>VZRL01006285.1:536175-643704 GCA_013397895.1 Origma solitaria | reverse complement strand
AAAAAAAAAAAAAAAAAGAAAAAAAGAAAATTAGGATTATCAAGAGAAGGGAATACACACTACCAGTACTCCAATTCTCTCAGGAAAATAATTGAGAGAAAGATACATGGCCAAATAAAGCAAATAATTTATCCTCCTATTGCATTTAAAATAGAAAAAAACAACCAAACAAACAATACAAAACAAAAAAAACCAGCCTGGCATAATTTAGATCAGTGGTCTCCAAACCTTTTTGATTCATCCAGATTAGTGAAGCATTTTTAAGCACACATATCTAGTAAATACATATTTATCATTTATATACATATGTTACTGAAGTTCTAGAATTTTCTTCCTGCATCCCAGTGGATCATCTCATGCACCCCACTTTGGACACCACTGATTTGGATCATCCAAGAAGCCTAAACAGCTGCAGTGCTTTGGAGGGCAGGAACATCCAAACATTCTACAATGTTGCAGAAAACAGTTGGATGCAGAAATCTGTCATCCCTATGGTCAGATACAGTCTTCCAGTCACAAATACAGACTGTCAAACCACAGATTAAATTCTATGCATCAATTTTGGTTTCAAAGTAATGCAGTTATTAGAGAAATTAACCTTCTGCCTGAGCCAGACACCAGGGAGTCTGTTGATACAAAATTGTCTAAAGCACCATCAGAAAAGAAGGTATAAAAGCATTAAAGTATCAAATATTAAAAAGAGCTCTTGAGGGATGAAAATGAGACATAAGAGAGCAGGATGTGAGGATTTGCACAAAGAAAATACTATGCAGAATAGCCTACGAACTGACACGACTTTTGGGAGCACAGTAATCTCTGAAGATTAAAATGACTCTGGACAAGACTGATGTATCATTGGCACAACAAGGAGAGGAAATTGAAAACCACAGGCCAGGATCAACACAGCCAGCTACATTGTGGCACTTGTTCGCCACAGTCACAAAAATCCATAACTCAGCATGCCTTACATTACACCATAGTAAAAATAATTCCAATATTATAATAATATATATAATTAAAGTAATAATAATTATCTTGTTGTACCTAGGGATGGGAGTTCACAATACTTTCCATAGTGCATAGAAAGCGCATGAAGACTGTAGTCTAGCCATTCTCTACATTTTTTTTAGTCCCTACAATGAAGGTGAGATACTCAAATGTCAGCACTATAGAAGAAAGAAACAGGGAGAAAGTACTGGCAGTCTTTCACTATCCTCCTCAGGCAAAAGCTTAAAATTATATGCTGTAAGGTAGTTCAACACATTTTAGAGAAGAAGAATTCATGGGAAAGACGGTCACTCATCCCTCTGTTGGACTGCTCACCATATAGGTCTAAAAACAATGTATCTCCACCAAAACATTTCAGGGATGCTACACTTCAAGTCTCTTCAGAAGGCAGGTGCCCTCCATCAGGCGGTGAGTCTGCAGTCCTTCAAACGAGTGCCTGGAACTCTGCTGCATACCCTCAGATTCCCAAACCACTTGTTTCCTGCTTTCCTCACCTGCTAAGTTCCAGGTACTACATTCTTGAAGAATTTCAACATGCAACCAGAAACAACAGCTGTATAACAATGGGCATGGTACATTTCTGCTCTACCATGAGTATGTTCACCTGAGAAAACTTTTTTCAAAGTGTCTCCCTCTAACCATTCCCTCAGAAGGCAGCTTGCTTGTGATGCTGCTAAGCAAACAACAGGAGGTCCAAAATCACTGTTGTCCTATGAGGCTGTGGTTTCTAAGGGTGCACATATTCTTTTGCTCTTTGTGGTGAAATCCTAAGGTTACCCTGGGAGGGTCCTCCTTCTATGGATTCTTGATATTCCAAACATCACACACTAAAAAAGGTCTCCAAAGCAGCTTTTTTGAATCTCCCAGTATTCTTGAAGGTACTGACAATCTAAAGGATAAAATGCACAAATGTACAAAAAAATAAAATGTGCAAAATGGCAAGTAGAATTAGCTCTTTGTCATTGGATTAAGTAAAATATGTGGCTGCTTTTTTTTTTTGTGAATGTCTACTCTTCAGAACAATGAAAGGACCATGTCATCAGAAAACTAGCAATTAAATTTATAATTGGAAACTTAAATTGGAAGTTTTCTTCTGTTTCGGGGCAATACTCCTGCATTTTTGATTCCCATCTCATAAGATACCTAGATCTTGTAGGTAAATTTAGGTCAAATAAAACGAACAAAATACCCAAGAAAATGGCATTTTAAAGGTCACCTCCTTTCTCTAAGACTCGATGTGTTGCAGCGTACCTCGGGACACCTAGCGGTAAGCAGGCGATCCCCGCCCGGGGCTCCCGCGCTGCGTGACGTCGCTTTGGGGCGGACGGGCCCGTGCGGCACTGGGCCCGCCCCGCTCCAGAGCGGCAACGGGCGGAGCACGGGCGGGCAGCACGCATGCACCGGCGGGCGGGCAGGGGGAGGAGCCGCGTCCGCCGGGCGGGCTGGTCTCCTCCCTCATCCTCCTCATCCTCCTCCTTTCACTCCTCCTCCTCCTCCTTCTCGTCTCNAATGAGGTTCCTGTGGCTGGCGGCGACGTGGGGCCTGGCGGCGGCGGGGCCGACCGTGACTCAGGCGGTTGCGAGGAGCGGCCCGGCCGGACTCCCCCGCCCGCTGCCACGGCTCCTCAGCCCGGCAGCCTCGCGGCTCTTTTGTGTCCGGGTGTCGGAGGAGGCGGAGGGGGTGAGGGACGCCGCTAAGACGCGCGGCACTGCGGGCGCTTGGCAGGGGCCCCCCCTTTGTCTGAGTCAGCCGCCAGAATGCACCCGCCTGGGGAGCGCCCAGTGCCCGTTCGGTTCCCCCATGCCGACACTGGGCTGTGCCTCGCCCGAGCGCATCTGTCAGCGGCGAGTGCCTTGCGCAGCCCTTGTGCATTCTCCTTTTGTTTTGTTCCTGTCTTTTTCGTGTTTAATCGTGATCCCTCTTCGAGAGGACGATGTAGAGGCAATTCGGTATATAGGCCAGTGAGCCCATGGCTAACGGAGTGCCCGGGTTTTGTGGCTCGTTTCAGCGCGCGTCGGGGCCGTCGTTTTTGTCGTTACGCCGCCAGTGTGAGATCGCCCGGCGGGACGGAGGCGGCCTGGCCATGGCCTCGGGACTGAAGGGGTGACTGAGGTGCGCGGCCGGGGTCACTAGCGGGATTTAGCCGCCTCCTCCCCCGAGTTGGGCCGGTAGTGGCGGGGGTGAGCGGCCTGAGCTACAGTCGGAGCTAACTCGCTGAATAACATGGTCTTCTTGGTCTCGGGAGGCCCCGGGCCTGAACAGAAAATCCCTGAGGTGAAGACCTGCTGCTGCTGAAAGGAGACCTTTTTCAATTTTTCTCTCCTCTCAAAGAGGAGCGGTTGGGTGTAACTCCACCCGTCCTGAGTCGTGGGGTGCATTTGTGAAGCGATGGTTGCCCTGGGGCCGCGATCACGCCCGGCCGCGGCCGCAGCGCCGACGCCGAAAAGGGCAGTGGGAGGCGGCGGGTTGGTGATGCCGCATTTTCTGGGCTGCGTGTCGGCACCTTCCCCCCTGGAAGAGAAGGGCAGTCGGATTTCGCCGGCGCCTCCTTCCGCCGGAGCCGGCGGCCTGCGGGAGATATAAATAGGGACTGACTTCAGCGGGCGGCGGGGGCGGCCGGGAGCCCCGGGCCCGTCAACGCCGCCACCTGACAGGCGGAAGCGCAGGCGCTCGTTCGCCCATGTGACCGACCCGCCGCGGCGGCAGCGAAGGGCTCCTCTGCTGCCCGTGCGCCCGGCGCAGAGCTGCGGTAAGGGGTCGGTCGGCGTGCGTGCGCGGCAGCCGGGTTCCCACTGTCGGGAGGCGCCTTTAGAATGAACGCGCGTGAAACCCGGGCCGCCTCCCGGAGCCTGGAAGAGCACGGCTTGTTTAGCGTTGAGTAACAACGACTTCGTCGTTCCGTTAGGGGCATGCATTTCAAGTAGTTGAAGACTGCAGACCAGAGGAGCTGCTGTGTATTCAGTTTGTACTAGGATAAAAGAGTTAGCACCTAAAGCAAGTTTTAGTAAGTGGTGAAATTTGTTGTAGCATGCTAACTTGGAAGTTAAGCAGGTCAGTTGATGTTGGTGTTGCCAACGCATTTGATAGCGGGATGATCTTACCGGGATAGTACTACGAGGGCAGAAATAGTCTTTTGTTGTATTATATAGACATAGCTCTACCATACAGATGACAGGATTTTTTTAGATTCCCCTGGAGGGGGTCAGGCTTTTTTCTGGCTCCCTTGACTGGTGCGTTTGGCTGTAAAACTGTATTAGAATAAGTGTGAAGCCGTGTTGTAGCCAGAAAGGACACTATTTATACCTGGAAGGTGTTATAAAGCTATAAATAGTACAGCTATTTATACCTGGAAAATAAGGTCCTGTGACCATCAGCAGGCAAGCAGATGATTTTTGCTTGTTTACTTTCTCCTGGTTTTGGTTTACTGTGATCCCACAAGTTTAGGTTGGCTAAAGGTGCACCTGTCAGTTGCAATTGTATTACTAGGGGAACATAAGTTTACTAGTTGCAGTGTAGTCTCTCTTATTTAGAAGTATTTTTCTGTATGCTGTAACGAATTCATTTTTAGCATTTTTGATTTCTAGCAAGTGTCAGCAGTCAAATATCTCTTATTGTGACAGTTTCTGAATAGGAAAACAGCAGTCTAAAGCTTATACTAAAATGTCTTCAGATGCCATATGCACAGCTTCTACTAAATTTAAATTTTAGTGCAATTTTATTACATGTCCTCAATTTGTAGCAAATGCATGATTACTGTGTTCCAGTTTTATTGCCCTTGGGAATCGAGGATTTGGCTGCTGTGCAGTTTTCTACTAACCTTGCTTTGCAGAGGTTACCAGGCAGTGAAGGTGAAAACCTTATTTCTAACATGCATCTGGTTCATAGCAGAGAGCACTGATTGCTTCTGGGAGTCTCAGAATATAACTTGATTAAGACAATGGGTTTTTTCATTTGTAAGTATGTAAGCTATGTAATAGAACATACTCAACAGTTTGGAATTGTTAATGTTATCTCTCTTGGAAGAGTATTGTGAGAGTAAGTACTGCTAATAGTGGAATTAGCCTCAAAATCATGAAAGATCAGCACTGAAAAAGTGGGGCTTTTCTACTGGAGTCAAGAGAAAATAATCCATGTTATTTGCCAGAACTGTTTTCTGGGTATGAACTTGGTCTTACTTATTCTGCATATCCCTGTTAGTGCTCAGAGACTGATACTTAAGGAGGTACTTTTTGGCTGTCAAATTAAATTAACCTGCATATGCAGCTCAGTGCCCCACAGTATATTATTTCTTCAGTATTATTATGATGACATATTTTCTTGTCTTAAAGGTTCATAATGATATTACTTAGCAATAAATTGCCGTCTTGAATGGTATAGTAACATTCTATAACACTCTTTAAGAATGGTGATAGCACTTTGAAGGCAGGGTGAACAAACATAAGTTAAATTCTTTTAATTCTTAATACTTTTAACCCTGAATTTGATTTTGCTGACATGCAAGCTCCTAATGCAATTTTTGGTTTTGTTTACAGCATCGAGATGACTCAGGAGACAAACCAGACCCCAGGGCCTATGCTGTGTAGTACAGGATGTGGATTTTATGGAAATCCTAGGACAAATGGGATGTGTTCTGTTTGCTACAAAGAACATCTTCAGCGACAGCAGAATAGTGGTAGAATCAGCCCAATGGGTAAGGGCATGGGGAGTTGTTGGGGGTTTCTTTATTTCTTTTAAAATAAAACATAGAGGATTACAAGGAATGCTAGAACATTTTTTATGAGAGCTTCTGAAAGCTCTACTGAAAGAACGAATATTCAAAGACAATACTACTTTAAAGTACAGTAAAGATAAAAATACGTTTCTGTGTAATGTGTTCTGGTTTGCTTGGCATTCAACCATAATTTGCTTTCCCACTTAGCCTCTTCTGTTAGCATTTTCTTATGCAATTTGTATTTTGGTTATTAAGTAAAAAGTAATAATAATTAAGTAAAAATAATAAGCAGTAGAAGTGAAGGTTGTATGCAGACAGGACAGAGCTGTATAGGAGACTGTTTGATTAATGTGTTTTCTGCAATTTGTTCATAACTTGTCAAATTCTTGTTACATAGGAGCAACCAGTGGTTCTAACAGTCCTACCTCAGACTCTGCATCTGTACAGAGAGCAGACACTAGCTTAAACAACTGTGAAGGTGCTGCTGGCAGCACATCTGAAAAAACAAGGTAAAATTAAGGGTGTACTGTGAAGGTTGAATGAGCTGTGAGTGTGCATCAAGTTGAAGACCTGGAGCAATCCTGCCCTGTTGCAGTGAGTGTCTGCAGAGAAAAAAAGACCAGTGACCTGACAGCACTCTATGAATCCATGTAAATTAAAAAATCATTCAAGTATTTGGTGGTGTACTGCTGCAGTTAAAAGAATGGTTTTTGTGTATCTGCAAAAATAATTTCTTACAGGCTTGCCTGTTTTCTTCTAGGGAAGCTAAAATAGGGTCAAAAAGTATGTTCTGATGGTAGTAAAAGCACAGGTCAGGAAAATGTATATGTGGTAACTGAACCAGTAGTTCATTAATGGGTCTGGGCAATTCAGGCTTTTATTATGAGTGTAAAACTAATGTAAATTATGTGTTTCACTGTGCTTAAACAGAAATGTGCCTGTTGCCGCTTTGCCTGTAACACAGCAGATGACAGAAATGAGCATTTCAAGGGAGGAAGACTTAACACCGAAAACAGAGACTGAGCCAGGTATGTTCTCAGAGTGACACTGGGCACAGCTGGTCATTTAACATGAGTGGAGGGTTTGTTTACTTTGAGTAGCCATCTCCTGTTGTGGTGACAGTCTTGAGAAATGCGTTTAGGATGCTTTTGAGTATTCTCTCCTCAGAATCAAGGAACGTAAACAGTTCCAGAGTAAAGTTTTAAAATACATGTTCAATTTTAGTAAAAAAATCAACACCTGTGAGGATGGTTTTAGATCCCTAATATTGATTTTTAAAAGTGAGGCACTCTAAAACCACATTTGGCCAAGGTGTTCAGTTTTGAAGTCTGACTGTTGGGATTCTGTATATTATCTAGCAGTACAATTCCAGCTGACTTGTGGCAGTCAGAATGGCTTGTTGTATTTGGAGAAAGGTGCTTAATAAATTCCATTTTACAGAGGATTGCGGCTGTGGGGGGGAAGAGAGGTGTTTGGTTTAGAAGAGAGATGTATGTGGTTTAAAAACATTGACAAAAGTTGCTTAGGGTTCTTGGACTAATTGAGTAATCAGTAGATATAACCAATGCATTGTTTCAGGGATGTAGAGTAGCTGCAGCTTTAGTTGCTGTGTGGGAGTTGTCCATTTAACAGTTTTATTCTCATGCTGGATAGTTGTAGCTGGAGTAGCAAAACTTCAAAGTGTAAGCTCTTTCTTGGAGGGAGGCTGAGAGGGAGGGGCAGCTTGCATAACTAGAACTAGTAAGCAATTGAATTCACACCAGTTTGTTCAAGTGGATGTCTTAACGCACTTACTTTGTGCTTAAACAAATCCATATTTTTCTGTTGAATTTAGCAGTTCTGAAACAGTTTTAAAAACTAAAAGCTGATGTATAGTAGGAACTCTGTTCACTCAAGCTGAAGATAAAATCCATTTTTTCAGTTTTGAAATCAGTGAAATGAAAATGGCACCAGATGTACTCAGTACTGTATCAAAGTGATTTTTGTCTAGTTAGAGCTTTTTAGGTCTGACACTTGATGTTCAGTTGCTCGTTATTTGTACAGAGGGTTTTACCATTTTCGTAAGTCATGCTAAGTAATGGTTCTATGACACAAACTAAAGTACAGTTATACACTCTATTGGGTTTTTCATTATGGGAGGCAATTTTTGCAGTTATTAAGTTTCTGTAACTGTTGTCATCTGAAGAGGCTTTAATTATGTGACTGAAAAGTAATTTAGACTTTATGCTACAATATTCATTAACCCATCGTGCCTTGTTATGAAATGCCACTGGAATGTGTCAAGAAGGAAATAGGAATACATAAAATGGTAGTAGTGAGGAAGTAACAGGTGACTTTATTTAGAACTGTTGTCATTGTGCCAACTGTAAAGAAAATCTTCAGTTATTGTTCACATATTACCTGTTTCTCAGGTGTTTTGGGTCAGCTGTATGGTAGGTCACGCAGGGAAAAAATCCAAGGCAGTTCAAAGGTGCTTATGAATTGTAATAAATGATCTCAGAGGTTGGAACCAGTAAAAGCTGTCCCAGACTTGTTGTAGAGATGACTGGAAAAACCACCAGAAAACTTAAATGTCTCTGCAAAAAACTTGAAAAACTAAACTACCTCCTGAGAGAACAGACCTGTAAATCCTTGAGGCAGCCTCAGCTGCTGTAACACCCAAGTTCCCTTTTAAGTATTATGATTTGGCACAGATCCTACACTGCTTAAGATAGTGTCTTTTTATACTATTTTTAGGGCTTGTTGGACATCTTAAATAAACAATGTTGGCTATATTCAGTGTTACATTACTGTGTCTTGCAGGCAAGAGAGCTAGCCTAGACTTTTTATAAAAAAAAATTCCTGTTGTCTGGACTAGGCAGGTATTTTTATCTTCCTTTTTTCCAGTAGCATCTATATGTTAGTCTCTCAAGGACAAACTGGAACAATGATAAATAATTCACATCACCTAACAGCAACAAAAGTTAATACTTTCTTTGAGGTGTGATTCTCTAAGATGCAGAGAGTTGTTAATGAAACACAGTGTACCTGTAAGCACTGCCTGATGCTAGAGACAATTTCACAACCAGATGGTAATAGATCATGAGCTGTGTCTTCAACAGTATGAAGTTACATTGTCTTCTGCCAGATGTTCATTAGCACATGAAATTTTGTATGCTTTCCCTACAAGTCAGAAAGTTTACAAGAAAGATTACATCTGGTAAACTAATTTTTTTTAGCAGTCTGTAGCATAAAATTATACTTGCTTGCTTTTGGAATTGAAACAATTGACTAGAAGCAGAGAAGTTGAGAAGAAATTATACAATGAAGTTCAACAAGTTGTTTTCTCTTGATTTTGTTGGGGTTTTGGTTTTTTGCTTCTTTGTGCAGATTGAGGTTGCAGCCTAGATTCACCTTCAGAACAAATCTGGTGCTAAAACAATTAATTGTATTTTAACATTTGAAGAAGTGCATGATGCATGTAACTCGGTTGTAATTCGCAGGCTCTGGTTTTCTGTAACTTGTTGTAGCGGGCTGACTGACTGGATGCTAGGCACCCACCAAAGCCTCCATATAACTCCCCTTCGCAGCTGGCCTTGGGAGAGAAAACAAAATGAGGCGTTCATAGGTTGAGATGAAGACAGGGAGAGATCCCTCATTAAATATCATCATGGGTAAAACAGGCTCAACGTAGATATACAAAGTGAGTTTATTACTAACAAAATCAGAGCAGGATAATGAGAAGTAAAAAGAGATGTTAAAAATGCCTTCCTCCAATCCCACCCTCCTTCCGGCTGTACCTCCTACCCCAGCAGCACGAGGAAACAGGGAATGGGGTTGTGGTCAGTTCATCATCCAAGGCTTTTCCCGCTGCTCAGTAGAGGAGTTGTTCCCCTGCTGCACCGTGGAGTCACTCCCACAGGAGACACTTCTTCATGAACTTCTCTATCATGAGTCCATCTCATGAGTAACAGCTCTCTGTGAACTGCTGCAGTCTGAGTGCATCCCATAGGCAACAACACCCTTCAGACTGCTGTAGTGTGGGTCACTCTTCCATGGAGTGCAGTTCACCAAGGACAGGCTGCTCCAGCATGGGAGCGGGGCCCATCTCTTCACGATCTCCCATGGGGTCACAGCCTCCTCTCAGGCATCCCCCTTCTCTGACATGGACTGCAGATGGATCTCTGCACCCTCATGGACCTCCAAGGGCTGCAGGGGCACAGCTGCTTCACCATGGACTGCACTATGAGCTGCAGGGAAATCTCAGCTCCAATGCCTGGAGAACCTCCTGCCTCTCCTTCTCCACTGACCTTGGTGTCTGCAGAGTTGTTCCTCTCACGTGTTCTTACTCCTCTCTTTCTGGCTGAATTTACAACTCTGCAACAACTTTCATTTTTCTTTCTTAAACATGTTGTCAGAGAAGTGTTATCACCATTTCTAACTGGCCCAGCCTTGGCCATTGGCATGTCCCATTTTGGGGCTACCAGGGATTAGCTCTGCTGGACATGGAAGAAGCTTCTACCTTCTCATAGAAGCCACCTCTGTAGCCCTCTGCTACCAAACCAGGCCTTGCAAAACCAATACACCTCTAAAAATAAATGGTTTTGAAAACAAGTGTATTTAAACAGTTGTATTGTTTTAACTCACAGCATATTTTTAGCATTTTCTTTGATCTTTGTATGTCATTGCCTTGCTGAATGATCAGCCTCTAGTCAGATCTGTCAGTTTACAGACACAATATCAACACTGGGCCAAGGGTCTAGTACTTTTTGTAGTTGTTTTTTGTTGTTCTTATTTAGGGATTTTTTGTTTGGTTTGTGTTGGTTTGGTTTTTTTGTGCAGTAATGCTCTGATTTGCAAAGTTGTGTTATTTGCAAAGTAGCATTGCTTATAAAAAAGTAAACCAGAAACTGTGTAAATGACGTATTCTAAAAATACCCAAATATGGTTAACTTCCATCCATGCTGTAACTTACTCTTTCATTTCCTGAATTCAGCATCAGTGGTGTTAGAAGACAGCAGGTAGTGGTGGTTGGCACATGTCTCTTTGCTTTCTACCAAGCTGTTAGGGTTAGAGATATTTTAGAGCTGTCCTGCATTCGGGTTGAGGGACCCTGTAATGGATTACATGTTGTAGGTAGAGCCAATGTGTTTTAGGTAATTTTGTGAGTAAGATGTAAGTAAGGTAGATTATAAGATATGATAGGATCAAGATGATAAGTACATGATGTTCCTTAGATCTGGTTGTAATGAGTACCTTGTTAGTTCTGGTTTGTTGCCACGTATCTGTTGTAGTTTAGCCATGCTGCTGTTTGTAAACAGTTTAGTTGTACAAGTAACATTGTCTGATGTGATAATTCTGTATTGTGTTTTAAATAATTAGCTTGTCTTCATGTTTCCCATGTCTGCTGTAGCTCTGGTAGATGCAACTGATTGAGGAATTTCAGAAATCGCATGTTTTGTAAGGCTTGGAGCTGCCCACTGTGTATGAAAAGGTTGAGGACCTGACTGGTGGTCCTGTGCATGTTGACAATAGCATGTGATTAGTATTCTAATAGTGCTACACCACACATGTCAAGTCTTCATGATAACCAAATTAAACTGTTTCTGTGTGATACAGCAACTGAGGAATTTTTATGTCGTATTCATGTGGCAGAAAATATATTAATACATGAATACACGGGTTAGAGTTGGCCATGCAGGAAGTGGGTTGCATGGTGCAGAACATTTCTGTTCCCTCACTTTTACATGAAAGCAAGTATGATGGAAGTTTGTTCTTTCTTTTCTAACAGCCTTTTATCACAGGCACCTTGGTTGGCATAGCAGTTGTAGTTCCTGAGCAAAAGCTTGATACAGCATAATAGATACTGCCCATCTTTCCAGACTAAAATTTTATGTACAAGTACTTCATTGTCTTAGATTAACCCCAGCTGGTAGCCAAATACTACACAGCCACTTACTCAGTTCCTGCTCCCCAGTGGAAGGGAGAATTATGGGGAAAAATACTGAACGCTGTGGGTTAAGATGAGAAACAGCTTACTAATTAAAACATAGTAAAATAAGCAGTACTAATTGTAATAACAATATCATAATTGTAATGAAAAGATGAGAAAGACTAATAAAACCCAAAAACTCCACAAGTGATACATACTACAGTTGGTCACCACCTGCTGACTGATGCCTAGCACGTAACCCAGCAGTCATTGGCAGCTCCCAGCCAACACCCCCCAGTTCATATAGTGGGAAGGGTGTTCTGTGGTGTGGAGGAACTGGCTCTTTGTGTACCTGTTTGCTTGCAGAGCATGTGAAACTGAAAAGACTTTGCTTTAAAGTAAAAAACACTATTTAGCTGCAATTAAAACATGAATGTATTATCAGCATTATTCTCATACTGAATACTTTACCAGCCACTCTGAATAAAATAACTCTATCCCAGCTGAAACCAAGACAATTGTGTTAATATGCAAAGAAGGATTGAACTGTTTCTAGTTAGTACATCTTCCTGCTCCAGAACTGCAGAATGCATCTGATGTCTTTTGGATGACTTCTGGCTTTACTTTTTCTCTCTCTTTTATTTTTTTCCATTTCTTCAATGGTGGGAGTTGGCAGTTAGCTTCATGAAGTTATGGTCCTTAAATATTTTTTTTCCTATGCTTTCAAGAATTTGTGCCACTAATATGCTTGCAGTTTAAGGTGTTTGGGCCTTATTTTTGTGAATTTTTCTTCAGTCAGAGAAGCTTCTAAAAAGGTGTTACTTTGGTCACTTTTGGAAGAATGTTGGAAAAGAAAACTGACTTATTTTCAAAATCTTTTTCAATTGAAACATTGGATTTGTTCTTTTGCAGTGTGAAATCTCTGTAATACTGATAATACACACGCTTTTTTTTAAGCAGCCATACTGTTTGTAGAAGGAAAATTACTGACAGCTTTGAACATTCTTTACTTAGAGCGGTTTTTAATTTTAAGTGGCAGTTCCATATAGTCAGTGTGACTTAATAGCTTAGGGTCTGGGAAGAACTTCATTCTCCAGTCTGCAGAATCTTTCTGCATGTAGGTTGAGTAGCTGTTGTCCTTTGTCATCAGTGGCCTTGCTGTTCCTCTTGTAAAGATGCATCTTATCTTTAGGCTACCTTCGAAGAAAACTTTTCCAAATTCATTATGAAGTGCTGTATTTGTGTGGAATTTTTCAGGCACCCACCTCCACTACTAGGATTTTGATAGTCTTTGTCATTAATTTGCTAGGATAATGGTTGTCCTTGGGCATGATAGTAATGCATCTTGTAGTGCCTACAGGCAGTCATTTAACACCAAAATACTAGTTAATAAAAACCTACCCAGTTCTGAAAATCAGTTATTCCTAAATTTTTTGGCATTGTAATAGGAGAATTGATCTGGTAAAATTCAAGTGAAGTAAATTTTTTCAGGTCTTGAGCCAGAGGCAGGAAGGGAAATGACCAAGGTGGCAGAGCAGAGTACACAGAACCACAGGAACTGTTTGGGTTGGAAAGGACTTTATAGATCATCGAGTTCCACCCCATCTGTTCCTGTGCCTCACTACTTTCAGAGTAAAGAGTTTCTGCCTAAGATCTAATCTAATTCTCTCTTGTAATTAAAAAATGTTTCCCCTGGTCCTGTTACTATTTGCCCATGAATAAAGTATCTCTCCCTCTGTTTATGAGCCTTCTAAGCACTGGAAGGTTTCAATAAACTCTTCCCAGAGCTTTCTCATCTCCATGTTGAACAGCTCCATCCCTCTCAGCCTGTCTTCATAGGATTGGTGCTTCAGTACTCTGATCATCTTTGTGGCCCTCCTCTGGTGTTTACTTAACAGCTTCACATCTTTCCTGTCCTGAGGACCCCAGAGCTGGATTCAGCAGTCCAGGTAGGGTCTGACAGGAGCAGAATAGATGGAGAGAATCCCTTCCCTTCATATGTGCTGGCTATTCTTATTTGGATGCAGCTGGCTTTCTGGGCTGCCAGCACACACTCCTAGGTCATGTCCAGTTTTTCATCCAGAACAATCCACAAGTCCTTCTCTGTGGGACTGCTCTCAATGAGACACACTCTGTGTGTCCTCATGTCTGGGATTACACCTTGCACTTGGGCTTGCTGAACTGCATTGAGTTCTCATGAGCCCATTTCTCAAGTTTGTCCAAGTCTCCCTGTCTGGCATCCCTTCCTTGTGGTATGTCAGCTGCACTGCTCAGCTTCATGCCGCAGGTGTACTTAATCCCACTGTCTGTGTGACTGATGAAGATGCTCAAGAGCAGCGGCCCCAAGACAGAGCCCTGAGGGACACCGTTCATCACCAGTCTCCACCTGGACACAGAGCCATTGGCCGCACCTCTCTGGCTGCATCCATCCAGTCAATTCCTTACCCACCTCATGTCCATACTTCAAATCCATGTTTCTCCAGTTGGGAGATAAAGATGAGAAAGTGCATTCATGCCAGTAGGAGATCTTTTATGGTGGTGTGAGGTGTTTTAGGGGCTAGGAGTTTGCTTCGTCTGAATGCTGTTACTGAGGAAGCAGATCTGCAGTATCTAGTAACCACAATTTTCCAGCTTTCAGCATTTTTTCAGCTACCTATTCTGTGGTGATACAGAAATCATTTAGAGCACTTTGATTAACACTGTGTGATTTCTGGCATGAATTTAATTTAATATCTTAAGGGCTGAAATTGTACTTGACCAGTTGGATTTGTCTTTTGTGTTAAAGGAAGCCTTTTGTGACAAGCAATTGTAAGAACAGTTTTTCAGCTTAGATGGGTTCCTGATGTCATGGCAGAAAAACTACAATTTTCAGTATTTTTTCATCTGCAGGTTGATGAAAAAGAAGTTTTGTTCTGAGCTTCAGGGGGTAGGGTAGGCAGATTTTCTTCTGTCCCTAGCCATTACTCAGAAGCACATTTATGAGCATTTAGCATCGTAAAAAACGATCAGACTAAAATCTGTTGGCATAAAATAATAGGAGAACCCTTTTTTCACGGAGAGTAATAAATGGAACGTTTGAGTTTGGATTAAGGGGGCTGTATCGCCTCTCATCTTGCTGTCTTTTTGGGACCATTGCTGCATGTTGTGTACTGCTTTTCCTCCTTGGAAGATGTTTTAGTTGTGGGGCAAGGATACTGTTCAGCAGCCCTTTCAGGAAATGTACTGTTTCCATATCTTAGGGTCACTTTCATCACTTTTCAGTTTTTGGGCTGCCATTGTTGCAGTTTCTTGATGCACAGAAGGAAGTATACATGTAGCAATTGGTAACATTTTTCCCAAGATGTGTTTTTTCTCAGAGGCTGTGTTTCATGGTAGAGTCATCTACTAGACTGTCTCTTTGCCATGGTAATTCCTGGGAAGTTGCTGTTTTCATTTTTGCTTCCTTATTGACGTCTGTTAGGCATGATATAAATGGTTCTCTTCTCATTTTCATTTTCTCTTAATGTTGTGAGTGACTTTATGTCACTGTTGATTTGCCCCCCTCTACATTTTCTTTTTCATATGATTGAAACAGCATTCATGCTCCCAGGGCTCAGGTTTTTAAGTTGGTTCTGATGTAGATGAAGCTTTCCCTTAGCTAGCTACACACCAAATTGCAATGTGTATATTTCTGGTTTCTCTTACTTCTCTGTCTTGGCGTACAGTTAGCATTTCATTTTGAAACAAACTAGAAATATAACAAACCTAAAAAAGGGATTTAACCAGTTTTTTTGGAAGGTGTTCGGTCTTTTTATATTTTTAAGGCCATAACTAATGGCTGTTAGCCAAGGTGTATAACATCCAATGGGTACGCTCAATTTGTGATACTGGTTTTTGTTAAGCTAGGTTTTGGTCACCGGCTCTCTAGTAGATAAACCAGTGCTGACCACTGCTTTTCTTGGAATTTAAAGACAAGTTCAGAAGGTCATATTTGTTCATCTAGAAAATCTTAATCTAAACAAATTGTTCTTTAAAAAAAGCTGAAGTACCCATAGCAGTACTAGTACTTTTTATCCTTTGTACTTGAGAAAAGAGGGCTAATACTGAATTTCCCAAATCTTTTATAAAAAAAAATCTGTGACAAAAAAAAGGTTGTTAATGGCTTTGGTTGTTCATCAGGGCTGTTGCTGTAATGTAGAAGTTAAGTATAAGAAAACGTTAGCAACCATTTGTTTTACTGCATGAAATTTTTTGGTGATGAGCATGGAAGGTGCCCTGCTACTTTTGAGAGCTTGTTGCTAATAAATCTTGTTTAGATTATGAAGTCTTGCCTGGGACCTTTCTCGTTGTACAGAGAATTGTGAAGTTTTCTAGGTGTTTTTAGGATATCCTTGATAATGCAAACACAGTTTTGAAAAACAAGTACTGATCCAAAAGAATCTTAGCTAACAAACCGTATTTGTATGAAGTTGATTACAATTAAGTCCTTGAGGCTTATATATTTCATTTATTCTGGAATGCTTTTTGTAGTTAATAGATGTTATGATATATGTTATCGTACAGCTGAGAGTGTTCAGTAAACTTGTACCAAGAGCAGGTTATTACAGTTGTGTACAAATGCATCTCTCAACTTTCTTTAGTTCCAGTTTTGGATATAAAGAGGGTATCAATTAAAAAAACTAAATCTCTGGGGGGAAAAAACAGTTCTTTTTTTCAATAGAACAGCCATGTCTAAAGATGTTCTAAAGGTGTCTAAAGGGTATTGATTTTGTGTCTAATACTTTCTAAAGAAAGTATTCATTTTGATTATACCTGCTTGAACACTAAAACTGAATCAATTACAAATATACAGATATGCAATGCAAATCTGCCCTTCGTTATTTAAATGAGGGCTCTTTTGAACTGTGGGTTTTGTAGCTATGCTCTGCATCCATCACAGAATTAGCAGCTTGCTAGCTGCTGTCTTGATGAACTTCTTTAGACACCTGACTTCCCTGGAGTAGTGGCAAAACAACCCAGTACTATGGCAGTAACACATTACTGAATTTCATTTGCTTCTAAAATACGTTCCTGTTAGTTATATCTTCTACAGGTTCAGCAGCTTTAGCTCTGACAATATTATTACTGTTTTAGATTAAATGTTACTTGATCATATGATTTATTTAAATATTAAATGTGTACATGGAATTTCTGCCATGCTTTTCAAGCTCATATAGATATAATGAAATAAGTGCCTTATATTTTCTGGTTAGTAGATGAGTGGGGGAAAATCTGACTGTCTCAAGTAGAGTTGGAAGGGACAAATAATGTACCTAAAAGTCCCTGTTTCTGGTTCATGTTTTTAAACTAGTCTGTATAGTATTTTAGGCAACAGATGTCAGTGTCTTAGTGGGTGAATTAATCCTTAATGTATGCATTCTACTGAACAGCTAGTGAAGCCAAGAAAAGCAAATTTAACCCTTATTTCCTTTGCTTGCTTTAACAGTTGTTACTCAGCCAAGCCCATCAGTTTCTCAGCCTGGTACTTCAGAGAGCGAAGAGAGAGCTGCTGAACTGCCGAAACCAAAGAAGAACAGATGTTTCATGTGCAGGAAGAAGGTTGGCCTTACAGGTATGAGAACACTGGCAATTTCAAACAAATTTGCGTGATTACTTACCTCTTGCTAGGTTAAACTTTATAAAATGTGTTCTATTAATCTTAGCAGCTCCTTCAGCATTCAAGCAACTTAGTAAAACCATTTGTTTTTCTTACTCTGTATGTCATAGTAGACAAACATATCCCTTTTGTAGTGACTGCTCCCTTTATTAGCCGCTTAATTAAACACTAATCTTCCTAGTGAAGTTGCTTCTTTTTCTTTGTACAGGATTTGACTGCCGATGTGGAAACTTATTTTGTGGACTTCACCGTTATTCTGACAAGCATAACTGCCCGTATGATTACAAAGCAGAAGCTGCAGCAAAAATCAGAAAAGAGAATCCAGTTGTGGTGGCTGAAAAAATTCAGAGAATATAAATTAATGTGCTTGTGAAAAGACTGACTGACTTTTGTGGGGTTTTTTTTTTCAATACACACAAAAAGAGCAGGTGCATGGTCATTTTCCTTTGTTTTCCAAAGTTTTACTTCTAGTCCTGTCTGTCTAAATAATATTTCAAATGTTCAGGTGTTTGTTACAGGCAGAATCGGATAGATACAGCCCTTGAAAATATATATGCCCTCCCCAGAATAGATGGATGATCAGAAACCTGCACAGGAATACACATGCACAGAGAACAGACTGTAGTTCACGTGTGCCAAACAGGTGTATGCAATCTGCATGTGTGCAGCAGCTCTGCCTTTTGAGATGTGCATGAGGTATTTAATGTTCGGCTAATGTTATATGCCTGTTTTGGAGAAGGATACATCAAAACGGTTGGCAGTCTACTTCTGTCGTTTAAAATCTCATTCTACTTTTAGTTGCCACACTCCATTTTTGTTTTCCAGCAGAATGTGAGCTGTGTAGAGGGGTCCACCATCCCAATAAGATGAGTGTTGGTGCCATATTTAAGTCACTTAACAACTGCACTGAGAAAAATGGAAAAAATCAGATACATGTGAGAAGAAAATTGTTTTGGAAAAGATTACATTAACTTTAGAATCTTGAAAAAAAGTTCCTAAAGGAAATGTCCTGTTAGGAGCTTATGAACTGGCCTGTAACAGAGTTGTCTGCTTCTCCTTGCATAGCTAAAAACATTGTGTAGCACAATATTGTAAGATTGGTTTTCAAAAAAACAGTTAAAAATGTTTCTAGACATACCACAGCATCTCTGTCAAGCAACACAGGTCTAAATAAGTTGCAGAAGTATTAGAACAGTTTATTATTCATATACTACTTACGTTTTGTGTGTTCCAAGTTCAGAAGAATATTAGGAATTAATTTTTCTAGTTTTAAATGTAACAGTTGCACCGTTCTGCATGGAAAACCATACCTAACATGGCTGCTGTAGACTTAAATGGTAGCTGGAACCACTCTTGGAGGGCTGCTTTATCATTTTTAATTGTACTTGGGTATAGGACTGTAGTGTTCTTGGGTGTATTGCATGGGCTGCATTATCTACGGCATTGTACAGTAACAACTCTAGAAAAGGCAGTATTCTTCACTGATGCTTGTCTGGTAATATATATCACTTCTGTGTTATAATGGAAGGGGTTTTTGTGACGTATGAAACTTGTGGTTTTTTATATAAACGAATACGGTTTAGACTAGTGTTGTGGTAATGCCTGTTCTCATCTGTAAATAATTACATACACAAGACACTATTCCTGACCTGATTTTTGTTGCCAGTGTTCAGTCTTGGTTTTTACTTCGCTATTAAAAGCATCAGGTTTTTGCTTCTAACTTTGTTCTTCTGAGTTATTAGATATGCAGACATGTACAGATAGTTCATATTTATGTATTGCACATAAGCTACCCAGCATCTATGCTATATTGTATTATGTAAATAATAAAAATAATGTACAGAAGGAAATACTTCCTTTTGTGGTAGTTATTGGTTTTAGTTCTTGCTGTAATGAGAATGTGCCCTTAGAGAGGGTCAAGTGCAAAGCTTAGTAGAAGTTCTTACAGTGGTTGTCTTATGCTTAAGATTGCCTGTGTTCTTATTTGGATATACCAACTTATTTTGAGACAGCTTGCATGAGCAGCTGGAATACAGGTAACTACTCGATGGCCTGACAAGAGTGCCGGCAAACAGCAATGTGCTTCAAAGGGAGCAAAGGAAAGTATTAGCAATGAACTTCAAACTTATTTCCGCTGGATCTGTTGTGAGAGAGCCAGTACACTGACTAAGCTATTCCATCCACATCTTCACCAGCAGACCTGGGCAGAGTTACTGTCAGTGTCAGCAACCGAATACAAGTGGTAAATATGCCTAGTTTATCCTTCCCAGTGGGAAGGAAAACGACACAGTACCCAGCACATTTTGCCATGGAGGAAGACGTCTTCGATACTGGATAATCCATAAAAATTGCTTGTTTCAGAAATGGATAATGTTTAACCCAGCAGTCAGCTGATAGTCATCATGATAAGTTAATACTCCAGCCATTTGCATACCTCCTATAAGGGAACACAGGCATGCTCGGACACTTCATTTTCCTGGATGAATTTTAGGACTTCATCATGGAACTGCCTTAAAGCACCAAAATTACAATTTTTCTGCCTTTTCTATTAAAGCAACATCGGCGACTCCACTACAGCGTAAGATGGTTTTTTGTTTATTCTTTTTGAACCTGAGAATGCCCTGTTGCTGGATATTTGAGGAGCTGTCTGGTTTTGATACTGTCTTGATTAGAGTGGTTTAGGACTGGTACTAGTACTGATACTGTTAGTTAATGATTATGGTGGTCTCACTGTTTTTTTTCTGTACAAAGGTTGTACTTTGGAACACTTGTTGAAATATTTGATCTTGGCACATCTGTGCAGGAAAGTATGGAATGAAAAATCCCCCTTTTTCTTGTGAAATTGTGAACTATATCATGAAAATTACATTTAAGTGGGGTATGAGCCTGTCCTCAAAACTAAGTCTGCAAGTTCGCCAGAGCTTTGTTCTTTTAATATTGTGTGTAGTGTGTAAAATCACTCCTGATCTCTAATTCTGTTGAGGCTCACTAAACAAAGGAGGGGAAGGTTGTTTGAAAAGAGCAGGTATTGACAATGTATGTGTGTAGGGAAGCTATTTAGACTTAAGTGCAAACACTGGTACATCTTCCAAGAGAGAAACAATCACTTTATGTATCACTGATCCTCATTTAACATTTGCCTGTTAGACTGAGTTCTTTTTAACTCATACATAAACACAGTGTTCTGGGAGGAGTCTGACTTTGTTCCAAACAACATTACTAGATGATGGTTAGGAAACAAAAAGGACCATATAAACACATGAGTAAATGAAAACACCTAGATCATGAAATACTGTTTGATAATCCTTATTCTGTGAAATGCTTACCTAGCCCCAGGTGTCATGCGGTGCACTACTATTTTCCACAAGATTCTGGGCTACCTTACTGACAGCTCTTACTGTTAAACCCAAAATTTGGAATGTAAGGACAGCCTTCCTGTGGTGGTTCCAATGCTGATGAGCTGCCAAATGCACTGGTTGTTGGTTGTGATATATGAGGATGCCATGGGGTCGAGAACCCCTGACTATCTTCGTGGTACTTAGGTCTTTGAAACTGTGCTGTTGATCATTGATTACTCTCTCTTGGAAGTGTAAGGGAATGTCTTAGATACTTGTATTTGTCATGGCTCCTAGTCACTGACAGGGTACTTAAGGATTTGACTCAGGTCTGCTGTCTGTAATAATTCAAAATGCATGTTGTTTTTCCCATCTTTCTAAGCTGCTCTACATTATCATCTGATGTGTCTGTGTGGAGGAGGATATGCACAGCAAATACGGAAAATGGTTTGTTTCAAGTATCCAAGTGTGTTAAGTAGCTATGATTCAGTCACAAATGGAACTTTGTTCTCCCTATGTCTGTGTGATTTTTCTGCTTGTTTCACTAGTTTCTCAGCCAGCCAGAAATTAGAACACATCTCAGAAATTATGTGTTACTGATTCCCGTGATGTTTTCCTGTAATTAAACAACTGGGATATTTGATGGACTGCTTTCAAATTTAGAAGACACAAAAGGCTCTGGCAGTACACCTGAAAGTACCTGGATGGCATTGGAATTGACATATGACAAACCTGAATAGTTAAAAAACTTCAGCTGGAAAAAATAATGACTAATTGTCAAAATATAGTGCAGGAACAAATTTCTGTCTGCGAGTGCAGTGAGAATTAACATCACAGTTTTAAGTGCCATTTTGCAGACCTGAGCTATCAACCAACTGTAAATACTTAGCAGAAAGTGATTCAGCCTTTAAGTTGCCTATTTTAGAAGTGATTTAGCGATGGCCAAAGAAGCAGGGTTGGACTTTGGGGTTTTTTATTCACTGAAGAAAATACAGAGACCATTTCTGCTTGAAAGGGCACACCAGCCTACTAACACAGAGCCAAGGATTGGATCATTCATGGTGTAAAGAATTGAATTCTGTAGGATGCAGATTAGCAGAATATCAGCAGTCTGTGATTTGATGTTACTTAAATGAAAATAAGGGTAAAGATGGGAGTACTGAAATAAATACAAGAATCAACACTTCTACTGGGAACAAAAAGCACTGGTTTGATTGTTGTGTTTGTGTAGGTAAAATCTGTACTATTTTAAGAAAGGTGGTAATTGAAATTACTAGTGTCATAACTTCCTGAAGAAGGTGTCTCACACTCATCTTGTATACTAGATGGTAAGATGTAGATGACAAATTCTTTTTTTAATGCCAATTTCATTTCAGTGTGTGTTTCTGTTGTAAGCTCATGGCCGGCATTGTGCAATGTTGGAAGGTGGGTTTTCATGTGAGTGTTACCTTGACTCAAACGGCCTAAGTAAGGTACCTGTGTCTTTATTGAGCCCCCTTGGGGTGCTAGTTCTTTTCTTCCTGTATCTACAAGCAGCACACCAGCATTTATTTCCATGCAGCAATAAGCCTGCTTATCACAATCGAAGGTTTATTCACTATGGAGACAAAACAAAAAATAAGTGGGATAATTATATCTTCACTTCCACCTAAGTACAAGCAATGAATGCATTGTAGGCTAAGAGTTGGACTTTGATGGTCCTTGTGGGTCCCTTCCTACTCAGAATATTCTGTGATTCTCTAATCTAATCTCTAATTGTGTGATGAGTCCTGGTCCAAGGCAGGTTAAGTCTCACTTAACTGACTATGAGCATATGAGAGTGTTGCAGGGTGAGGTGCCTCCCTCCTCCTTTCAAGTTCCCATTGGGATGCCTGTAAATGCTAAATTACTACCATTGCTGTGAGATGCTATTTTTGATCCATGCACTGATGACAACATTTCTCAATTTTCTGACTGTGACTGTGGATCATGTTCTTTGTTTTGTTTGCTTTTTTAATGGTTAAGCTTGTTTGGGATTTAGCTTAGCTGTGCAATGTGGCTGTGTCTGAACTGATTTTACCCTTCTCCATATCCAGCCATCCTCACCATGGTTTGGTTTGGGTAGGGAAAAATCAATAGTTTTAAATGCTTTGTTTGGGGGTTTTACCCAAGGGTTTTGAGTTTATTTTGATGGGGCAGTGAGCACTATTGATGGGAGGTCTCTTTTACGCTTTCCCTGGTCCACATGTTTCTAGGTTCTTCCTGTAGCTCCTAGATGCTACAATAATTAAATCAATATAAATGGAGGTAACATGACCTAAAAAGGATAAACTGAAGCCATGATTCAGTATGGGGCCCTGCTCACTGCAGAAATTTTCTGTCAGCTTTATGTTTCCACTGCAGTCATATGTCTCAGTCCCTTTATCCAGTGTCTGAAAGGTGTCATTAAATGTTAACTTGGCCTATTTAGGGTGTATTTGGACTTCTCTATTGCTTTCTTTTATTTTCAGATTTCACTGATAGTAGTCTTGACAGGTAGTTAATGTATTTTGTTGTCTGAAAGCATTTTGGTGCTGATGTTTGTTGACCTTTTTGGTGTATTCTTATGGGGGGTGTTAGAAGCCGGAGGCATTTGCTGAGCTATTGCGTGGCAAGCATGTAGGTGAAGAAATGCTACCTACGGCTTAAACCTTTCACATTTGGAGACCTACAATCCATATCTCTAATACTTTTGCCTGATTAATGATTTTCCAATATAGCAAGGCAGAATGAAGTCCTACTGTGAATCTTCACCTGGTAGTATCACTGAGATTGTAGCACAGATCTGAGGAAAAGAAAATCAGTTTAATTCACTATTCCTCATTCTTTTTCATCTTCACTTTGCCATAGTGGACATACATGTTTAAAACCCACCCAAAGTATGTCACTTTCTGATGGGGGTTTTCCTTGAGTGGAAAACATTTTTAGATTTGATTGAAGTTTTCTTTAGTAGATCAATAAGTTGGGTTCATGATGTCTATACCCTGAGTTCCCAAGGGAGCCTGTGAAACAGATTGTGCTCAGGAGTATTTGACTTTGATAACGCTTCTGGGAGACCAGATCAGACTAGGTTTAAACAGGATTAGGCTAAAGTAGATTTCCCTTAGTTGTATTTTAAGTAGCATGGGATTTATGAGGGGAAAGTAGATTTATGACCCTGGAAAAATCTTGATCCCTTTCAGTCTGGTTTCAGTCTTCAGAGTGAGACTGAGCTCGTTTCTTTGGTAGCTGGACTCATATGATGGATAATACCCATACAGACTTGTGTATTTTCTGCCAGAATTTCTGCCTCACCTTGTATGACCAAAGTCTTGGATGTTTTGTTGTCAATTCAGTCACCACAGGAGCTCCTGGGAAGTTCCCTGAGTACTGGGCCTAGTGTGAGGGTAAAGCGCAGGCAGGTGGGAGAGGTGAGACCACTACACACAGATTTGCAAACCTTGCGGAGGAATGGCTGTTTTGGTCCCTGTCCTCAAACAATTTGGCTGGTAGCTTCAAACATAGCAGTGATACAAAGATTAACATTTGCCATTGTGACTTCAAGGTTTGCTAGCTGAGTGTGAGCCAGTCACCTGCAGGTTGCAGAAGTAGCTTTACCTTTCAGGTGATACTTTTGCTGATACTAGTTAGTAATTGTATGTCTGGACCTGCCAATAAAGGTCCGGCAGTAGTAGCAGTTTATTGACTCCTCAGCAACATTTTATAACCTGGAGTTTGGAAATTGTACTATGTTAGGAAATGGCCTTGAGATTCAAGTTAATTTACTCATCATTTCACCTAGGGAGGGGTGGTTGTGTTTGTCATCTGCTGAGGCTGAATCACAGTTCAGCACAGAGTCATTTCTCAGTGTTGGCCAGCCTTCAGTAAATAGACACATGTAACACTCAACGTGCAAACAGCTGCTGGAGACCGAAGGTTGTATCAGTTAATAATAACTTCAGGACCCCTACAGACTCTGTCTCTTTGTTTCCCAGAGCCCATGGTGCTGGTGGGTAAGGGTTGCTGTCACCAGTGCGCAGGGATGAGGACAAAGCATGGCAGGGGTCAGTGAGGACACAGTCCTGCAGTCATGGCTCCAGCTGTGCCATATTACCAGACTATTGCCACCAGCTGCTTGTCCTACAGCACTAGTTTTACCCTAACTTGTGCAATTGCTTCCTGATTTGGTTTTGATCAAATGATCCGAGTTAAAAAGCCACATTTTAAAGAGCAATGTCACAGATCTCAGAGAGGGTGTGTGAGTTACACTACCAGAAGCAAAGGTACAACATGTAGGGATGCCCCAAGTGCTGACAGAACCTATCTTTCAGCAAGAGGAGTGCAACATCTGATTTCTGAACTGCCCCTGGCTGTGAAAAGCAGCAGTGCCTGATTCTGGACCCAGCTCTCCTTGCTTCTTCCAGAGTATCACTGTGGCATACCTGCTTCCCCCAGGCTCTGGAGTGGGATAAAGGAGGGCCAGGGGATGAGCTGGGGGCCTGAACAGGCACTCCTCAAGACACAGCTCCATCATATCACGCTGGTGGGCAAAACCAGATGAAGCCTAGAGTGGCCATTTCTATTTTTACCTCACAGCAAATACTGCCCCAAAAGATCTATGAACTCCAGTATGCTTCTCTGGAGGCTAAAATCCACCAACCAACACTCTTGGTCTTCATCAGGCTATTAAAATTCTTCAATTGCTGGTATTTCAGCTCAGGAAGCAACTGTGTTACACCAATGCCAAACAAGAAAAACGCCAACAGGCAAGAATACCTTAATGCTTCTGCTGCCAGACCTCAGGAGCACACTTACTCTCTAACATAACTCCTGCACAAGCTTTGGCTGGCCTTTTTCATTTAATCCTCGCTCATGATAGTACTTTAACAGTCTGAAGCAAACATGTCTGATTTTCCGAAAGCAATTCTCATAACTTGAAAAGCTGACCTCTGTGTGTGTATATGTGTGTCTGTGTGTATTTTTTAGCTGTGGTAAAAGGTTATGCCAAGGATGTACCTTTGCAGGCCTTATTAGTACTAAAGAAAGTTGATATATGCACAGCCTGAAGTATAGGTAGTGTGCCGGTTTGGGCTACATATTGAGAACTATTTATAAAAAAGCTGAAAGCAAGAATGCCACTATTGACTGCAAATTCTAAGCAGCCAGGGTAACTTTCTGTTAAATATGGCTCTTTTTTGGGAATGTTTTACTAGAATCAGTTAAGTTGCCAACTTACGGTTGTTTTTTTAACTAAACACATATTTAGTTGGGTGACATACAGACAAAGAGTACTGTCTGAAATCTGTTTTCTCAAACCTGGTCATTGTGTTTTGAAAAAGTCTGTTTTTCAAACATACCTGTTTGCTGTCCAGCTCTGTTCTAGGTGAGAGCAGATATGAAAGTCACTGCAGCTCCCTCTCCCACCTCAGTTGTCTTAATGCTGTGTGTAGAGAAGCGAAGCTTGTATTCAAAGATCAGATGTAAGCTTTCGTGTTTCAAAACCTTTTGTTTGTGCAGGGTTACAGCCATGAGCACGCTTATAGCTTTTTTCTTTCCTACTTGAAGGAAAGAGCCATTCTCGGCCCACAAATGTAGAAACACAACTAGCTCAGTTTGATCCAGCTTAGTTTAACCAGTGGCTAACCACAGTCTTCACTGTGCCTCAGGTTCCCTCTGGTACGTCTGAAAGTGATTCACAAAAATCGGCTGTAGAGAAAGGATGTCCAGTAGAGCACATCAGGGTCTCCCTGCTGCAGGTTGTGCCCTAAGACTGCCCTCCCCATGTGAGCAGGAGTCCCACCTGCTGTGCCTCTCAAGAGCCCAATTTGGGCCACCTGTGTCACTGTAGCAGTCGTGGGCTGGCTGGCAGGGCTGTGGGGGTCCCACCAAAACCTGCTGCAGTGCCAACCCCAACCCACACTGTCCCAGAAGCACATCCTCCCAGCGCTGCAAACCTCTCCCTTCAGTGATTCAGCATCTAAATAGCAGCCTTTTTTTTCCTCTTTCCTGGATATTTATAAGGAATTTCAATACAAGGAAACTGCATTTTAAAAAAAAATACTAAAATAAAAGGAACTAACTACTGTCTTAAGGCTCCCCTTTCCCAAGGCTAAAAACTAAGGATAAAACTATCCCATTTGCTCAGTTAGGACAACAAAGTTGTCCGTCACACTGGCCAGTCCCAGAACAAAGTTCCCGGAACACGTAAATATTTTAGCAAGGTGTGTTTGTTTTATCTGTGCTGATAGTGCCAAGCCCTGGCACAATCAGGTCACTTTGACCATTTACTGCTAAGCATCAGAGCTCAGAAGGACTTCAAGTCAGCCAAAAGGGCAGGGCACGGTACCCTGGGGCTGTCTGTGCCACACCACCACTGTGATGATGGATGCGGAGATCAGCAGTATGTGGATGCAGTCAGCTGCCAGGCCCTGCCAAGGGCACCATGAAGGGGGTGAGGATCTGTGCCCATCGTATTGCCTCTGCTGCTCCCCAGGATGCTGGGACAAGGGGCTGTCAGATGGAGAAAGTGTTCGAAGTCACCAGGCAGAGCTGAGCCTGCAAGAGGGGAGGACAGCATCTCCTCCATCACCACTGTTCCAGCATGAGCACACTCATTGCAAGTGCCAGGGAAGACTGAATTTCATCACAACATGCTGACTTCACTTTTACCTGTGCTCAGAGGCAAGGTAATGCCACAAAACCTTGTGCCACAAAAGCTTGCAAAAAGCCCTACAAAGTGGCAATGTGGATTCCTCCAGTGAGGGAGTTGTGTGCTTCCTGTCCCGTTTTTTATTTTCAAAGCAATGCCTTTCCTTTAATAACAAGGAAGATATAAGGTCTGCAGTGTGATTGTTCTTTATAGGGCCTCCATGTGAATTTTGCCCGTATCTGATCTGACTTGTGAGAAAAGGGGGAATACTTTTTTTCCTGATGTATGATTTTATAAGGATTTGCAACAAGGAATTTTATGTCATGTTTCGGTGAATTGTCATGCAAACAGCAGTAATAAGTGATAGGAGTATTTGTTCTATTTTTATGACAATATGATAAAATGTTAAAATAGGAGTCTTAAAGTCAAGTATACAATGTTGAGGCCATGGTTGTTTCAAGGTGCTCACTCTCTGCATAGTGAATAGACCAAGGAAAATGCATAGAGGAGTGTGGGAGCTATTTATGTCAGTGAGAGACTCCACACAAATCATTCTCATACTTAATTTTGTCTAATTACTAGTATGGATTTTTGTAGGTAGTGGAATAATCTGCTTATCAAATACCACTTGGAAATACATTAGCTCGGCCTTGTTCTGAAGTTAAACATGTAGAGATTTAGTCAGCTCAGTGAGTCACAATTTCAGTAAATGCAAAAGACAGCTCAGTGCATTTAGTACTAATAACACAAATAACACTTCAGAAGCCTGCCTAAGTGACAGAACCACCCAAAACAATTGTATAGACATGTTTAGTAACCAGGGTGTAGTGTTTACTGAACAGGGAAGGATCCTCTTTATAAAAGTCTTCACATGCTGTTGAGACTGGAAGTGGCTGGTTAAATTATGCCTGCAGAAATGTTTAACTCTCCCAAAGCAGCGCAAACATTACAGAGGGGAGCAATACGATGCAATCTTTCACTGCCTGTCAGAGCAAGTTGCTTAGACCTTTGCAAGCAGTCAGCATTATCTTCCTTTGCTCCAGAGAGGGGCAGAGCTGGCAGCTGAATCCCCGAGGCCAAGGGAGGTGCACATTGCTGTACCCCCTGTCTTGGCAGGGAAGGAAGTGTCCAGCTGGTGTCTCCTGGGCTCTGCCAAAGACATAAAAAGCAGTGGGGCCGTGCTGTTACTATTGCCCTTTAGAATAAAAAGATGAGTAAGCGTTTTTAAAAGGCTCTTGTGGTTATTGTGAAGCAATTCTTGGTAATGCCTAATACCTTGGTTTTGTGACTTTATTCCAAGAGAAGGCCGGCTGAAATTCTCCTGATTTTTGCATCTATGAGGATGTTGAGGTTTCATGGTAATCTTGGGTTTAGAAAAGTTATAAATGCTTATCCTTGCTATTACTGATACCATGTAGTTGATTCATCCATCGCACATTTGTCACCACAGTATCTGAATGTTTATCAGGACAATTTAGAAAAAATTATTCTGAGTGCTCATGTGAATAACAGTAGTGAGATTGAGTCAATATCCAAAGGGATATTTTGCCCTTCATGCATCCACTTGCAGTCAAGCTACTTTAAATTCACTGAGGTCAGAGCTCATGTATGTCTGTAGCTGGATGCAAATTTTTAAACTTTTCCCAGAATGAAAAGTTCGGGTAGTGCTTATAGAATGCACATCAGCAGGAACTCACAACGCATCTCTGAAAGGAGATGTCTGGGTGTGCAAAGGGTGACACCACTGCCAGCTACACTGCCTGTTCCTCCCAAGTCCTTACTAGAAGTGTCACGTAACATATTCTTACTGTATCCTTTTTTGTCAGAAAGGATCTGTTTTAAGAATTAGGTTTTACATTCACAAGGGCTAATGGGGAGGAAGGAAATTCTCTTCTCTTGCTTCTCTCTCCGCTATGTCCTGTCCTTGAGTTACTGCTATCCTCTTCATAGTGGCTCTCATAGCACATAGCATGGTTGTACAGGAAGGAGCAAAAGTGGAAACTTGATGCTGTAAATCAGTCTTGGATCGAGGGAAGGATGTTAGCTGCACAATATCTCTTTTAAAGTCTTGCCAATCCTAAATTGCATGCAAGCAGTTGGTTCTCTAGGTGATGAGCTGGGCGTGAAGGGCTCACACAAGGGGATGCAACATGATACTCAGGGGACATTATCACAGGGCTGTTGCTTACCAGGTGCTAGGATGAGTGCAGCCAGCCAGCCTTGATGAGACATGCTCCAGGAGAAGAGGCAGAAGGCCTGTGCGGGGGTAAGGAAGAGCAGTGCAGGCAGATACACCACTCCACCCATCTCCCTGGGCTGCTTCCCCTGGCATGAAAATTCTCTGTAAGATATAGCCTAGGAAATAGAGTAGGAAAAATCTGGAAACATTTTTCCCCCCTCCTTCATAATTTCTTTTGTTCTTTCTTTCCATTTTCTCATTTTAATTTCTTTTCTTTCCCCTTTAACTCCTCAAAGGGTTTTACAAAGGAGGGGTAATACTGCCAACCCCTGTTCATTTTAAAGAGAGGGAAAACTGAAGTGCAGGAGTTTATGAAGTTTGCTCTTGACACCACTTCATGATGCCTCACCTTGTCTCAGTTCAACGTCAGCACCTACAGCCAGAAGTAGCAGCTGCTACAGGACAGCAGCAGCTCCCAAACCAGGCAGGGGTGCAGCTGAGAGCTGTCTGGGCACATAAACTGCATTGAGATGGCTTTTATATCAGAGGAAGTGCAAGTGCAGTGATTTGACTTTAATTTTATTCTTGACAGTTTGAGATGTCATTGAGATGAGGATGCCCTGGAGATGAGAGCTCCCTGCTCTCCAACAGGCCTCCAGTGAGAGTTTGGGCTGCTTCTACAGGTTGGCTGAGCAAGGGGGTATCCAAGCAAGCTCCCAAACTGTTAGCAGAGGGTTCATCGCAGCAACACACTTAAGGGAACAAGACCCATAATAAGTCGAGACGTTAAGTGTTTAGCTTGTGCACAGTGCTATGTTGCTCTTACATACTGTGCCTGAAACAACTCTAATCCTGGTCACTCAAACTCACTCTGTGTATGTTTCACTGACAGTGATGCATTAAATTCAGATGTAAGTGAGCCAATATCTGATCTCAAGCCAAGAAGAATCTTTGCTTTCTTCTCTATTGTCATGGGAGAAGACTGATGAAAATTAAGTTGATAAAGTATTCAGGATTATTCAATGGCTTGTTTTGGAGATTGCAAAGTCTGTTTTCACTTGTACAAACTGTGTCTGCATCAACTCATTGTGCTGAAACAGGTAATTGTACCCTGAGATTTACTAAGAGCATACCAAAGGCTCTCAGATTTTCACATTGAATCAGAAACCTTCTACACCATAAAAACTGTGCTCACATCTGGGGCTCATACTGCTTTAAGTAGTTAAGTCTCGACACAGTATTCCAGTGAAATATTGCAAAAGCGTTTCTTATGGCTATTTTTCAAAGTAAAGTGTTTAGTAGCAAAATTCCCACACTGAAAGCCTAAATGGGCCCTCCTACTACGAACAGTAGTCTATAAAGGACTTTTCTTTCACTTTCTTTCCTCTGTAGTTTGATGAGTTGTTGATAAGCTGGTTTATGAAGATACAGAACAGCTTTATTTCTTGTGCACAAAATTTTGAGCACATTGGTAACAGCTTGCACATAATTCTCAACATTTCAGTATACAATCCCTCAGTGTGTAATTAGTGGTCTTCTTACGGCAGTTTTTGTTTTAAGAAAATCCACTTCTGGTGAGTTTCAGAGCTGCTTAGACTGGGGACATTTTTATGCTCAAGCTTTGAAAAGTAAGAATGTGAAGAAACACACATCAAATGAGATGTGACTGTTGTTAAGCAAGCATTTCAGGACAGTGTACTTCAACACAAAAAAAGTAAAACGGTTACTGAAGCACTGGCTTTGACTTACAAAGCCAACAGGTCTGGTAATATAGATATGGCAAAAGCTGTAAGAGTTTTGAATATGAAAAAAGATGCCCTAAAATAACGTTGTACATACTAAGCAGAGTTTGCAAACTCCTGTGATGGGGATTGCCCAAGTTCCCCAGAGAGCAGGGTATGTTGCTGTGCATTTTGGTCTTCATTCTTTGTTAGTCTTTCTTCTCAAAAGTCAAACACAGAAAGAGATGAGGGTTGGTGTAAACACAAGGCCTCTTTATTTTTTTCAACAGTACATGACTTCCTATTTAGCATGACCAAAACCAAGCAGAACAATGGAAATCGCATATACCATTTCTCCTAATACATTGTTCTTCCTTGAAACTGCACAAGTACAAAAGGAAGGATAAATTCAACAACGTTAACTCCAGTTAGGCAATTTCACATGAACCAGAGCTTATGCACAACAGGTGGCAAGCAGACAAATCAGCATCAGAAAAACTTACTCCAGCAAGATGTGAACTTTCCTTTGGGGAAAGAAAATTTGTCTTGAAGCAAGGAATGCAAACATCCTCAGGTAAGGTGTACATGCTAATGCTTTCCAAAAGCTTCATCGGTAAAAGTAGAGGAGTACACAACCCAACTCCAAACCACAAGGCCAGACAGGATGCAATTTACAGCCTTCTGTGGTTGCTAACACTGGCCCCTTTTCCTGCAGGCTTCTCTCCAGGGAGTTTTTTGTATCTATATATGCCTAGGAGCCCTTGGCTAAGGAAAGCCTCTGGTGACTTAAGTGCAGATTACAGTAAAACATTTTTATGTTTTTGTCAGCTGCTCACAGTTTATGTCCTAGTCCTGACTGAGTTTAATTGTAAGCAGTTGACTCAAGTCATTAAGCCAAATCACTGAATCTAAGAGCTGTGCAAACATAATAACATCTACCTCGTGGGACAAATATTTTGAGTTGAGGCATTAGGGGAGCTGGTATAAGATTGCCATTTATGCTTATCCTTCTCCCAGCTCCACTCCTTTAGCACAGTTCTTTTCAAACTAAGACTAAATCTATGAGAAACCACAAGCCAGTGGCAGAATTAAAACTAATACACACTTCCGAATCATGACAGATAAAGAAGTGAGGGTCTAGGCATGACTACTGCATTCATTTCTGCAGAACTCACTGCCTCTGCAGAAGCCACAAGGGCCCTTCTTGGTTGGAGCACACTGATTCTGGGCATTTTCTGGAAAAGAATTTCCACTAAACTTTCCAGGAAACTGCCTCCCAAAAACATTGTTCAGCCTTTCCACAAAAACTAACAGTTCTATTAACTTACAACAACAGATTGTTGTTAATGTTGCTGATGTCCTTTTGGCTTGCCAAGAATTGTTTTTGTTGATGTTGTTATATTTTTTCATACCTTGCAAACGTCATTCGCTGGTTTCTCTGTTGAGAGAAGCACGAGTGGTTGCACATATAGTGCAGGGCCTTAAAAACCCGACAGCTTTCAGCTAAAGTCCAAGTATCTAGAAGTTCAGTATTAGTTATAAGATTGTGTGATTTAAAATATGCTGTGGTCTCAGCAATGAGCTTAATTTCTAAACAATCTGATTTTTAAACCAGTTTGTATTCAGTCACTTCAGTCACACCAGACCCTTTGTCCCGTGCTGGACTCAGTGATCACTACATCACCAGGCACACGACAGGAGATGATGTTTGGGGCATGCAGGAACATAAATTTTTCACTGAGACCAGACTAATTCAGCCTCTGTTCTGGCCAGTGCTAGACGTTTCACAGGACAGGTGTAGATAAAACATAATGTGCTCTTACATTACGTTTCTTCTGGAGCTGTTACAGGTAATTATGATTTAAATTTTGAAGCAGAGGTCTAGAAGTTGCAAAGTTACATAATTATTCCATGAGCAGGTATTTGGGCTTCTATTATGTAAGCAACTGCTTTGGAAACCTGGTCACGTTTCAGACCTCAATGACTTTTAGAAGGAATGACATCCACGAACTAACAGAACATTACCTGAGAATGTATCTTCTTTTCTGAGCATTTCTCACCTAAAATTTCACTGGCCTGTCATCTTCTTTCTATGAATTCCTCTGATCTATCTCCTTTCTACTTAGCAGTATTTTGTATTCTGCTTCCACTCTTTTCAAATATCTTCTGCAATACATTTTTGCCCTGTCCTTGGGGATGCTGCTGTGTAGGGCCAGGAGCTGGGCAGGATGATCCTTGAGGGTCCCTTTCAACTCAGCTTATTCTGTGATTCTACACTGTAATGTTGCAGGTGAGTTGACTCCTACCACATACCAGCACCATTTATTCATGAAAATCCAGAACTTTAAACTCTGTCCACCTTATCATCTGTTATAGATTGTTCCTGGAAATGCTTAAAATAAAATTTTTAAACAGCTTGTCTGAGTAATGACATTAATATATTTTCTTTTTAAAACTGGGATATTCTTTGAAAGAACTTGCACTTTTTGTTTTTATAGACTTATGTATTCTTTTGAAATGAATAATCAAGAATAGTTATGTTCTCTTTTGCTCAATAAAACTGTAGATATTTAACAAGAATACCTTTTTCTAATTTGCATTGCATTACCATAATTATATTCTAAAAAATTCTATTTATCTGCACTTATTTTTAAGTTAAAATGTTACTATTCAAGTACATAAAACCATTATAATTTTCCATTCATAAGAATATAATCAGGCACGGACTTTTAGACACGGTCATTTTAAAGTTCTTTTTCTAACAGGAAGTCCACTTCCTGAAAATTTCAGTGCAATGAAAAAATACACATTTTTCCCCTACAAAACTTTAGGATTGCACAAAAAATACAGCATAAATATAAACATTAGGCCAAGGCAACATTTTAAAGTGCAGAACTTCACTTGCCACATATGAATAATTCAAATAATGCTGCATAATGCATAGGCAATTCTTACTCATATTTCAAAACCTAAAGTGACACAATGAGATCAACATAGAACAGTAATTCAAATACATTCTATTTAATAATAAATAAGTGCTCATCTGACCATAGAACACAGTAAGCACACTGCTCCAACAAGCAAGCTCTACACAAATACCCATTTTTTTCCTTTGTGTGAATGGTGTGCTACCATTGAACATAAAAACATGTTAAGAAAGAAAGATCTCATCCACCATCTGGTAAGAGAACTTGTGGGGAGAGACATATGGAATCTGTTGCATGTACATTTTTCCAGAGGTTTTATCTTAAATCAGTCAATTTATACTGTCATATGTGTCAATTTATTCTGATTGAAAATTATCCCTTTATTTTCTTCCACATGCTCATATCCCCTTAGTGTTCAGTTGTTTCATTTTTTTTTTCTTTTTTCTTTCCTTTTTTTTTTTTTTTTTTGCATTGGGGGGATGGGGAAAATGGAGGAAGGTGGAAGAAGGCTGCTTCAATTTGTATTCAACTATTAAGTTCCGTGATGGGATGACAACAGAGGGGGAATAGTTCAAGTTGTAGCCTCCGTTAGGATTTTGGTTTGGGACAATAGTGCTGTTCCAAATCATTCTCCGTTATTGAACCTTGGTTCAGTTTTCAGGGTGGTTTTGGTATGCAAGAATTAAGTTTATTTTGGAGGAAACTACACTGGAGGCTCAGCTGCCTTCCAAATGCACTCCAGTCTCTAGGAAACTCTGAGAATCTGAACCCATGACTTGGACTGCTTCAAAGTGCACGTGCAGTAGGGGCATCTGTCCAAGGAGACAGAATGTATGCAGCCTTGAGCTGCATATGGCACAGATGTGTAAGGCTCAGCAGTTACTCCTTTTATTCACTGATCCTCTCCCACTGTAACAAATATCTTTGCAAAACTACAGAGGGTCCCAAGGACCAAAATTTCACCTTAGTGAAATATTGGGAAATAAGGGATCCTTAGTGGCTTTCTCAAAATAACTTCAGAGAAATCTGACAACTACATCCTCTGTATGGCCTAAAACCTTTAAATTTCTGTGCATAAGCTATCTTCCACTGAACAAGCTTTTGAGACTGTCTCAGATGACCCCACTTAACTTTTCTGGTGGTACATTTTTTCTTCATTCAATTCTAATTAAGATGTTGCTGTCAAAAGACTCTCACACTTAATTTGTTGTATGAATTCCTCCACTGGCCGCCTGAAACATCAAATTCAAACTTCTTTCCTTTACCCCTAAGTGTCTCAGCATTTAATGTAACGCTATCTGTCTTGGTCCTCACTCCTCCTGGCCTTGGGCATTGCAGAGTGCTGCAGGCAGCCCATGGCACTACCTGTAGGCAGAGTTCCTCCTCCAGCGGAAATTCTTGAAACGATGATTGTCCATTTCTAATTCTAGGTAGTGTCTGAATACTAGACATCAACAAAGCTATAATCCAAAGGTGAGTGCCTACCTTGTCTCTGCATTTAATAAGAGTCAAACTGCTGATGACACAGTGAATATTCAAATACAAAGCTCGCTGGTGGCAGTTATCCTAGAGAGTCCCTTTGTAACAGAGCCAGCAGTGTAGTCCTGAACTTTTTAAAGTTTTAGTGTTCTCCCAATTTGCAAATAAGCAACCTGTCCACCCCCAAAAGTATTTTAAGAAGAAATTATTAATTCCTTTCTTAAAAACACCACAAAATAATGGGAAAACAATTAAGTCAGAGACAGTTAAGACTACCACTAAAATAAAAGCATTGATTAAATTCATAGCTCTGGAGGCAAAGAAGTAGAATAGGGCACTAGCATACATTGTACACAGGGCTGTGTGATCTTTCTCCACCACAGGAAAGCCAAAGCTGAAAACCATGTAATTCCCTAAAAATAGTTTCAAACAGTAACTGGGAGGATTAAAATATGTGTCTCACAGATCTTTGGTTTTGAAATGTGAAGTTTGGTCAATTAAATTCATGTCAAAATTCATGAGAAAAAATGCTCCCTGAATCATGAAACCAAGTTAAAGAGCTGAAGATTGTTATTTGCTGAACACGTGTGCTACTGTGTAGGTGATTGGGACACATGAAAAACATAAAGGTTGAGAGAACACCCTGATGGAATGTGTAAATATTAATCCTTAGATCTGGACTCCTAAAGCCTTAGAAGTCACTGAACAGAATGGGTAGGAAGGCTGTACCTCGGCAAGCAGCAGCACAGTGCAGCAGCCTGGAAGATACCTGAGCGAACTCCCGGTGAGCGGCTGCATTCAGGTGGTGTCTGCAGCACATCTGCTTGTCATTCCCTGCTGTTTGGATGGGCCCTCAGCTTTGGCAAAAAAACCACACTGAACGGACTGTACTGCTTTAAGTGCCCAAATTAGCTGTTACACTTCCCCTGGATGCTATGCTGTCTCATGTAGGCATAATCATAACAATACATAAGCTCTGAAAAAGCTTTTGAAGTCAGAACATTATGAGTGACTTTGGGCCAAGCACTCTCTCTGAAGTAGACGTGAAATGAAACTTTGGTACAGTGACCTCCCTTGTTTTGTGAACAGAGGTAAGTCCTATATCCCCAGGCAGTGAGATAAAAGTGCAAAACAAGGCTTAGTGAAATCAAAGAAGTTTGAAGCAGACCTTAAAACCATATTCAACACATGTTTACAGTATCTAAACACAATATTGGTATCCAATGACCCTGAAATAAAAGCTTACATCCCTTTGTGTTGCAAAAAGATAATAGAGAAACAAGAAGAAATCCCCTCAAACAAACCTGACCAAAAAAAAAAAAAAAAAACTCAGATAAAAAGCAGGGAAATATACCTTTTTAGGAAAGGAAGTCACACGGATCTCCAAAACAAAAAGGGCATATTTTTTGACCTGGAACCCTGTAACGGTACCGGGCTGGAATTATGGCTGCCACATTGAAAGACACAAAGAACACATAAAAGCTGAGCTGCTTTTTTCAGAGGTGATTTGCTCCTCAAGTCAAAGGTGGCAATGGCCAGAAAGAGACCATTTCTCTTGGAAATTTTTTAAATGCACTCGCTTCCCTTACTGAAAGGAGAAGGGACATCATATTATCCTCTCTGAACAGTCAGGAGCAAATGAGTTTGGGAAGATACTGCAGGATGCTGAACTAGATGAAGCAATCCCTCCAGTCCAGAGAACCCTCTTAATTTGTTGTGTGGCCTGCAGAGATATCTTAGTGCCTGCTTCTAACTTCCTAACAGAAGTTTCACTCAGCTGTCACTCAGATTAAGGTAATTCATTGGAGTGTCTGACTACAAATGACAATTATGAATTTTTTGATAAGGACCCTTATTTTTTTATAAACACACACTTCTTACTTAATTAGTGTTTAAAATAATGTTTTAAATTAAACATTTTTTTTTTAAAAAGCTCCTGGAAAAAAATGAAAACTACTCTACATTCTCCAATGTAACACTGATTTTTCCATATTTGGTGATAATATTACGGAAATCGCATTCTTCCATTATATTCATTCCCTGCAAAATCTATTTACTAACACTGGGGTTTTTTTTAAATTTCTATGCATTATAGAAAATGAGCATCTCATTTTTGCTCATAATGCTCCCTATATTATTATTAAACAGAACAGCAGGTGTCCTCTTTAAATAAGATATTTATCAAATCCCCTAACAATGCACAAATGCTATTTTTACAAAGAAATTTAAATAGCCATTTCTTCTAGATCATGAAAATTTTGGTATATTAATTCTTGAGAGGTCTAAGAAATTTTTCAAAGTTTTTAAGTTTTTTAACATTAACCAAAAGTGAGGTGTCATTCCTGATGATCAGGCACTGTGTTTAATCGATCTTTTCCAAATCAGATGCAGAATGATCAGCAGAGTAGTTTCAAAAAGGGAAATGGATTCATACAGAACTTGAAAAAGGAACCACTTGCTTTCCAGCCACATACACTTCAGAAATATTCCGATCATCACCTGAAATAACATGGTCAAAACAGAGATTTGCACATAAATGTACGCACTGATTTAATTAATGAAATGTATACAGTCCACAAAATCAGTTTTGGAACACATCATTTGCAACGACCTTTTCATAGGACTAAGAAACTCCATTTGGAGAGAAATAGCCAGGACTATCGCAAAGATCAATAAACATTTTAGTAACCCATGCTTTTTAAAAAATAAACATAGCATTCAGCTGCTGCAATAGTGTCATGGATTTTCTGTATACTCAGTAGATCCAAACCCTGAAAATATTATGTATCAGTACAGAAAATGATTTATTGCACAGTATCTGAACTGGGTCAGGAACCAGCCAGCAAGAAAGCTGATTTGACCCAGAGAGCTCCTCAAAAAGGCAAAAGTCCAGTTGGGGCATGGTACAGCTGTGGCCGGAGCTGGCACCTGGCATGTCAACATCACAATACGGCAGCAGCGCAGCCCCAGGCTGGACAGGGCCCAGACATATTTACAAATAAATATAAATCAATTTTTATTTATTAATGTAAAATATTAGTACTAATTATCAGGGATGTGTTGATGTTTATATAGCAGCTGAATAAATACCTTTAATCACTGCAAACAAATATATACTCACTTATATATAAACAGATTTATTACTAACCCCTACATTTATTTAGATAATGTTTGACGTAGGAAATGAGAATACTATGTGAGTTGAAAATCAAAACATACCTAGATACAGGAACTTCTGGAGAGTGTCCTATAAAAAAATGAGAGAAAACAAATTCAGAAAGCATTATGTACTGTCCCAGATGATAATTATTTGAAGCTTGAAAGAACTGATAAAAACAGTTCTCCTAAATATTTCTAGTAACAGTGAAATCAAAACTTAACATACATCATCTACTTTCTGAAAATAAGACAAAATTTAAACATTTGTAAAGTCTTAAGGACTGGTAACTTAGCTAAAAAGGTTTCAATTTAAACTGAAAAATAATACTTTTTAAAGCACTGGAATTGTTTCCAGTCAGCCTGACCACATCTATAAATTCAAGTAACTGTTCTTAATCATCTTTTTTAGTCAGAGAAGGTTTAAGTATGAAAAGGTGTGTACATACCATAAAGCCAATTCTGCTTTAATGTTAACATAAAAACTGTGCTTTTAACTCAAATTAGCTATCTTGAGTGCTTGATTAGTTTTGGAAGGGCAGTGAAGTAAAGGTAACCTAACATTTCTCTGGGAATATGTTGCCATTTTTCAGTCCGATACTTAAACTCTATGTATTGACTGAAACTGAATTGCTTTTTCTTGGCTGGCATTTGTCACTCCAAATAGGTAACCCTAATTGTTGTCTTGCGCTAATAAAACATGCATTAAAAATAATTCAGGCATTTTTGCTCAAGGTGTTATGGGACTGTCATTGAGGTGAGCAACATTCTGAAGAAAAACAAACATGGAACCTCCAGGCTGAAGCTCAGACAGCAATGGTGTAGTACACTCAATTCCGGTTCCTGGAATAACTCTCAAGAAACTTTTTCTGTCTGTATATGGACCTTCCCCACATCATTTCCATTAATTTTTTTGATCATCAATCCTGCTCTGATTACCTCAAAATCATCAGCAGAGAACAAGTCAAAAGGACTATCCGAAGCCTTCGTGTTGATTAGCAGTGCATCAAATTCTTTGCCCACCTCGAAGTTTCCAATCACATCATCTAGTCCTAGAGCTAAGGAAAAAAATAAGCTCACAAACACATCTTCAGCTCCAGCTGCTTCCCACCATGTAGAAGTATCTGGCAACTTACTTGAAATATTCATAAGCTAAACAAGAATTTAGCTGATTACCAGGAAAAACACAGAAACAAATTCAATAGTGAGTATGTTAGCACCCGAGTTCTTAGGAAACTTAAGAAACAATTGGTTATATTGCAAAAACATTCAAACTCCAAATGGGGCAATGTTATTAAGTCAGAGAAACAGTAAAGTCTATAATAACATTCACCTTGTTAAGGCAGTACTAGATTGCATTTTTTAAACAGTTTAAGCAACTTTGAAAGGTTGTACAAGCCTATTACAACAGTAGCATACAGTAATATGATAATAAAAGAGGTGCCCAGTGAGGAAAACTAGTTGAAATTAGTAGAAACAAAGAAAAACATGGTGTGGGAAAACAAATCTAGACAGATCTGAAGGTCTCATACCTACCTGTAAGGCTTGTCTTATGGTCTATTATTTAGCTTTATTTTTTCAAAGCTTCATTACAACCTCAGGTTCTCAGGTTCCCATGCCCTGAAAACCTACATATTCAGCTTCAGAGACTGGTGCTTGGAAGTGCTTAGAATACCTAAAAAGAGGCCTTTGTGTCTCCTTAGAAATAAATTAGGATAGTTTTAAGATGTAGAAAGTATCCATGAATAATATAAATTTTTCCAATACTCTGAAATTAAGTTATCGAAAAGCATAATACCTGCAAGTAATTAATTCACTTGTTTTCCAATTGGTCTGACAAAGGAACTTCAGCCTTCACTGAAGTTTGTGAGTGGCAGGAATATCACAGTATCTTAAAGATGTTAAAAATAAAAAAAATTATGGAATATTTTGATTACCTACTAGTTTCAACTGAAATGATTCCTTCAGGTTTTTGAGCAGAATGCAATTTTTAGATTAAACACAAGAGGGTGACAAGTGTTTAGAAGTCTTAGCAAAGCAAATTATTCCAACAAAATATCACTCATTTAAATTTCCACTATTGAAATTTTCACTTGCAATATCCAGGCTACAGAAAGCGTATGCAAGTAATTTATATTCTACTCTTAAAAGTGATTCAGTAAGGATAAAACAGGTTAAAATCAATACACAAAATTAACACTTTAATAAGGAAACCTAATATAGAAAAAACACAAGAGTACCTGGGAAGGGAAACCTCATATGAGTTTTGGATTTTTGTAACTTTTCCTTTCTGGGTCTCAGCTTGTTTATTCTTACACTTTATGGAACAGTATATATTGTGGGGAAAAGAACCCTTTTTTGTTCCCTGCCCATCTTCTGTCTTCTCTTTTTCCCCCATTACACTTTACAGGAATTCAAATACAGTCTTGAGAAGACCTGTTTGACGACATTTTCACTACATCTTTCAAACTTCCATTAATAATTCCCTATGGAGCTTTTTGACAGCTACAGAGATGTTACACTGAAAAGATTTGGCACCAGTGCTTTAGCAGGTAGTGAGCTCATTTCTGCTAACTGAAACAATAATAGGTTTTTACTTTTGTGTGGTTTTCCTCTCTGCCAAATCATACCAGCTCCACTAAAAATTTTTAATTATATGTATTGATATGTGCACACTGATCACAACAAAATTAGCTATCCACCAGCATATCCCATATGCTGTATGACTGCATTCTGCAGGTTCAACTCTGTTTTGAACAACCATGGTGGATATCCTGTTTACATTTTCTGCTTTTCCCTGAGTGAGGAGTGATTTGCATGATGTTTTGATTTGCGACAAACTGCCTCACTGACAGCTCAGAAAGCACAAGCAAAATTAGAAACTGATGAAAAATAAAATGCATGATTTTACAGTAACTGCAGTTTTTCTTCTAGGTGGTGTTACTGAGAAAACAAATTTCCAGCTGGTACAATAGACAAGCACTTACGACCTTATGACTAAGAAGTCTGAGGATCTTTGCAAAGCAAATGTACAGCCCTGAAAAGCCATTGAGATTTTGTTACTAAACTCTCAACATTAATAGAGTACTCTTCTCTAATAAGCCTTGTATGGGTATGAGAGACTGAAGGATTATCTCTGCCCACAAGTTAGACTTCACTGACACCAGAAAATCTGTGAATCTCCCATGAAGACAGGGAGATATATAATGAAAATAAGAATTTTCCTCTTACCTTGGCTTCCTCCCAGAGTGGCAAGCTGAAAAGCACCTTCAAGAGTTAGTCCTGTTTCATTCACTTTATTGATCTGAAGGCTATTAGATGCCATCATTGTTTTCCTTATAGCATCAAGCATAGAAGCTGAATATCCACCAGCAACATCTGGAAGGGATCAGAGTCTTAGAAACAAACTTTGGGCATAATTCTCTACGTTAAATTTTTATAAGCTTTAAGCAGAAGTTATGAAGAGACATACGTGGTAAACCCAAAACGTTCTACTGCTAAGAACTGTCTCTGAAGGCATAATTCCCAAAAAAGGTGCTCTCACACGCAGTCAGGTTAATAATGCAAAAACAAAAACGTGAAAAGTTGTCGTTCATGCCCTGTTTAAGCTCACAACAGGAACAAAACTCTTCACTAATTTTTGTTCTCTTTCTAAACAATTTTGGACCAGCCCTAGATTTCAATATCCTAGAATTCCTTACTCTAGCGAGGAAAACAATGGAGGAAAAAAAGTTGGAGGCATGCTGATTTTTAAATATGAACAGGTGAAGGTTTTTGTATCTGCCAATAGTTTCCAGAAACCACTTTTACAGCAAACTACTAACCTGTGCCAAGACCAAGTTTCACATTGTGTTCGAGAACCTTTCGCACATTTAAGACACCGCTACGCAACCTGGCTTGGAAGAAGAAACACCTTCTGTGAGATACATGCAGAAAAAATTCAGGAAGAGCAGGGCTGCACTGTCATTTTATGACAAAAACTGTGCTTTAATGAGTCCAAGATTTGGATTATTATTTATTCTGGCTGGATACCATGAAGTATCTCATGCCTTCTCAATTGAAAGACTGCATAGTCCACTCCCCCAAAACATAAGCACACTTTTGAGGGGGAAGGGAAATGCCTTGAACCTACCACTGACAGACCAGTCAAAAGAAATAAATTTTTAGAAAAGAAATATTTCTATATATGCAATACAGACATAGATGCAGTAACAAGACTGAAAATCCGCAAGCCAGTCTAGAGCACGCTATGCAGAAGTGGATGATGAATGGTCGTGTTCAATCCGATGTTATTTATGGTGTGATGAGGTATCATACACATGGCTTTGCAGTGGCAGCATCAGCTCAGGGTACTACATGAACAACAGTTTTATTTAATTATACGTCATTCTTATTTTCTTTTTCTATTTTTTTAACTCACGAAAAGTTAGAATTGGGACAATGTGAGATTGCAGCTCCACGAAGATTAAAAAGTTTCAGCTCTTCTTCAGAAAGATGACAGGCATGAGCCATCACTGTCTAAAGAAAAAGAGAATCACCAATTTACTCAATATTGCGTTTACTTCTGTGGCTGTGAGTTTTGCTAGACTGCTTTAAATAGCCAAAAAGAACTTTTTACCATCAAGTGGAATGAATGCACTTCTTGAATGAAGCTCTTAAAATCCACAAGGGAAAAATTCTGATTAACTTCAGTATGCCTCAATAGCCTTCCTTTAGCTTTATTTCATTTTTTAATATAAGAATACAGGGTGCTTGCTCCTTCAGTGACTGCTGTGACCTAAGATCTTCAAGGAACAAAAGCAAGAAATCCCCAGTTGTCCTAGCACTGTATCAACATTTACAATTTATATTTTGTAGCTAATACAGAGATTAAGTACTGGGGCCAGGAGTACATCAGATGCAATGGAAGATATATGTACCCTTAGCATGTTGCCCATTGGCTCTCTAAAAGTTTGCACCATGGGGAGAGAGAGGGAGAGAGAGAGAGATTAAATATTCTGTAAGTAAAATAATCTAATTTTTTATGCAACTGATAAATTACTTTTATTTCTTAGCCTACATAGATGACTTTAAAAATAAGTCCACAAGCAAAGCATGGAAGTATAGGATAGGATAATTTAATAGTAGATAAACCAATTATTTCCACACAAATCTAATTGGCATTACCTCATATGCCAAATGCCCACTGAAAGATAAGAGCAAGGGCTCTGTTAGATCCTGCAATCTGCTCATAAAATTGAGAATGGCACAGAGACTGTTTCCACTAAGATCTCCTAATAGCACTGTACCCTTGCCATCCCTACTCATCAAGCTCAATGTAGCTGAAAATGCAAGGATAATAGCCATGTCTTCAGCTAAGGACCTACGTGTGGTAGCTGCTGAAGCACATACCTGCCAATCAGTACTGTTTTTCAAAAATAAAGAAATATTTCAGCAACAGCTCCAAGCAAACCTGCTTTTAAAACATTTTAAAAAAATTGATTTGGTGTCTTAGCTTAAATGGATGGGGAGAGAAGAATACCTGAGGTTCTCTTCTGTTTGTGTTTAACAGAATGCTTTCCCAAACAACTGGGAGCCTGACTGCAGAAAGCACAAGTAACCGTGATTTTTCATGACCACTTTCGCTTGTGTGCATATAAAAGTCTGACAGAATTGAGACCTATGTTTTTGCAGCACAAACACACTCTTTAGAACACTCATTAACACATCAAATCAGCATGTGAAGGACTGTGCTAGAAAACAAAGGTTAATACTGTGTGTATAATTCAGTAGTCTGTATTGATTTCTCAAACAAAAAGGACAGTAAACAAGTAATTTATTGGCGTACAATTTCAAACACAGAAATGGGGGTTCAACAGCTAATTGTCAGGGAGTTTCCAGCTGCCCCTTGTGCCTCTGAAAATTCTGTCCCGAATTTTTTAATGAACTTGACTGATGTTTAGGTACTCTGACTGTGGTTATGTTGTTCATACCCACTTTTGCATGGACACTCCACTATCTAATAAGGTATGCCCTCGCACTCCTACCTCTAATTACTGTGGGCTGGTATATTACAGTTATCTCATCTCCATAAAGCTTTAATGAATTTCAACTCCTCATGCTAATGTACCTCGCACAGCCTGGTGAAGTCAGCTGATCAAACGAAATGAGAGTGCTTTTGCATAGTCAGAGCAGTAAAGCGCACCTGTCTGCAAGTGAGGTTGATGCTCAGAACTCAACAGGCAGGGCTGCTTCTCCACAGGAGCAAAATGAAGTTGGTCCTACCATAACACCACAGAAGAAATCTTCAGGCAAACCAGTATGCAAGAACATAGTAATATAAGGATAACTGGTTATTGTTCAAGAATTACCATTTCCTACATGATCAGCTCTATCTAGTCTCCTCCTAATTCTCTTTGGAGCCTTTGGAAAATTATCAGGGAGCATAAAATATGTTTATTTTCCACATCCCCAAAAGTACTTAGGAACAGCGTGGGCTTGTCTAAAGACCCAACACCTCAACAGAGAATACAAAATTAATTTTACAGATGTCACTGACCTTGAAAAACAATACAGGTTTTTCAGGTAAATACAGCAAACCATCATTTTCTCTGCATGGATAAATCTAAGTTATGTTGGAGAAGTTTTTATGTTGCTACCTTGCTGGTTAGCAGCTTGTTTTTATCATACAATTCGGTGTAATTCTGGTAGGCAGGAAACATGTTCTCCACAAGTTTGACTTCTTCTTCATTCTCACTGATGTGACTCTGCAATAAGAGAATGCATAGCAGTGAGTCCTTTAAACAGCACCGAACTGACATTACAACCCCCTGAGCAATATAGTGGTGCTAAACATGCATTCACAGGAACTAGTATTTGTAAAGCCTGTAGTTAGATTTAGTCATTGGATTTCTTTTTTCATCAGACCCAAAGTTTTCACGGAACCCAAAGGTGAAGCTCCATTTGTTCCATTGAAAGTATTATGAGATGGTGCACATGTCCATCCCAGTAGAGTAGCGACACAACAGCCCACTTAGTTTTTGGAAGATGTTAAAATAATAGATGAAATAATACATGATATGACTGTGAGGTAAAAGAGAGAGGCAGTCAACAAGAGAGTGGATGCTGAGATCAGGGCAGCAGACAGGTAGCTTCTGCTGGAGGTATCTTCAGATGGTCAAATGTCTACAGCATTTAAATTGCATGCAGAGCTCTCAAAGCTCACCTGCACACGGAGATCGTGGGTCTGTGCTAAATCACCAAGGGCACTCAGCAAGTCCTCTGTGCAGGAGGGGCCGAAGCGGGGAGTTATTATTGGCTGTACTCTGGGATACTGAAAATAATAAAAAGACAGGTTTTGTATTATGCATATATATTTCAGTTACCATAAGTAAGACTAGCATTTTCATGGCAATTGCGTTTTGTCTTTATTGCTTATTGCTCACTGCATCCTTGACAACTCAAATTAAGGTGTATAGTCATTTCCTTGCTTTCATTAGACATTTCGTTGCAGAAACAGAGAATTAAATTGGGGGTCTCATAAAGCAATTTTAATTAACTTTACTAAAGTATTTGTTTTCATTAGAACTCTCATCAAGTCACTGAGATTTTATTAACCTTCAGCAGCACTGAATACTCTTTCATATTTGCTGACAGTTCTATATACATGATGAGAAATAAGTCAAATGATGCAAAACAACAAGCTTCTGAAAAACCAAAGCCATTTTTCTGTTCAATCTTCTCTACTTATTAAAGCAACAAACTGTCCCTATACTCCCTAGGCAGGAAGAATAGTGGTATAATCAGATATACTACACAGTAGGAGACAGCGGAGAGGAAACCAAGACTTACAGAGGTTTACAATGTGCTGACACTTCTAGATTAAAATTTTCATAAAAAATAGTCAATAGCATTACAATTCTGCTGTCAGTCAGAGGCAAGAGTTGTGCACAAGCCAGTAAGTCATAATATGGACTGCATTTTCTTGTATTATCTGCCAGAGAAAAGGAGCTCAGATATTTGGAAATTAACCAAATTACTCTTGTAATACATATGGTCTAGGTATTAAACTCAAGGCATGTGCTCTTGAATATTTTGAGATAGAATGTCAAAAGAAGCCACTGAAAACTAAAGGCTGATGGGAGAAGTACTACTGCTTGTAGTATTGGAGTATAAACCTCTATCTTTACCACAGGACTGTAAGTCTAAGTTTCTTTAGAAACACAGTGTAAGACATGTGCTGACCCAAAATATTAATTTCATAGTGGATTAGTAACTCTAGTGAGAAAACAATGACTTCTGCTGGTGATAATTACTTTAATTAGTCTACTTCCATATCACAGAGTGATAATTCCATCTTTCTTTAATAGAAAATTATACTTTCTAGGAAGCCAGGTATTTCAAACTCAGTAGAGAAACACACAGGACATTGCTCTGTTCTGAGCACAGAAAATTGACTTTACACTGTTACAAGTCCATTTCTCAATGTGACTAACAGAACATGTTTCAGAGTGATGATATCTGTCTATTACATAGAAGGATGTGTATTTCTTGATTTGTCGCTAAGACAACAGCTTTGGATGGCAGAATTAACTATTTAATATATTCACAAAGCATCTTCTAAATACAGAAGTGAATGCAAAAAAGAACTCTACTTACTTTCCTTTCCAGTAGTTCATTAACAAACCTGAAAAAGGGTAAAAATAAAGTTGTTATAAATCTGTCATCTATGTTACAAATCATAAAAAATATATACTTGGATACCCTGCTAAACATTTCAGACATAGATCAATTTTTTACAAAAAGTTGAACCAGATTTTCAGATGAAATAAAAAGAGAGAACAAAATGAACTCAGGATAGTGACACCAAATTATGCTAGTTTTGACTTTGATCCTGAACAAGCAGACTGTTGTTTTTTCATTTGCAATAATTAGCATTAGACAAGTGGTAATTATTCTGAGTTCTCCCTGAACACCAAACATATGCTAAATTAAATGAATTGAAAATATAATTATAAGCTACAGTTGCAATATTAGAGAAGGAGAAAACAAACCAAGCTTAAATTTGCCTGTCCATGAATTTAAATTTCAGTGTCAAATTCTTTTAAAATCCAATTTTTAAAAGATGCAGCAATATTTTATATCTTACAGTATATGCATATGTCCTTGTTCATTTAAAGAGCCCTTGATTTTCTGGAAATGCTTATAACAGTGTTCAGGTACGGATGATGTACCTTTTGGAAAACAAAGATTTACTTTCTCTGTTAAATAAAAGAAGCTACCTCAGACCTCTACACAAAACCCCAAGCAGTCACTACTGACAATGCAGAGGAGCAAATTAAACTTCCTCTGACTTTGGAAGAAGGAAATTCTTTGAAAGCCCATTCGTGCAGTGTCTGTATGTGATTTCTGAAAACCTGTTTGAGACGCTTTCTGGACAGGATTTCTGTGAGTTTTTATGTCGTAGTTTATAGTGAGAAAACTGCATCATTTTGAACACACATTGTATCAATTTTATCAAATATCTTCAGAAGGAAAAATAAATGATGTTAAAGGCTAGATTCACAACACTGAAGGTAGTGCTAGATCACCAGATGGAAGTGAGAGACCTGAGTTCAGCTTCTGCAGTGACCAAAGGAGTTTGAGCCCACCATTGTCTAACTTTGAAGGCCAAAATGTGAAGTGAATTAGACATCTGCCTGTCTCTTCTCTTACTGATTAACCTGCTATAATAAAATATTCACTTGAGCAGAAACCCTGACAGAAGTATAATGCTCAGGTGACAAGCCAAAACTATGGCTGTTTTCATTCTTTTTCACATTCTTTGAACTGTGTGAGCCACTTCAGAATGGATGAAATATGATGAAACATTTAGCAAATATACCCTACAGTTTGTTGGCTTACGTACTTGCCTATGAGGAGAGAAGCTCAGCTTCAAATCACTGCCTTCTGTAGCAGGAGAACAGACTTGAACATAGATTCTCATCTTTGCAGGTGAATATAACTATTAGTACCATATATGACCATCTAGATTTCAATTTGTTAACTTTTTAAAAAATTATTCTTTTATTATTTTTATTATTTTATTAAATCCTCTTTGACAGAGAATGGTAGATTCAAATTCTTGAATTTAAATTTAATACATGAAGCACTTGGAATTGTATCTTACTTTCATGTATACAATATAAATATTTCTAGAGGTAAACTGTAAGTAACTGAAATGAGTGTAGTCCATTTTCTAACATTTCTTGGATTCTTAAAAAACCAAACACCAAAAAACAACTAAAATGTTGCCTTCTTAAAGAAACAGCTTTTTCGTCCTTCTGCAGTTGTATTGCTGTGATTCAGGTAAGTACTCCAGATCCATGCCAAGAAGTGCACAGCTCTCTTCCCTAGACAGTTCTGGAGTACCTCTCACCCGAAGCTGAGACACATTTCTTATTACACAATCAAAAAGGAATACTTGGAGGCACAAGATAGGTATTTAAAAGAAAGCTATTTAGGTCATTCTGAAACTTTTAAAACTATCAGATCTGGAAGTTCTGCTGCTTTCAGGCCCATTTGGCAGGACTTGTACTGTGTTATGGAAACAGGGGATTTGCACAGAGGAAAACAAATGTTAGTAGAGTAAAAGCAACTAATACTACATGTTTTAAAAATTTCTTTAAATATAATCACGGTTAGAAATTCATGACCATTTCTAACTTTCATTGTCATGCTTTAGCCTGCCTTGTAAAAATAAGATAGTGACTTAACACAACCGCTGTAAGATATTTGTATTACTCTTAAGTGTTTTCTCTTTCAGCATAACATTTGAAACATTTATACAAATAAATAATAGTCTCATGAGAAGAGCTGTATGTCTGCTTAATCATTTTCTGAGCATGGGTGTGAAAGACAAGAGAAACATAAGACAGTGGACTGCCATACTCCAGTCTTGGTTCTCCTCCACTACAAGCATTGCCTTGATTTGATTCTCCTTCATTCTTGCAGCTGTATGCTGGCGTAGCTTGACTAGTGTTGTGAGGGAGAAGAGAGGCTTAAAATAGGGTGTATGAAAGCTGACTCCTACAACCTGAAAAAAACTTTAACATAAATGGTGGAAGGAAATAGCTCAGAAGTTAATGGGGACAAGCTGCCACCTCACCACTGTATGTCAGGTCACATCACCTCCACACACAGAGCTGTGAAAGGGAAAAGAGAAGGCAGAAAATACATGTATTCTCACAAATCCTAGATCTGTGGGTTCTCCCTCTGTTTGGAAAAGCCAGGGTGATGCCACTTGGGCTGTGCAGCAGCTGGGTGTGCAGGAATTGCCAGAACTGTAAGGGACAGTACTGTTGGAAGAAAAAAAATGTTCCTAATAAATTCACACCTGTAATTTCTTAGTGAGGCTCACATTCACTTTTCAGATGTATGAGATTATTTTAAAAGGTTATGCCATCAATTTTATTATTTTACCTTTCTGTCTCTTGGACAGAGTCAGCAGTAATCTCTCTGTATTGTGGCACACTGTCATTCATATCCATGCAGACTTTTCCAACAAATGCTCGTTGACCAAATTTATCTGTTGAGATGCATTAGAATATAAATCTCAGAATCACTGCTCCTCAGAAACCACTATCAAAGCTTGTACTGAAATAAAAAACTAAAGTCCACCCACCCAGCTTCATTTAAATGAACAGAATTTATTCTCTTGTCATATCTCTAAGTTGGGATCATTCCTGTGATTTTTAAGGATAAAAAGAAAAGAGGATAAAAGGAAACAAACATCAATTAAATAGGAGCTCTCTTGCACATTAGTAATCAACTTTATAAATGAGAACTAGGTTGCTGTAGTTTAACCACAACCAGAACTCCTAACAGTAGTATATGAAGATGGCTGTGAAATCGTGCATGAGAAACACAAGCATCAAAGCACAGTAGCTGTAGTAGATGACTGCCTGGAGATGAGAAAAGGCACAAAGATCTCAGCAAATTATCTCTCCTTAAGAGAAAGGAACAAGATTGCTAACATGCCTCCCACATGCAGTTAGAGTGAGAAATTTCCAGATCTATTCTAGCCTCTTTCTTGAGATTTACCCATGCTAGATGAATAAATCAGAACTCATGTGTAAGACATGTATATAATATTCAATTCTAAACTGTCAAATGTGTTTTTAAATCAGATCTCTTTGTCCACTTTTACTTTTTGAGTTATTGAATGCAATGCCTTCAAAATTTTTCTACTGAATCAGAAAGACTAAGCAATTTTTGATGAAATCCAAGGTTCTTATTAAATTTCTCTGCCTTGGGAGTTGTCTGAGCCTTGAGAAATCCCGCAAGAACCACAATATGTTCGAACAGCAGGCATTTGCAACTGTGAACGGAAAGGAAAGATAAGATTAAGATGCAGCTTCCACTTCTCCAGTTTCAGAGGAGTTGTGAAGATTTTTGACATTGATTATCACCTGAAACCTCGGAGTATCAGGAAATAAATGCACTGACTGGGCCTCCTGTCTGTCAGTTCTTTTAAACCTCAAATAAGAAAAGATTAGAAAGAGGAGAGAGCTGCAGCTGGAGAACAAATCCAGCGGACCTAGTTCAGGCTCAGGCAGCAGCAGATTTGGAGTGAGGAGACAAGCAGTAGCAACAGCAGGACAGATGTGCTTAAGTGAACAAGGGTAACAGGTGGGGTTTGGGGACACAGTGTGACAGGTACAATGAATTAAAAACAAATTTGGAGAAAGACAGATCCCTAGCTAGCCTAAAACTCCTAAACTCAGTTTCTTTCAGCTACCATGATCCACACAATATCCTTCAAAATTCACCATTTGTCTTACCTGCAATTTCAGCAAGAAGAAGAGAACTGTCTGTGTGAATTGTTGCAAAGTAGCAAGCTGTAGTCGTGCCATTCTTTAGAGTTCGTCTCTAAAAAAAGAAATCAGTTTCAACTGTCTGGAAAAAAAACCAGCAAAGCTGCCAAAATGCAGAACAGACAGTCTCATTTCAAACTGCAAGAACATTTAGTTATTGTGAAATTGTGCAATGAAGTGGGAAGGTAAAATATAGATTTTTAATTTCATAATAGCTTTTTTAAGTCCGAGTGTTAATAAATAAAAAAATTCCTCACAGAATTTTTGCAATGGCTGAACCCATAGAAACCAGTCTATATTCCCTCCCCCAAACTGGAAATACTCCAACTTACATTTAGAAAACCAAACAACTAGTCATTTTTGTTGTTTCCTAGTTATGAAAGGCTCTCCAGTTTTCGCAGTGAAGCACTGTTTATCTAGTGTTAGCAAAGCAAGGCTTTTGGGGAAAGTGGCAATTTTCTTTTAGTTACTTGATCTAGCTGGAAAAACTAGTCAGGTTTTCATGTATCAAAACCATTTGCTGTCCCCAAACACAAAGTAACAAACTTAACTGTAAAAGCAAACTGAGCACAACTGCTCAGACTAGAAGCTAACTATTTACCTACTATACCCTTTGAAAGGAAATGATGGAGAGCACTTCTTCATATTACTTTTGGATAACATAACAGTAAATGACAATTATAGCTACGGTAAGCAATTAGCAATTTTAGTCACATTAATTCATGGCAAAATTTGTAGCCTCTCTTGACCTTGGGACTGATGAAAACTATATTGACTACTTATCCAACATGCAGGTTTAAACTACAGTTTTGGATTCTGGCTGCCAAGTAATTTGAGAATTTTCTTTAGCTTTTCTTTTTTTAATGAGATAGAAAATGCGACATCCAACACAACGTTTGAGAAGGCTAGAGCTAATTATTTGACAAACACGAAGCCAAGCTCTGTCTTTACCTTACAATATTCAAATGAAAGTCTTTGAGAGTTCCAGAAATGAGTGACAAAAATAACAATGTCATTACCTTTGTCTTTCTTAGCTTTGAAAATTGAGAATTCTCTACTTCTGAAATTCTAACTACATTGTTAAATGAAATCCAAAAACATTTTGTTTCCAAATCATCAGCATGAAGAGGAGGTTCCAGCTAAAAGCAGTCAAATTTCACCTAAATTATTTCTTTTGCTGAGTACAGAAAGTGTTTGTTGGAAACATTTTTGAAAAAAAATCCCCCGTGTTTTCATTGCAACTTCAAAAGCACAACGATAGTTATGAAAAAATATCTGGTCTGTGCAGGTTTAGTCCTGTTCCTAACAGCTGAAGGTGATTATTGGCCCCATCAAACACTGTGGAGTGACTCGTGTTCTGGATCTTCTGCAGCAAAGGCATTTTCCTGACCCTGTTTTATTGTACACACGTGGGGGAGAGCCTACCTAACCTGTGTTGAGGCTGCCACAGCTAACTTCCATCTCTCACTGGCAGCTATTTTCCAGATGATGTTGTGAAATACCTTGCGTAGAGAGTTTTTTAGCTGTGCTGGGGTCCCCCAGTCTGCACTGTAACAGTGTGTTGGGGCACACAGCTGGAAGCTGAGGCCATCTCCATGGTTTAAGCAGCTGAAGGAATGTGTGCTTGTCACTAAAGCTTATGACCAAGCTGCTCCCACATGTTTTTGTCATGGCAGATGGCAGAAAGGAATTTCTTTTTAAATTTGTGTGGCAAGGAACAGTGTAACTATTTATTTCAGATTTGTTATTTCATTATGTTGACAACAGATGCTGTCACAGTAGTAGACAAATGCAAGGCAAATTATGCTGGCCAAATAATCTGTTGAAGATATTTCAGTTCGCCTATTACAGGATAAATTTCAGTTATAGGACAGAATAATCTAACTAGTACTCTGCAATGTGACCTAGCTAACTTGTTGTCCATCCAGTGCACCTCAAAGCCTTTAAATTGCTTAGAACCAGTGTAGCTCAAACACAGACTCTCTTGGTCCCACAATTCCACTGAGAGGCTCCGTCTAAAGCCTCTGCAGTGAAAGACATTCCAATTTCAAGAACCTCAGCAGCAGAAATGTCTTCCTTTACTACTCCAATGAGAAGCATCTTTTCTTTTGTGTAGCTTTTGCAGAAGATTACTTCATAATAGAGGATTTTTGTGCAGAAAAGGAAATATCCCCTGATTTTTATTTTTTATTACTATGCTTGGTTATTTCTGCACTGAGGTTGTCTTCACCTGCTGGCAGTACTTATTTTGAGAGAAGTCTTAAATACTAGTCATTTTATTCAGAAAAGGTGATAAAGAAGTTCATTGCTAACCTTGTGATTAAATTAACTACATTGCCAGCAACAACAGGACAAGACTAGAACTAGCAACAGACAATCTTGGCTAGCAATTAGAACAGTGGCTGTCTTGGTTTTGTCTGGTTTCCATGACAGTAAAACAAGCTCTACGCTTTCTGCTGACCTTCTGAAAACATACCTATATTACACAAAAATGAATTCCGTCAAGTAGGTAAGTGTTGTTTGCAGGACTTACAACAACTCTGGTGTACACTTCTTCTGCAAAACCACTGTCGTGGTATTTGGCTTCTGTCGGGAATGTGTAGGAAGTCAACCACTGCAAAAGAGGCAGGTCTACTCTCGTACCAGTAAATGAGTACTGAGGGGCATGAATATGTGTATCAACCAATCCTGGCATGAAGAACTCACTACGGAAAGAAAACAAAGTTATAATAATCCAGAATGCCTCAAAGTTCTCCACAGCAAGTAGCTTTGTTTTAAACAGTATCTTTGAGTAAAATCCACCGGAGCAAACAGCAAATACAGATTAACCTGTCTTTTCCAGCATCAGCCTATTAACTCCTACTGTACATTTACCCAAACTCATTTTTTGACTTGAAACAGTTGAGTAATAGCATTTACACAGCCAACTACACATACCTAACTGTGAGAAAACCAGTATAGGAGCACGATGAATCCAATTATCTCTAATACTGGCCTACCCTAAATGCCAACAAATAAAGGCAAATTTACTTCACAATAACTAAAATTACTCCACTCTAGAACCCACCTGAAAAAGAGATTTGTACACAGTCTTGCTTCCTAATACAGAGATATATGGAATGCCTCTAGCTTCCAGACCATTATATTTACAAAATGTGACTTCCTTTGTGCCAGTTTTACAGTTTTCCCCTGTATTATTTATATGCCTATATAGACATATAAAATCAATGAATTTCAAGGTTTAATGGAAGAACAGACACTGTGTCTAAAAACACTGACATAGACACAGGTGAAAAAAGCCCTGCTCAGTATCTTGTCAGAAAAGGCATATCTACAATGCAACTGTAAAACCATATGTTTTCGCTTAATGTTCATGCAATATCAGGGATGGATATATCAACATAACTTGGAAGTTGTTATAACTATTTTGTTTTGTGCTGAAACTTATTACTGCATAACATTTCTCTCATGCCTCTTTCCTTCTCCCAGCCTGCTGAATGAACTGAATTTTGTCTCTTTTTAATTTCCCTTCTTTCTCTTTTTTTACAGGCTATAAATGGTGAAGGTCTTTCTCAATCTGATCCATATTCTCAGCACCTTTCATTTTCCTCAGGCTATTTCAAGAGAAGAAAATATCTGATGACTCATATATACAGTATGATTAGCCATTCAGCAAAGCACACACATTTTTTAACAATTGATAATTACAAGGATGCTGCAGCTCTCAATTCGAAGCCACAAGTCATTTACAGTGCTACTACATACAAAGTGTACTAGATACAGTCCAAAATTATTTCACTTCACCATAAAGTAATTTCACTGGCTAGAAAGGGGATTTCACTGGATGAAGAAAAAATAAATTCTCTAGCTGCAACATAGTGAGAAATCAAAAGCTGTGTGTTTAGAATGTTTAAGTCTTCTAATTGTATTAATTTTTATTACAGAGTGTGTCAAAGTCCAAGCAAATGAGTTTTATATCTGCAGTGTCAGTGTTACCTACATTTTCCAAGTGTAGAGCCCACTGGTAACAAAATGGATATTGAATGTAATCTCAAGAAAGAATGGCACTTACTTCTGTGAGCACAGAAATGATCATGCCTGAAAATTAAATATGGCATTTTGTTCTGTATTATATACACCATTCAGCCAAGTCTGCAGTCCCAGACCAAGGAATGCAAAAAGCACACGAACTGTCCATCCTCTGAGCCCCATCCAGAACACAGGCAACCTTGGGTAAAGAGTTCTTACTGCACTGAAATGGAGTTTTGCCCATTAAATTTGTGGGCATTATATGGACTTGATATGCTCCCTGCCAAAATGTATTTCAAAATCTTGTTTTACCTCACTCAAAGAATAAACTGCATTAGCTGGAATTAATCTAAACAAAACACATACTGTTTACTCAGTTGTCTTATGTCAGATGTTTTGAACCCCCACGTCTCAGCCAGTTGCTCTAGCTGATCAGCTTGTTCCATAAACACAATCTAAAAAAAAAGAAAACATAATTAGGTACTTTAAGTGCGCAGCCCACATCAGCTTTATGTGAAGGCAAAACAAGTTATATATTACAACCAATTTTACACACTTACTACGAAGGTCTTAGGTTTGCACTGAAACTCTTGTTCTTCCTGACTATCAACCATGATTTTGAAATACCTTCTCATAATCTGTTAAATAACCACACCCACCTTGTAACTTGCAATAAAACAATTAATTCCTTCTCAGGAAATACACAGGCAGAACAGCACAGACCTCAGTGTTCTGGAACATAACATCATGCCAGCACTACAGTCACTTGCTGAGGAGGTGTACAACAGCCTTACGGGAATGCAATTATGGTATTCACAACCAGAGGGGTCAAATTACCTGCTTTGCCTACAACTGACTGACATCAAGCTAAGTATTTTCTCATTTTCTGCTTGTGCTAGGCTTTTTAAATTTTTTCAGAGCCTAGGATGAGAAAAGAAATTGAGGGGAAAAATGTGAATAATATTTTCAGTTTACAGAATAGGCTAAAAGGATGCTGAGATCTTTGTTTATTTCAAAACAAAATGCTACAGTCTGCAGTGAAACTCAACCCCATTTGACTCCTAGAGAACATCGGCTCTACTGATGATGAGTTGCTGTTGTCAAGTCAGAATTTTAGCACACTTTCCATTTATTTTTAAATTCCCTGGCATTTTAATCTACAACACGACTCGTGGCAGCTGAATTCTCAACTCTTTGGCTCTCTGGTCTATCAATAATAGGCACAACTCCCCAAGGAACAGAGATTGTAAAGCCTAGGAACTGGAATGCCTGCTACAGGCTCCTGGTTGGATCCAAGTTTCCTCAACTCTTGACAATTTAGAGGAGTCGGATGTCTCCCCTGGCCAAAGACTGCTGATCTGAGCTTACAGAAATTCTTGCCTAACCACAGCTTCTGCCAGAAACCAATTCATTACTCCCTTGGTGTAAGAGCTCATTTCCCTAAGTTCAAGGGAATAATTTTACTGGTACCAGTAACCCTCTGCTCGTGGGAAGGTGTCCACACCGAGGGCCTGTATCACCCTCATGACAGCAGTTTCTAGGGCAACTGTTAAAAAAGAAAAAAAATATATTAAAGAGGCAAGACCTAGTACTTGTAAAAAGGCAATAGGAAATAACTTAGGAGGAAGAGCAAGAGGACCAAGAAAGCACTGTTTAACAGTTATTTGTTTGCGATTTTTTTATGGTTATGTTGCTTTTGCATAGAAATTTACCATTTTCTGTTTTTCCATAGACAAAAATAAGCAAAGCCTGCTAAAATGTAAAGGCTGCTAAACTGCAGACAAGAAGTTATTGGCTGTCTAGCCTTTTAAATTAATTATGGTGGTCATGGTATGATTTATATTGTCTAAGGAGCAGATGTTTTAAATTTTTAGTCAGAAACAGATATTAAAACAATGCCGTATAAAAAAATACCACTAGCAAAAATTGTAAGACTATAGTATTCCATTAATATTTCACAAGAAGCAGTACCGTCCTCCTTGTAAAGAGGAAAACAGCCAACTTAATTAACTGTATAACTACAAAAGGTTTGGAATACAGACCCACTGAAGTATCCAATGTGCAATAAAGAAAATGTTATTCAGATACTAAAGTCAAAATGGATGCAGAATGAGCAATGTTAGAGCTGCTGGAGGGAAACCAGCAAAAAGCGAGGAAAAAAATTAGAGAAACATGAAACACCAGATGACAAATTCTGGAAACAGGCGTTGCCATGGAAAAGCAGTGGCTGTTATGTACTCTGAGGGTGAAGAAAAAATAAAATACTTAAATAATGGAAAAATGAAGAAAATATGTTTCAAGGAAGCTGGATACATGAAACCAGCTCTAAACCTGACACCTGGTCCATTATGGTCAGGTGAGGCTGTGGGTAAATCAACAAGACACCTACACTGTTTTCAAACAAACTTCCAATGGAACACTTTAGTCAGCAAAGAGATGCTCCCCATTGATTTTGGATGTATTTGCTTTAGACACATTTCCAGTACTAAATGCTTTAAGGTCTTTGGGATCCTATGCCTGGGTATTTGCTTCAGTATTATATATTGAAGGGAACCAACCTGATGCACTGTTCTTAAAATCAGTTCTGCACCTCAGCACTGTAGAAGGAAGAAAAAATCCTACAACAACGTCACTACAGAGTCAAGAGAAGTGCACAGGCAAGACTAAGAGCTCCAGCTTTAAAGAAGGATGATTTAAAGCTTTAAAGAAAAAAGTCAAGAAGAATAATTGACACTTAGGGAAAAATGTATCACAAAATGCAGAATCAGTGGCTGCTGACACCATTGTCCAAACACTTCTGCCAGTTCTCATGTGTTACCCATGTAATGCCACTAAAGGATCCAAAGATCAGGGATAAAGACATCCTTATGATTCTGACTTACTCAGGCCTTCTTTATTCCAAGTGATGCTCAAAGCTCTTCCATCAAAGCTTAGCTGGTCAACTAAACAGTGAATCATCCCTAGTGTAGCAAACTCTGAGTGCCTCCAAGCACCACAGTGCAAATATTTTGCTAACGAAGAATGGAAAGGGAATGACACTGGCTAAAGAAACATGGGTTGATTGGATCCAGCAGTGCCTGTCTTACTTTGCTTCTGGCTAGAGTGAACATCATGAAGATGAACATGAGGAGGGGTCCATCCCTCTTTCCCGTCCCACATGCTCTCTTCCCTCTCTATTCCCACAGTTCTAAAATTACTTTCGCAATTAGAGACATAATGCCTATTGCTTGTCTAGTTCCCACAACTGGGATGTGAGGCTAAAGGAGGGACAAGAACACTTACTGGATCCAGCTGCTAAAGGAACTGCTCGACCTGCTGAGAAAGGCCAAGCAATGAAGTCCAGAGAGATGTTGGTACCTTGGTTCCTTCCTCCTTGTACAGCTGACATATGTCCACTTGCTATCCCAGCTGGCTTAAACCAAACACTTGTATTCAAATATATTAACCCTTATTCCACAACACTTGCCCTTTTCATGACTCCCACAAGAGCTTTTAGCTTAATATTTTTTCTGTTTACTTAGTATTCTGCTCACCTAGGATAATTACATTGAGATTTCAATAACAACTCACATTTTGCACCTATGTTTTCTTTACCCTGAGGAATGCTGCCCTATTTGCTGTTCCTCAAGAGAGACACTACACTGCTCCGTGAACCACTCAGTTAAACCTGGTCCTTACTTTGCTAACTTGATGATAATAAGGGTTTTCATATTATTCACAATTCACAATTACAGTGTTTTTCTTCATAAAAATTCCTTTTCATCTGGAGCAGAGAGAGATGACATTTTACATCCCTTGGAGGACATGCAGAGACTCACACTGCAAGGGCCCAGCTATTCACACAGCTGATCTGTTCCCAGTATCAGAGACCATGTAAGATTTTTCCATCATGGAGTCAGCAACATGAGGCAAAAGAATTACACCTGCTTAGTTACATTTACATCTTTTGGGAGAAATACAGAAGCAGTGTCAGTGTAAATTTGAATAGTAAAGGTAAATAATTTTCTAACTGTCTTTCTTGAAAAGCCAAGTCTTCTGTGATTCCAATGGTTGTTCTACATACGTTAGGAGTATTGGGGAGGGAAGAGAGCATATGGGATACTCACTGTATGAGCCCCTGGAATATTAAAATGCCAAGAATTTGTAATAGAAAGAGAATAAAATAAAAGTACTTGTTACTGTGCTCTGGTAGATACTTATTTTAGGAAAATAGTGTTTAAATGGAAATTTTTTAAAAATAACTTCTGTCAATTTATGCAAGGGAAACAGTATGCTGTGAATCCTTGTTCCCTAGGAGAAGGAAAGAGCATAATTGAAAGCACAGATCCTTAGGTGTTGCTCACTAAGGTAACTCTTTTTCAAGAAAATCAGTAAAAAAATCTCGATTTCATACGGATGTTGTGTAGAGACACTTTTCCAGAAATTGCCATTAAAGAGAGTGGGTTGGGGTATGAGTTTCTGCCTTCTGCACCTGAGTTACAGCAGCCAAGGCTTTTTTTCATTCAACTCTATTGTTTTAGTGAACAATACATAATTATGCAAGTTTTTGCTCCCCTCCTGTACATAAAAATACAGCTTCTCGGAGACTTTGATACACCTTGCACCAGACTCCGCAACAGCTGTAAGAGGGCTGTCTTGAAAGAGACCCTCAGCAAGTGGTGTGAATAGAGAAAATGAACACTGTTAGGGCTCAAAATGTGCTTTGCACAGATTTCAAATGTTACTGAAGCCTGACACACTGTTATTTAGCCACAAGAAAGAAAAGGACTTTCTTTAATTTTACATAGGCTGCCCATGCCCACACAACCTGTGCTGTGAAATTGAGTTTCAAGTGTGATACTGCTAAGGGAATGACATTATTTCCCTGCCAGACTCAATCCTGCATTATCAGTAAGTGCAACGCTTGTTTTAACCTTGGCTCGTACTAACAACATGCCCAACATCACCATGTTTGTAACTCTTTATGGGTATATGGCATGTTAGGGGGTTTTTTTGTGACAAGAAGACAAAAAAGCCTAATTTAGACAACTGTGCAGTGGGTACACAGCAATTATTCACAATCACTATTCAGATGCTTTGAGAATGAAGAACCAGCTTGTGAAACTGAAAGAAAACTGAGAATCTGAAAGAATGCCAGGTCTAGGCGCACTGCTGTTCTGGGAACATTCAGCACACCTCAAAAGCAGATTTATGCCAACTGCAGACTCGTGCCGAGGAGACGCTCCATCCCCGCTACCTCCAGCTCCCGCAAGTGCGAAATCCCTCTCCGCGGCGCCTGCCCCGACAGACAGGAGTGCGAAAATTTTCCGCTTTCTCCCCATGGACCGGCGGAGCCGGCCCTGCCCCTCGCCACCCCCGGACGTGGACTCGGGGCCGAAAAGGGTAATTTTCACCGCCCCTCGCGGAGCCTGGGAGAGAGCGGGGCTCCCGGGGACCACCGCCCCAGCCGAGCGGCCTGGGAGGGACTGCCGGGCACCTCCCCCCGCCGCCCGCACCGCGCCGGCGACCCAGACAGCCCGCCCGAGCCTCGCACTCACTGTCCCGTTATCGTCCACCCCCAGAAGGTGTCCGTGCAGGATGTCCATGGGGGCGGAGACGCTGGAGTGCACGAAGGTCCCCTTGAAGACGTGGGCGAGCGGCGGGCGCTGCGGGGAGCCCATGGCGGCGGCGGCGGGCGCGGGCTGCGAGCTGCCACCCCGCGGGCTGCCTCCCCTCGGTGTCTCAGGGTGCCGCCGGCGGCTTCCTGGAGCTGTCACCATTTCCCCACCCCCTGGTGACTTTCTCTTCGGGGAGTGGTTTCGGCGCAAGGCGGGCGGGAGGCCGCGCCGCACCCTTCGCCTTCCCCGACGCCGCCGGGCGGGAGACAGACGGGGGTGCCTCGGGCGGTGCGCGGGGTTCCCCCCAACCCTCGGCCTCCCCGCCACCGATCCCCCATCCCATGGATCTTTCCTCCCCCGGGCAAGAGGACCGAACGCCTGGAGCAATGCCTGGCGGGTTTTGGGGTCCCGGTTACGCCCCGGGAAGTGGTGAAAGACTCGACAAGGTGGCTGGTAGCGCTTTACGAGTGTGTGGCTACTCACTCTTGCAACCAGCCTGCGGGTTGTAACCACTTGCAAAGGTTTAATTTACAATTGGTTGGATTTGTAGATTGGAAAAGATCTTTAAGGTCTTCAAATCTCAGCCTGTCTCGTCACTCCTTGGCCTCTGCACTGGACGTCAGAAGGGTACAAGGGTAGAGAGTAGACGCCAGCTGAGATACCAGAGCTACCAGAAGTACGCAGCCTCATTCGATGGAAATGGTCTGCAGAAAAAGAGAAAACAACCTCAGGAAAATGAAGGGTAAAGAAAAATTAATTTTGTTAACTTAGAGAAATGTGTCCCCAGAAAAATATTCTGCTCCACCAACCTAAGGCAAAGTATGTAATGAACCCATGCTAAGAGGATCGCTACCGAGAGTATTGGAATAAGACTTCATAGATGCAGAATTATGTACAAGGACAACACCATGGGTGTCCTCAGAATTCCTGTTTGAAGGCACCTTTATTCATCAACTTGTCAAGTGAAGAATGAACTTGGCACCAAGGGCACTGACACTATCATTCTCAAGGCTGCATTGCAAAGTCTGTCATTACATGGTTTATCATTAAAAGACCTTTGCACTTCCCGTTGTGCTGACACTGTACAAATGCATGGCAGTTTATCTTTCCTACAAATTCTCCAGACTAATGGTGGGAGGAGAGAGAAACACAGCAGGAAAGCACAGAATAAATTTAATTTTAGTCAGCTATGGGAAAGTCATCAGCCTTTATCTTGCCTTTTTTTCATAAGAATGTGTTAGGTTGCTGAGAATGAAGTTAAAATAATATTGGATTTATTGATATCAGTGGGATGTTCTTACCTAGATTTTGAGATCGACTTACTCAGGCAAAAGAGAGTGTCCAAAATAAAATAGACATGTGAAAGTGACTTTTACTTACTTGTATTGGCAATTCCTGTGAGAGGTTTTGCAGTTTAAGAAAACTCACAATGAGATAAAATTGGGTTTTTAAGACATATGGCAGCTTTTAATTATATTTCTAACATCTATGACGTGAGAATTTAGCACAAGAAACAAATCACAAATAAGTCTTGCAGATTAATCTGGTTTGGAGAACAAACTGGCATAAAAAGTCTTTCATACATTTCAGTATGTTTAAAACACAGCAACACTTCCTCTTTCTTTGAAGAGCAGAGTAATTTTTTTTTTTTTTAATAGCACCAGAAGTCTTCCAAATTAGTACTTGCAAAACCCCTCTTCCAAAGTTGTTTCTCAGGGTGATGCTGTTGTGTTTGTGAAAGCTCCAGTTGAAATAAGTTGCATTCCAAACTATTACTCCAGGCAAGGAAAATTGTCTTTTGAAGCCGGAAGCATAAAGACTGGGAGAAAGGCTGGTTTTACTACTGAATAATAAGGTGAGTGGAGATAAGAAATAGAGTGAAGGGACCAAGTCCTGCAAAGGTAAATTCACTTGCTCCCCCTTTGAAGAGAAGAGTGAAAACAACTTTCCCCTGTGATAGCTGCTGCTCCACAAAACTTGTCTCTGCCCTGGCGGCAGCAGCCAGCACAAGAGGTCGGGATTTGGAGCCAAAAGCTGTCTGTAGCCTGATTTGCATCAGGTGAATCACAGCTGTCCTAGGGCAGCATACTTAAAGAGCTAAACCAAGGTGGCTGCTGCTAGCAGACGCATTTACTCTGCCGTTCAAAATAGTATTCAGCAGAGCTCATTGCTCCTGGGGATCCCTTTGGCTGTGTTTGGTGGGGAAGGGAGCTGCCCCTGAGAACCTCTGACTGCTTCAACCCTCATTTTCCATTAAAAATACCAGGGATTGCCTCCAGCTTCCTTACAAAAAGAAGTGCAGTGATATGAGTGAGATGTAATCCAGACAGTATTTATGCAAGAGAAGAAAACCAAAAATATGGACAATCTCTTCCATTAGCACTTTTAGGAAGAAACGTCGGTAGCAAACACTGCTCTGCTAATGATTGTTTTTCCTTTAGTGTGTTCCAAATACTCTGGAGTTGTATAACTTCATTGTCAAAAGAACTGTCAAAAAGAGGTCTCTTCTGCCTTTTCCAGCTGTCACATGGGAGAGCATGGGAGTTGTGGAAAAGCACTGGTGGATGAATGGTTAACACCCTCCCATCCTCCCAGAATTTTTTTGGTTTTTAGTTTGCGGTAGTTACACATGCATGCCCTAGATACTTGCATGAGTCAAGGTGAGACCTGGGCCAACTATGAAAAACTGAGGCACTGCTCCAAAATGTTGTAAGAGTAAGTATGTTTAGTTTTACTGGGATAAACTGGATTAGGCACTTTACCATCTGGGACAGAAATGTAATGCTCTGTTGTGACTCCTATGTAGTAATTAACATTAGGAGTAGATGAAATACCATGCTCTTTCCATGCCCCCTCCCCCCCAAATAGTTAAGGATCTGGAGAGAGATATTTAGCGTCTTATAAATTATGCAATGGGTGTTTTTTTAATAGCATTTAATATTATCATAGATCTGTTAATACATTTAATAATTAATAATGTGTATTTTGATCTAATACTGTTTCTTAAAAAGTCTGTCTCATTATTCAATAGCTTATCAGACTCTCTAAGTCTTCTAAAACAGTCAGTTCTAGGCAACTATAGAAATGAGCCTTTAGGTGAGTCCTGAATTCAAACGTATTCAGGATTAGAAGAACAATCTGTCAGTGTATTTCTAGGAGCACAGGGACAAATTTTAACAGGATTAGAGTGTCATCATTCTCCTTAACACTTTCACTTTCCAATCCTTTCTTCACTTGTCGCACTATACAAAGGAATAATTCAATTACTTGTTTCAAAGTCTCAGAGCACCTAAGGAGTTCCTGCAACATCTAGAAACGTAAGAAAAAGAAACCTGTTTTTCCCCACTGCTTTCAAAAAGTGGTTAATGGGGTACTAGCCACCAACCAGAAACTCCTCTGTCATGAGCCTGTTGAAGTCAGTGTCGCTGCAGCCTGAGCACCAGGGTACAAGTATTATTACTCTGAGCTAGCAATTAATGTTTTTATAGCATTTATGATTAAAATGGACCTTGTCCATAATTCGTAACATAGCAACTAAGTAAGTGGAGATAAAAAAAAAATACAGCTGATTTATCTGCTATTAATTGATTTTCTTTTTTTTTTTGTATAAGAAAGAGCTGATTATGCAGCTAATCTTTGAGATTATTCAGGAAAAAAAAAAGAAAAAAACCCCTGAAACATGGTAAATATTGACTCTCAAGTGAGAAATTAAGTTGGGAGCTAGGTTTTGATCCATCATTGGCTACTTCAGACACCTCATTTTCCCACAAAAAGTCACATAATCAGAATATGTTACATTACTTAACTTTTCCAACTCCATCTACCAGTGAAAATTACCACACCCAAAAAGAATATGAAGCAATGACCATAAACACAACCTCCATGTCATTTACCATTATGGGTATTCACTCCGCAGGTCCCAGCTAGAGCTTTAAGCCTTTAATACCAAAGTCTACAAAGGCTTGGGAAGGCAAGGCTCAGAGGCTGCCAGGGGAAGCTGGATTTACCTTCTAATGTTTCCTAGCTCCAAAAGAGGCCAGTGCTGGCTATAGGACTGTCATAAAATATCCCATCATTAGAACTTAAAGATGGTACCTTCTACTTGCTCACAGATATAAAATTAAATGAAACACAGATTGGCTGATGTTAGTTTTAACACTCATGAAGTTCTTCTGTTTTACTGCCAAGGCTTGTTCATAACAGGAATTGTATTAACTAAGCCAAAGAGATTCTTAAGAAGAGCCAGGACATATGACAAAAATATCAGCAAAACTCAACTCTCACTAGAAGTACAAGGGTGAATGGGTGAAACATATCAAAAGATTTTGTTGGTAAACTCATTTTTATTTTCCACATGACATGAGGGATGAATCAATGCACTTGGTCACCTCTACCTCTGATCACGTTAAAAAGGAATAGAATAGAATAGAATAGAATAGAATAGAATAGAATAGAATAGAATAGAAAGAATAGAATAGAATTTGGGTGTCTACTGCTATTCACAGAGGTTTATGGGAAACAAATTGGACATGATTTGCTGCTACTGCCTGAGACCTTTCACTGACAAATTTTATCTGTGGAATTATATTGTATGGTGGAGGCAACACACATAATAGAATGGGATCGGCTGATCTCAGGTCATGACAATATCATAAACCACTGTAGGTAATTGTTTGAAAATGACTGCGTTGATTGTCCCATTTTCAAGCTTAAAACAAATAAAACCAAGTAATAATCTTCAATATACTATCAGTGATGAGAGATCTAGTTAACTTTGCATTGCTAACAGAAGATTAAACTGTTCAGACATGTAGTCACAAATAAATTGTTGTAAGGAATTAAAGTGAGAAGTTACCATGTGTTTCCCCTTTACTGCTGCCCACACATAAACACTTTTCCTGCTTTACCAAGGAGCAAATACCACCAGTGCTGGAATTAATTTTCTTCTTGAGTGATTTGTGAACTCTTAACCATGATGAATAATTTAATTCCCAATTGTAATTAATAGTGTGTGCATCCAAACCTACTCCTGTAAAAATCACCTAATAATTGCAATGTATTGACCAGCAGTTGCATTTCTAAGCAGTTTAAAGGATCTCTTCATGTGCCAATGTTCAGTAAAGTAGTAAAGTCATCATGACAGGTTTTGTGATCAGGTTGAAGGAAGTCTATTAGTAACATAAAATTTATATCACAGTATTATTAGTTCATTGCTTTACTCCAGAAGATATTAAAACATAAATACAAAAAGTGGGAGAATTTTAAAAAAATAAAAATCAAACATGTACTGAAGTAAGTACTTCCCTTGGTAATAGTGATGTACTTACACTGAACTAACTAACTTTCTTATTCACATCTAGTTTTATGGATTACCAGTTATGGAACTGAAAAGGAATTTATCTCTATGACTTGTTGACAGAAGCTTCCAGCTTTGCATCCAAAATAGGGTTTTGAAGCCATCTAAAGGTGGTAGTCTCTTATTAGAGGTATATTTCCAACTTCCCAATAGGTCCTCTTAAAGAAGGAGAGGGAATGGAGGGAAGGAGGAAAGAGGAGTGGAAAGAAGTAACTTAATATTATGTAGATGTACATGTTAATATTATTTATCTGAGTTCAATCTGAAAAGTTGATAGAAGGCCCCTTACTTCCCCAAAAGGTGAATACATGTGACAAGTGGGAAAAAGTGGAGTTTTCATCACTTAAGAGCTGATCATAACATTCATTCCTTTACTAACACTTCCCAAACTCACCCCTTTCCTAACCGGGTTTTATGGGTTGCTGTCTACTTACTTAAAAGTGCTGTGGCTACTAGTCAGTACCCTCTGTAGAGACCACACACACATGAAAAAACCACAATTGCCTACATCTGCAAAATGACAGATGTGGATAGGCCTTGCTCTTTTATGTATTCATTTCCTTAATCCTTGTTTTTGTCTACATTTTGTTTATTTTTTCAGAGGATTTTTGATGGTGTCTTTCTCATAAAACTATTGCTTTATCTACCTTGCTGATTCTTTAGCACTCAATGATGTAAGCTGAAAGTACTACAAGCATGTTCCATATTGTCACCCAATAAATGTGTTTATGTCAGCAATTTGAGCAAATTGAGCTGCACATTCAGATTTCCTGAATGGTGTTTGTTTTTTTCGTTGTAGATTTGTCTTGTGTCTAGATTTCAAATAAAGCAGTTTCTGCTCGTGAGCACCAGTTTTGTTTCACCATGGTCTCCCTCTTGGTCAAATGATGACCGCAGGCAGGAAGCCCCCAAAAAAATTTCTCCTTCTGCAATCTGTTTGCAAGGTCCTCCAGTAGTTTTCTTTATACGCTTTCCAGCCACTCTGCCCCGTCCTGTACGGCTGCATGGGGCTGTTGTGATCGAAGTGTAGGACCTGTACCTTGGCCTTGTTGAACCTCATGCCATTGGTTCCGGTTCAGCACTGCCCAGCTGCACCTGGATTTGAGTGGGCACCAGCATCGGCAGAGGCTGTGGGTTGAGACCTGCCCTGGAGAGCTTGGGCATATTGGGAGATGAAATGTAATATATGAATCTGCTGCATGCTCTTTCGGCCCTCAACGTCAATTGCATGCCAGGCTGCATAAAAAGCAGCCAGAGAGGTGAGGGAGAGGATTCTGTCCCTTTTCCCTGCTCCTGTGAGACTCCACCTGCAGTGCTGCATCCAGCTCTGGAGTTCCCAGCACAGGAAAGACAAGGACTTGTTGAAGTGGATCCACGGAAAGGCAATGAAGATGGTGAGGTGACTGAAGCACCTCTCCTGTGAAGACAGACTGAGAGAGTTGAGACTGAACAAATACACAGAAAACATATTACCACAAACAGAACATCAAGACATGAAGACATGGTGCAGAGGCCCTGAATGAGTGTCATCATCCATCATGAATGGATCACTTGTCCTTTTTAGTCAAGTGTTGTCCAAGAACAGTTTCATCATACTTGGCATTCTTTAGTTCTTCACCTCAGTTTATTGACTAGATTGTAACTAGCAGCACTTTTTCAGTTCTGCTCTTACGTGACTCCTGTACCTTTTCTCCATGTATCACATACAGAGAATTTTTTTGGCTGGAAAAATCCCTCTAAAGTCACTGAGTCCAACCTCTGACTGATCAGCACCTTGCCAACTAGACCTTGGCACCAAGTGCCACTTCCACTCGTTTCTTGCACACCTCCAGGGATGATGACTCCACCACCTCCCTGAGCAGTCTGTTCAAGTGCTTAACAACCACTTCCATGAAGAAATGTGCATCGCAATTTTTTGCGTTAGTGATGTGAAAAGACATCCTTTTCCTGTCAGGTTTTAAGCTGAGACACAAAACTGCAGGCTGTTAAACTATGATGTGTTCCATGGCTGCTTCCTTCATTTGTACATACAGCTAAATTTTATATAAAGAAGGAACAATTGTGATCCTGTAGTCTAATGACCTATGTAATACGTGCCATTGGCAACAACTGAGGTTATGTTCGTTTACTCAAACCTCTCTAGGAAGACTAATTTGATAACTAATTTGCCAGTATTAGAGAATTCATTATGGTCTTCAACAAGATGTCCCCACATATTTTCATTGATAACTACCCTTCCTGGCAAAAAAAAAAAAAAAAACAAAACCGGGAAGAAAGACACCTTATTTATAATTTGAATTTGTTCGTATTGGATTTCCAGACAAAAAATATTTTTGTATTGAGTAGAAAACTCTTTATGAAAGTTGTGCTTTCACTGAGATGAAGCAGATCCCTTCACTCTCTGTTTTACAAGCTAAATGAATCACGTTTTTTGTCCTTCAAGATACATCCTATTTTCCCAGCTTAAATGTTCCTTATGTCTTTTTCTGATTCTGTCTGATTTCAGTGTCTGTCATGGACATTGAGAACAAAATGCCATATGCTAGAAACAATCACGGTAAAGCCAAATGCAGAGGTTATGTAATGTCTCTATTTATACAGCTGAAACCAATATATTTGCCATTTTGCTTGTGCTGTTGCATTGACAAGTCATATTTCCTTGATTATAGATCACAGTCAATCCTCTGGCACAGTTAGCTACAGAATAAATGCAACCTACATTAGTCACTCATGAGCATACACCTTTTATTTGTTTTTGTTTGTGTATGCACAATTTGCTTGAGACGGAGCAGCCAAAATGTCCAGATCACAGAAGTGAACTCTATAAATTGCTACTCTTCCTGTATGTGTCTTCTGCAAATTGCCCCAATGACAGTTTCTAATTTTTTTCCAAATGGCTGGTAAAAAGCATATAGAGCCAAGCAGCATTATCTTCACAAATCTGGTGGAGATACATACAACATATATATACTTTCACAGGAACAGTATGGCTAGAGGTCTGTCTGCATTCTCTTGTGAGTTAGTGGGGTGGTCAAGAGCAGGCTGTGTATGGTACCCCATCTTGTGTTTTTTCTGATAAAATGGATCGGATAAATATTCAGTGTGAAGTCTTTTAAAGTTTTTGATGCTGCTGTTCAGAATTTTATCACTTCACTATAGCAGAAAGATCTTATATAAGAGAAAAAAAGCACTCAAAATCATTGAGGTAAATGCTTTCTGTGCTTTTTTTCTTTCATCCTTTCTTTCAAAGCTTGTGGAAAAGAGTAGTAGTATCCGTACTCCAAAGCACCTGTGTGCATCAGCTGGCACACATTAGTAAATCTTAGCTCTGAAATTCTTTCAGAATTGTTAAATTAAAAAATATGAAACAACTTGTCAAGGTTTCCTGGATGAGGCATATTGAATGACAGCTCATCAAGGATCTGGAGATTGAGCCATGCACTTACACCCTCACATCGCCCAGCATCAGGCTCCCAATCTGCCAACCCCAGTCTGCAGCAGGGAGGTCACCACTGACCCAGTGTTGTCAGGCAGAATGTCATGCGGGCTCCTGCTCTGTCACCTCCAGCAGTCACCTCTTGTGTGTTGCTGGTTAAGGGTGCTGGGATTCCCTGGCACTCATCTTCACTCAGCTCTCCCATCTCAAGAGTCTTCCCTCATTTCCAGGAAGTTGTTTTTAGCCAAGGTCTTTACCTGCTCTTTTTCAGGCGCCAGCTTTCCCAACCTGAGTAGCTTGTATGCAGAAGTAGAATATGTCATCCATCTCTTAAACGGTTCCTCATGTCCCTGCATGAACTGGAGAAAGCAGAATATGTCTCCTGTATTTAAACCAGGTATTATCAATATCTACAGGTCTACCCCATGACCTTTGCACCTATCAAGTAGCAGACTGCTTCTTGTGAGTGTCGAAGTTCTGCTTTGGACATCTGCTCACGTACACATAGGTATTCAATTATCTGCTGCCTGCTAGCATTCACAGTGAAGCTACTTTTTTATCCATGGCACAAGCAAGACTTTCTGTGATTCAGAAGTTCTGTCGTGACTCACAGGCTCTTTTGATATGCAAGTATGATGCTTTAAATAGTACACCATTACAGAAAGACAGAGCAGGCAAAGTGGATTGTCTGCCTTGAGAATCTTGATGCCTGGTAAGTAACACTCATTCACACACTTTCAGTGTTAAACCACTGTAATTTGGGATTTTTTTCCAATTAGATACAACAGGGACCAAAAAAAAACAACTAAGCCTTTGTAAAAGGCAGTTAATTTATGCAAATCAAGTAGGCTCCTTTTTCTTAGTTCTCCACAGAGAGTTACAGAAAAACAGCTGAGGCACCTACCACAGATTCTCAGTGTCTAAGGGAAGAGCAGTTTAATCCTGTTGCTCTGTCAAGTGAGAGAGAAATGGATGTCTGGACAGCCACGTTAAGTACCAGCCAAAATATCCGTTCTGGCTGTGTCATTTGAGAAAGAGAACTTCTACACGGTGACTCTACAACCACACAAGTTTTGATGTGTCCCAACCCTACAGCTTCCGAGGCAGGTATAGGCAGAAACATTTGCTGGGCTCAGGTAAAAGAAAAAGAAACTCCCGTGCATACCTAGGGCAAGTTCTCTAACTCCTAGAGTATCAGCACTGATTTCTAATTTTATTCTCAAAAATAGATGTTATAGAAAATGCTTCACTCTATTTTTTGCTTCTAAAATGCTTTATTTCCAAGATATTTAGATAAAACTTTACCTCCTGAGAAGTGTGTTAGACAATGAACATACAGCTGTACTGCTAACAGCTACAGACCTCCAAAGCCTGCAGGACTAGAGGTCACATATGTGTGTCGTTCTCCAGCGGAGGCTCTGGAATGGAGAGGGGATTTATCAGGGATTTTTCTGGCTTTATCAGGGAATGGATTTCCTGATAAAGCCAGAGATTTTGAATCTGATATATAATTGGTATCCAGCATTGCAGTGATGATTATCGAGAATGAAGGCCACCTTCACTGCGCAGAAGGGGATTGCCAGTGCCCAGGGAGAATCCCAAGTGGATATGATCAGTCAGGTGGGGGTCTGGGAACAAGAGCCGTGTGGCAGCTCCTGGTTTCTAGGAAACCCCTGGCTGCTGCAGAGGTGCTTGCTCAGCGCAGCCAGGGGACACTGGGAACCTATAGAGCTGGATGTGTCTGGGCTGTTCCAGAGCCATGTGCTAGCAAAACCAAGAGCCTTTTAAACAATAATTAACCATGTTCCAGTGATTCCAGGTCTGGTGTGTCACATCAGGGAAGTCATGCAGAAACGTAAAATATCCGAGCAAGTTTCTGACTGGAAAAGTGTCATGACCTCCCAGCTGCCCCTGCTGATCCCTTGCTATGAGTGGTGATGTTCCTCAAACACCGCCTTAAAGGATGTTCTGCTGTTGCAAAACTGCAGTCCCATGTACATTTGGGAATCTTGAACCACGCCAGAACTGGCTAAACTAAAATAATGGGCAGTGATTTTGAAATGTTTGCAGTAAGACCTCCTGATTTTACTTCATCTGTATAATCACGAAATCGACTTTTAAAAGAAGAATGAAATTATAAGGAAGGTTGATGTGTAGAGGGAGCCTCATTTGCATTTTTCACTCCCTAGATGAGCAGTTACTTTTGAACTGAAAAAGCCAGGCTATTTTGTCACAGGGAAACTACAAAAGAAAAAGTGGGCAATTAAGTGTGTTTTACATCAAAAAATGAAACTGGGATATACATTTACCTATGTTTTTGGCACTAAAATACAGCAGAAGTATAGGATTTTGTGTATATTAAAACTTTATTTAATTACTGCTGGGGACCCATTTCTTTCTCCAGAGAGAAAAGTCATAAGGAAGGTTTATAATGTGAAACAACTTTGTACTGTGAAGGAGTTGATCAGAAAAGCTGGACTGTATTCATTTTCTAGGCAACTTAATTGAACTAGTTTTGGGACTCAGAAGATACCTTTTCTAATACCCTGCAATGGTTAAAGACTAAGCAACTGATTAGATGAAGGTTGTATTAATACTACCAGCAACTCAGTGTGCCTTAAACAAAAATAGCAACACCCACCAGTATTCGTTAACTCCTCACTACCGAATAATTTCATTCACTTCCCACATGCAACCACCCACTTTGTTGATAACTCATTCCTTTAAATCATGCTCAGATGCACCTGATTAAAGATAGTCTTGAGGTTTTTTTAAGAGGGATTACATATTACATACTTTTGCACTGAAAGTGTGCCTGCTAAGACAATATCTATTTCACAAGGGTTGTAGACAAGCTTGTAAGTGCAAGCCTAATCAGTGCTTCTGGGTCTGCTTTTTTTCCTTTTTTCTGATTCAGGCATCTGAAATTATATGTTTCACTTAGCAGCAATTCTTTTTGTTGTGACTGTCCAATCTCCACCGGGTTCTTGCTCACACAACCAAAAAAGAGTTTTTTCATAGCTTTTTGCTTAACAGATCTCAACTGAGGTATAAAAAGTTTCAGAGAGGCGGTTTCAATGTGGAGGATGTGAAACAGCTTATTATACTAGCCCTGAAACTCCTGCCCCCAAAATATTTTCTTAACGGGCTTATGAGATTTCTACTTAAAATTTTGGAAGTTAAATTTGACCTCAAGAAGAGACCTCAAGGCCAGTTTAGGGAGACAAAACTAGGGTCAGCCTGCCTCAGAGACAAAACTGAGCTCAGCCTGCCTCTTAAAATGGAGTAGCCTCCACAAGTAGTTATTCTTTCAGCTAGTAAGTCATTCCTTCATAGTCATAAAGGTTGCAGCTATTCCTGCCATGTAAAGATCTGGCTTCAGGTCATACACCTGTTCTCTAAGCCATTTCAAAAGCCCTAGTTACAACAAACTGTGGCTGGACAGACCTTAGATGAAGAATCTGGGAATTCGGTGATTGGAGGACAAGAAAGGAAGGGAGAAAATAAAAAGATATTCACTTATTTCACATCAGTCCTGGTTTCAGCCAGGACAAGGTTAATTTTTGTATTAGCCAGGAGGGGCATGGCCAGAACCCAGAGGTTATTCTATACCACCTCAAGTCATTGCCAGGAGTGGGGGAAGGGAGTCTTTCCCAGGGAGAGCCAATCTCTTCTGGTCATGGATGTAGGTGAGAATTTTACATGTGAATCACTCTCTTTTGTACCATCTTTCATTAATATTGTTGCTGTTTCTGCTCATTTTCTTATCTCATTGCTGTTTCCAGTAAATTGTTCTCATCTCAACCTGTGGTCTTCGCCTTTTGTGCCCCCAGCTCCCCTCTCCAGCCACTGCAGCAAGGAGGGGAGGAGGGAGCGAGCAGTGCAGGGCTTTAGTGAGAGCACTAAACTGGAGAATACCATTCCTAACCACTACACATCAAACTAAATGCCTTGTTTCCCAATAGAAGTTCCTTAAGAGGAGGCTGCAACGAGACTTGCATCTGCTATGAACTCAAACTACATATCTCTGCAGCTGTGATAGTAAGGGGAGAGTAGGACTGCATTTGTAAGATCTGTGATGAGTACTGTGAATAGCATAATAAAGAAGGACCAAATAACAAAGCTGATGGTTTCATTCTGGAAGAATGTTCTTAATGAAAGTGACTGGAGTTTTTCCTTTATATAATTCCCTCCTTTCTGTCTTTAGACACTGGGTAAAACTCTTTCTTCCTTCTTTCTCACATTACTTCTACAGATGCTTTGGGAGATACTCGAGCAATTGATTTGTTTTGTATTTTAAAGACAGGGTTTGAAAAATAAGTTATCGTTTTCTGCATTAGGGAAGCTCTTTAGAATTACTGAATGTATCATGTATGTTTCCATACCATTCTTCCACTTCAGAATAACATCATTTTCAGTGTGTTTATTTTATTTACTGGCTAACTATTTGGGAAATGTGATTATATTTTATTTCAGTTCTTAATAATGGGCAATTCCTTCTCTCACGTCTCATATCAGCTCATAAAAAGACATTATTTTCATGGCTGTACTGAATTTCTCTTCCAAAGATTCTCAGTTGCCTTTATATTGAACCTTACATTCAGAGGCCACCTTGCCTCAGAGATTGGTCCTTAATGGAGCTGAGCTGAATCCCACTGGTTGAAAATCAAGCTTTATATTTCCAGTCAATCATCCTGAAGACTCACTTAACACTAAAGGAGGAATGTTTATGCAGGAATCTAAAATATTATTACAGATCTTTCCTTTTGTATCTTTCACTACCTTAACAAAAAAAAGTGTTTTATTGAATCATGTATTTTCAGCTCTTGTGCAATAAGAGAAATAAGGGAAAGCAGTTTGCATTTTGTTTTCTGTAACTATATAGAAATTAGAGTGGCCAGTGCTGCTGCTAGGATGGTACCTATTGACTGTTCCATAGAATGATCATTTATTGTATTCAGGGAAACTTGTAGAAAGAGCAAAAGAGACATTCTGCACAGTATGATCCCTAAGCATTTGTACATTATGTACATATTTCAGCATCCCACATAATGCAGCCACCAAACAAAAGGACAAAATGCAGCAAATGCAAAACTGTTTTTCTATTGAATACAAAGTCAGGTGATCTTCCATCTAATCTTGGGAGTTACAAGAATTTGGCACAGCCTCACATTTTCCAACCACCCATCCTCTGAAAAAAAATAAGCATCTCACAGCTGAAGTAAACATCATGTAGCTCGATTTGTGTTTACTTCATTTGAATGCATCATTTATTTCTGCACAATGTAAATTCTTTGGATTAAGAGTTTTACTGGAGAAGATCTTTCTCCAGCAGCAAAAAATACAACCTGGGAGAGAGGCTATAAGGCACAAAAGGCACTTGGCAACGGCATGAAATCGTCTCAGTCCAGTGTTTACTGGCACTCAGGCAGTGGGCATTTCAGGGGAGACATGGGTAGTTAATACCAATGGCTCACTCTTCTCTCCTTCCCATTTTTAATAACATTGCTTGCTTCAATCAAAGAGCAAAACTCAAGAAAGACAGCTGCATCAACATCTCCCTTCATTGGTGTCAGCTGTATTGGAGCTTGTAGGCAGAAGAGCTGCAGGATCCTTGCCATAAAGAATACACAAAATAGGAGTGAACATTAATAATTCACCAAAAGAAGGTCTTCCCTTCTTGCATCACAGCCCATAAGAATCAACCCATTTTACACCTCTGTTTTTGAGCTATTCACCTGTTGAACTACTTTGAAAAGCAGAACTGACTCTGCTGTGTGTTTGCAGGGATGGTTTGGATATGTGTAAACCCAGTGTCAAAATCTTCAGTAGGCCCAAAAGCTTCAGCATAAAACCAGTGTCAAAATCTGCCCCATCTGTGGTTGCAATGATAGCCAGCTTTTGTAAATATTCAGCGTGCAGCCTAACTTCTCCCGAAAAATAAAATCTCACTCTGGACCAGCCTTGAAGTTATTATGCCCAGCTCCCTCAGATGCAGGATGATGCCTTTAACCCTGCTGCTTTCTTTGGCTGACCTGTGCCTGTTCTCCTCTTGATTCAAGTGTGTACCAAATCTTTTGCCAGTTCCAAGCTGAACGTGATGCTGAACTCCTTCTCAGGTATTTTTAAACTGTTTTATCATTGTTTTGAAACCAAAGATGACAACAAAGAACATATCAAAGAATGGTGATAGACTAGGAAACTTACTTGCAGGACTGGTGACTTTTACTCCTGTGAGAAGCATTGCAAACTCGTGACAGGGGTTTTTCCGCTAAAACGATAGTTAAAACACTAATCACAGGATGACACAATTTTCAGAACATGGATGCTGCAGACAACCTGTTAAGATGAAGGAAAGAAGAACACGCTCTGTTTCTAGGGAGTTTCCTTTTGTTTGTCCTTTTTTCCTATTTTCAATTAAAAGAATGAGAAAATGAAACAATTTTGCAGAACATTGCGTCAAACACTACCTAAATTCAATATTGAAAATATATATGCATGCATTTGTCTGCACCAAGAAATTTCCAGGAAACAAAGGACAAGAGATTTCGTGTTATTATCTCAGCTAAATTTGTCTAGAAATAAATCTGTGCTTCATGCTTTCTGCAGGGTTTGAAGAGATACAATAGTTGGTTAGATAATACTAATTTCCCAGAAATTAGTAAAGGCATATTGAATGCATAAAATTCATCAACTTGACATTACTGGCATTATTCTCCCTCATTTTATTTTAACACAAAAGATTTTTCTACTTTCCTACATTTTCTAGCACAAAAGCCTTTTTTACTTTATGGTTGGACATACAAATTAAAGTGTTATCATTGAGCCCCTGGATAATATATGTGTTCATTTATAGGCACATGATATGAGTTGCCCCACAACTTGTCATTCATTAGACTTATAGGAGTTAAAATCTTAATTTAAAAAAGTTAAAAGTCATCTGAAAAAGGTATTTTTCTTGAACTTAACTGAGCATGACTAAAGGTGAAATTCTCTTATTTCATGAGCTTTATATAACTTAATTTGGAATTACACTGAAAGTTTTTGTCTGAGGATTCAATTAATATGCATTTTGGGTTTTATACTTTGGGCTTCATTAGGATTTTATAAAATGTGTTTTTTTGTTTTGTTTTGGTGGGGTATTTGTTTGTTTATTTGATTGTTTTTATTTGGTTTTGTGGTGGCTTTTTGTGAGTGTGTGGTTTTTTTAAAGGGACAGTGCTGTATGGCCATTCACAGTAGGTGTTTTATACTTGTGATTATGCATCCTGTCATTACAGATTCTCTTTCTCTTCCTTCATCCAGACCTGGTATGTTCAGACAGTCCTATACTATTTCTACTTCTTGGAAACCAAGCAAAAGGTCTCTTTTTTTAATCTTGATGCCTTTGGGGAGTGGCATCTCCCTCTGTCCTCCCTATCAAGAGTTTCAGGAATAAGCACACTCTTCAAGCACTTGGCATTTGGCTTTTTTAGGGTAGAAATGCCAGAAATGTTATATTTCCCCATTTCACAGTGGCTCAGAGCAGCCAACAGGGGCTCAGAGTTGTCACACTTACTCTCTGTATTGAATTTGCAAGGTCTTGGGTCTGAAGCTTGTCAGTCTTGTTCTGTCTGAACTTTTTGTTGACCTACAGCTTTCTTTCTCTAGTCTCAGCTGTGAAAGCAATTTCTCTAATTGAACAGGTTCTGGTGATCGATCTCTTTTGTGTGTAGTACAACCACATTTTTTTACAGATAGTAGTAATGGGAAGTCATTCTTTGCAAAATGGGATAATTACATCTCTGACACAATGACATCAGGCAGAGGAACCCAGGTGAGGTGCAATAGCAGAGGCCTTGAAAAGCAGAGATGCACAGTATGGTGCAGAGGAGTACAGGCACGGGGTGGTAGGCAGTGGGGAACAGGCTTGGCACTGGAGAGAGACTCTTCAGCTGTAAACAACTCTCCTGTGATCAGTTAAAGAAATGCAGACCCAGAGCTGGCCAGAATTGGTTTTAAAGATAACAAAGAGGACAAATCACAACTAGCATAGGTAGAGAGCATCATATATAATAAATTCGGATGTAGCATGATGCTTCAGACCACCAAAAAAAGGGGAAGATTTAAAAAGAGTCATGATAGCAAATATACACATGTGGCCTCAAGTGGCTCCTGGAGAGAGAAAGAAGAAACCAGTGACATCAGTGTCTTTTTCCTCCTGAAGGATTCATGAGGCATTCATCTGGCATTGGCCTCTCTAGGGGACCAAATCTCTTGACTTAAAGATGCAGGGGAGCAGTGGGAAGATGAGCTCTAGGAAAAGGGGGATAAAAACTACAGAATGGGTGTGTTTCAATTTTAATTTTATTATTACTAAGACTTTTCCATATAGAAATTATTTGACAGAAATACTATTAATTCATATTCTGTAATGATTACATCCAGATCACAGAATCATAGAATCATTAAGATTAGAAAAGAGTGCCGAGATCACTGAGTCCAGCCTTTGAACACCACCATGTTAACTAGACCATGGCTCTAAGTGCCGTGTTCAGTCATTTCTTGAACTCTTTCACTGGGTGGCCTCTTCAGTACTTGACAACCCTTTCAATGAAAAAATTCTTCCTGATGTCTGACCTGAACCTCTCCTGGCTCAGCTTGAGGCCATTTCCTCTTGTTCTGTCGCTAGTTGACAGATGAACAGTACCATCTCTGTTGGAGAGTCTGTTCCTCATCAGGCAAGAACACAGCTTTGGGAAGAGCACACATGGATCATTGAGGAAGAAAGGGGACACCCACCTGAGCCAGCAGATTGTCAATCAACCCTTGCAATCAATGGCATATCACATAGCACAGCCACAATGCCCTCACATCCAACAGATGATAAAAGATTCACGAATTAGATTTTTGAGATTTCCATCATCCTAACAATACATTTCTAACTTCACTTGTACGTGAGTTATGACTCCCACAAACAGGATTTTGAGCATAATGCTGCAACTGGTCCCAGGCTGTGGGGAATGAAGCCATCTCGGAGGGACACGGTGCTGTCTGCAGCACGGGGGCAGCATGGCCTGGAGGCTTTGCAGAAGGCTGTGCTGTGATGGTGGTGATGGGGTCCGTGGCAAGGTGACCAACAGCGGTGAGAGCGAAAAATCACCAGGCATCAACAGCCTCCTGTCAGACGTAAAGTAAATTCTGATCTTTTCTAGTTTTTGGAAGCACAGCCAGAAAAAGCTAGTCTTAGTAAATCAGGTGGTTTACTGTACAAGGCCGGGATATAGGTACAGTGTATTTAATTAGGAAAAGGTACAGTTAGACCTCATGGCCGTGTTACCAACACTGCTAAAACCAGAGATTTTGAAAGCCATCTGCAAGGTTAAATTTTGATAATGATTTAGCCATAGTTCTTACAATGGTATTTACAGTCTCTTAGGTCTGTGAAGGATTTGAATATTAGTATGCAAAACATTGGTAAATAACCTTACAAGGACAGCTAATAGAAGCTGCAAAAGGCATTATTTGTGAGAGGAAGGTTTTCTCCTCAGATGCTCCCTGCAGTACTCTTTGTCTTGGGTCTCTAGTGTATTAAAGCATGAAGACCATTGTGAGGACATAAACAACAGTGCATTTTGGTGGTGCTGCAGCTGGTTTTGTTAGGTGTCTCTGGATTGCTGTGATGGGAGCAGGCGAACCTCAAAACTTCCAGAGTGGTTTTACTTATGTTCAAAGACTACGAAAATGCTTAGCAAATAAAAATCCATCATCGTTAATCAGGCCTTATGTATGTCATAACTCATGTCTGATACTCCTTTCTGGCTCATGATATTCACAGGGTTGACTGGCTTTGGGTCTCTGAGGTCAGGATGGCCAGGTTCAGGTCCACCATGATAAAGAAAAGAGAAAGAAATTTGGCAGGTTTGGCCCAAATTATTACTTCCTCCTTTTGTAGGTTAGACCCAGTCTATTGTGGTTCTTTCAGACATGTGTTATTGGTTTTCCAGAAGGTTTTCTAGAACAGCCTACCTGTTAGTTGGCTGCTGTCTGATTCCCTCTAAGAGCTGCACACTGGGTATCATTGCCTTAGTTCTAGGGTTTTTGTGCAAGTGTACCAAACAAACAGCTTCACAGAATCTGTGACTTCTGACATCTGTCAGTCTTTTGATATGTGTGGCTGCCATGCACACAGAACAAAGTCACTAACAGGTCTGACGCCTGGGGTAGGTAAGAGAGGCTAAGAGGTAAGAGAGGCAATAATTTTAATTTCATTTAATAAAGCGTGTTAAGCAATGCACAGGCTTTGGCTGCAGCAAGGCTGTGACTTAAGAGGATTTCAGACTAGTCTAGATCCAACATCAGAAAAAATACATCTCTGTCTAATTTGATGGTCAAGAGATTCCACAGAAAGAGAATGAACAAAAGTGTTCTCTTTCACTAAATACCTTCCCCCAGAATCTATCACACCCCAGTTTCAGAAGAGTTTGGTGAAACTTTGGGTAGAACAGAAACATATGCTCAGAATCTAGCACAGGTTTTCTGAGTTCATATATTTTTTTCTCTGACGCATCTCTTTAAATCTCTTTTCATTAATCAACCATGCATCCATGCATGTTTAGTAGAGACAAACACCACATCACTAATTCAAAGACCAACATAATTATTTTAAATTTTGGGAGGTGGTGAGGGGTGTTAAATATATTTTCTTGAAGAGTAGTTCAGGTAGTCTGATAAGAAAAGAAAAATGTTTCTACTTCTTAGGAAAAAATCTCATTGCACATCTCAGAACTTACTTCAGCTTGGTTCAAATGGAAGAGGAAGCCATCAGTCTTCAATTTCCACACAAAGTAACTGGAACACATGTAGGCTAGAGGATTTAGAATATTAAGTACTTTTAATTTTTTTTTTTAATTCCACAAATTAGTTTAGTTGTTTTTCATTGGGTATTACACCACAGAAATGGTAAATGCTATGTATGTCATTTATTGCATTGCATTTGGGAACTGCAAGGATTAAAACAACACTGTAATCTCCAAAGCAGTTTGCATTATAAACAGAAAAAATAAAACCAAAAATGAACAAACAAACAAACAAAACAAAACAAACAAAAAAACAAAACCAAAAAAAACCAAACCAAAACAAAACAAAAAAAATTTTTAAAAAAGGATTTTCAGATGGCTGGCCTGTCTCACCAGGTATTTTAATTTCTGGGAAAGACCAGTGATGACTGTGTCAGGGAACAGCAGATCAGAAGTCAATAGGCGAACCACCAGGCAGCAGCAAGAATTTTTAGAGGTTGTCCTCATCTTGGGGCTGGTAGGATTTAATATACTCCCAAAAGAACGAGGCCTTGGTTTATAACCCTTATTTTTATCCAAGTTCATCCATCCCCAGTTCTACTCCACATCAGTTTAGGAAGACAAGGAAAGGTGGTCATCAGCCTGCTGCCCCAAACCAGCACTGTGCTCACAACACATCTGGGAAAGAAAGAAATCTTCTTTATCTTGACTGGACTCCAAAAACCTCCTTGGAACCCTCAGGACTGCACTGAGCTCCCCACCATGTTTTCTTACTACTACTTCTTATGGCTACAAAATTCAATTTGCATGTGCCAGCAATGAAGGAAGGAAAATTTAATGTGTTCCTATTACTTAGGACAACAAAATACAATTTTTATCAACAGTCCAGAGAATCCCTGGATTCTGTGGATGTGATTTACTGAGCCTTCAGGAAAAGATCTTATAGCTAGCAGCAGCATTCCTCTGTTTCTCACCCTCCACCGAAATGCACTAATCTGACACTATGTCCAGCTCTGGTGTTAATACAGTCACAGCCTTGCAGAGACAAGATTTTTCAGTTTTAAAACTAAATCTGGATTACAGAAATAGGCAACCTCAATTTCCATTTTGCAGTTGCAGTCCAACAGATACTTAAAATGCAAGTTCTCTCCTCAGCTGAGACTTTGTTCCATGAAGTATAGTTGGGTGAACTTTTGTTCTTTCTAAAAAGAGCTGTACTGAAAGCTCAAAGAAATGCGTTGTATGCATCCATAACAGAATTATTATGGGACCTTTTTTCCAACCTTGTTTCAAGTTCTTTTTCTCATTTTTTTTCAGAATGGCTGTATACCAAATGTTGTTAAAGACGTGAAGGCTTCTTTGCAAAGTGATTTTGGAAAATGGTGTCCTGTCTATCTTGGTACTTGAGTTTCTTCTTTTTGACAAGGTTTTACAAGGCAAGAATATTTTCAGATTAGTCAATTGAAACTGAAGAACTCAGAGTATGTACGGTGTTGAATATAAACACAATTATATACCAAAGCCCATCTTTACACTTCCAAAGGGTAAACAGTTCATAGAAGCAAGGGGGAAAAAAAGAAGATACTCTCTCAGTGGCTGATCTCAACCATCATGATGATCCTAGACCGGCTACTCAGGTGGAACAGTTGCTGCTCCAGTTTTGTCAGACAGAGCCCCCTGAAGTGATAAATCTGAGTGCACTTCCTGTAAACAGAGCACTTCACTAGCAGACATCCCTTTGTGGTAAGACTCATTTATGGATATATGCTTTTTAACGTAGTAAAGGTCATCTCTTGGTGAGATATACCCCTCTTTATGTTTTTATAGTGGGACAAAAGATGTGGAGATCACTCCATGGTTTTTCATGGCGTGACCATGCACAATCCAGGTTGATGTACATACTGTAAATATCAGACCTACAGTAGAACACCTCTTGGGGGATCAGCTGTCAGTGTTAGGATGACACCCACCTGGTCAATAAAGCCAATATGCAGCCTCTAATGAAGTGAGGTGGCGTCCCTTGCTGGGGAGGGGCTGCTTGGGGTGGCTGGTTGTGGTGGCAGTGCTGTGACCTGACAGGGCTTGGGGACAAGCTGTTCCTTTCACTACCAGTGGCCCCATTCTCTCTCCGTCTGGGCACTGACTCCCTCCTGGCCTTTCCAAGCTGGACTTCCCAGCACAGTGGTGGTCCTGGAGACACTTCTCAGCCTGGACACCAACCTACTGAGCAGTGCGTGACCCAGTGCCAGCCGTGTGAGCTGCACAGGTCGCAGCAGTAAGCTCCATGTGCCAGGGAGTCAGCACAGACCAGGCTCCCCAGGCACAGGGGTGTTTTTGAAAGTCTTATCTTGCATATGGAGAATGCCCTTCAGACTTGTTTGGTCAGGTTTTTTTTCCAGTTTGTCATCAAAACTGCCCTGTAGATATGAGATTAGAGATAACTTGTGTGATACAACAACAGCAGTTTGGAGTTAGGCTGAATTGCAAGCTTTGCTACTGGCATCCCTTTATAGAGTAATGGAGTTATTTTGGCAAAGTAATTCTTTTGGGGGGGTTAAGGAGGGAACAAAGCTGTGAGAGATGACAATCTCAGAATCTATGCAGAAGTTGAGCTTTTGCAGTCACCATGGTTACCTGCTTCTAAGCCAGAAACAGGGGGGGAATGTATCATTTATATCTTTCAACTGGCCTGCCTTATTGAAACTATATTGTGTTCAGTGTTGGACCCACTTCAGTAAAACAGTTTGAAGGAACAGGCCTGCATTCGATGTGAAACACCACAGACATTAATCAGCGCTATTAGTTCCTGCAGTCTGCAAACAGCAATTGCAAAAGACAGGAACTGATATCTGGAGGAAAGAAAATAAACTGACCAAGTCAGAGCCAAAGCTGCTTTGTTCGTTTGTTGTTTTTTTAAAGTGACACAAAAATAGATTGGATTTTTTTTCAGAAGGTGAATTAAGAGTCCAGCTTTTTGCCTGCACAAGACCCAGAGTACTATTTACTTAAAGCAAGCATTTTGTGCACTTGGAATATTTTCTAGGCCTTCTGCATTGATGTGTTTGTCCTTCTAGCTTTCTTTGTAACAGGAAAAAAATGTTATTAAGAAAGGTAATGTCTGAAATATATGATTAGGAAAATGTTACTGAAAACAATATTTCTGCTTAATAATTTTTATATACTGGCTAAAGAAAGGATATTATTTCTCTCTTCCTGTCCATTTGTTCATCCACTTTCTTCAAATTGGGAAGGAAAAGAGCTGGTATTTTCAGGAGAGGAAGGTGTCCCTGCCAGTGTCAGGGGGTTTGGAAGTAGATGATCTTTAAGGTCCCTTCCATCCCAAACCATTCTGTGCTTCTATGTTGTTTTACATTCAACAGCAAGACCTTGCAGAAAGAAATTATTTTCAAATATAACACCCACCTCCTGAAACATTATATTACATCTCTTTACAAAACATTTCTTGTTCCATATCCATGCCCTTTACTTTGCTCCATATCCATGCACTTTATTTCGTTCCATGTGCAGTTTACTTATGTGATGGCCTGTACCTTTTACTGCAGAGCCATTTACAACTCAGGAAACACCATCGATCAAATTCAAATATTCCTCAGAAAAAAACCTACTTCCAACTTTTGATATAGACCTAGTCACTACCTTTTCATAAAGCACTCAGAATATGCCTACTTAGAGTAGGTGTCAAGAACCCTTAGATTTTTTTCTGTGATAACAAATATTAATTTTACCTCATTTAATTCAATATTAATACTGCTTTTAAATCAGAACAGTATTGTGAAACCTGTAGTTTTCATTTCGTGCTCTTGATTTGGTCTTTAATTATAAATGCTCACATTGTAATTCATGATAAAACCATAGTGAAGTCATCAGCTATGGTTGTGACCAGACATTTGATTTTGACATTTTTATGATTTACGTTATGTAAAGGAAGAGTTCTTGACACCTGAACATTGCTGTTATAGTTAATCCAGTCACCACATTTACTGCAGCCAAGGCAAGTGATTCATGAGCTAAATTGTGAACAAAAATTAACTTTTCAACTGCTATATCCACCCTAAAAAGTAAAACAATAAAGAATGTATCATTTGTTTTAAGCAAATCTTAGACTTTACCTACAATTGTTCAATTGCAAGTATCTTTCAGCAGGGAAGAGCATTGATGCCCACCCACAGTGTGATGTTATAAATTTAGAAACACTTTTCTGCTGTTACCATAGAAATCATTTAAGTTTGCAACAAAAATTATGGGGTAATTTAGGGAAGATTTAACAGAAGCTGTTAAATTTCATCTATTTTGTTTTCAATGCACAAAATACCCTCAGAGTCAAAAACCAGTCAAGCTAGCAGAGGAGGGATATTTGAAATCTTTAGCACTGCCCGAGAAAGGTCTAGAAAAAAAAAGAATTGTTGGTAGCTGTCATCCAACTCCTCTCTGCCCACCTGTCTTTCACCATTGAAAGATGCATCCCTCAGTTCCCAAGATGTGGGTCAGAGAATCGCTTCAGGAATAAACAGGAATGACATCTATTTGTTGGGCTGGAAAGAGTTTTAGCCCCAAATCTACATAATTTGAGATTTAAGACCTCCTCAGGTGCAATGGCCTTTCCACCATGAAAAATTCACGTCAGAAATATACACTGCTACAGGAATTTTTCAAAACAGCTTCTGTGTCACCAGTTTGGGTAAACAAGCATTTGTGAACACCCCTGTGAATCGTCACATTATGGTGAGACTCCATGCAAGGTCTTCCCAGCAGGAGCAAGTTTTGATCTGAGTGCCTACAACACATAAGGCTCCATATTCAAAGTCACCTTTAGCACAACAGAGATTTGAAAATGTCAGATCTAGACACCATTACATTTAATGCTGAGATTTCCACTGATTTTTATACAGTCTGGATTTGATGCAGTGCTTACACAGAACCAGGGCCTTTCTGCTTCTCACCCCACTCCACCAGAGAGTAGGCTGCAGAGGAGACACCTCCAGGAGAGTTGACCCCAGCCGACCAAAAGGACATTCTAGACCATATAACATCATGCTAAAGATATGAAGTGGAGGAAGAAGGACGAAGGCAGGGACATTTGAAGTGATGGCATTTGTCTTTCCAAGTCACCGTTACTTATGATGATGCCCTGCTCTGCTGGAGATGCTGAACACTTGCCTGTCCATAGGAAGTAGTGATTATTAATTCCTTGTTTTACTTTGCTTGTGTGTGTGGCTTTTGCTTTGCCTTTTCTGTACCTTTTCCTACACCTTTTACACTGTCTTTATCTCAACCCACGAGTTTTCTTTTTTGCTGTGATTTGCTCCCTCATCCCACCATATGGAGAGGGGGAAAAAAGGGAAGTGGGCAGAGCAGAAAGAGCCAGTGCCTGTGTGGCTTAGTTGCTGGCTGGCATTAAACCATGACACCCTTTAAACTCCTCTTTCTTTCAAAAACACAAATCCAAAACACAGTACTATACCAACAACTAGGAAGAAAACTAACGTTAATCCAGCCAAAAAATACAGGGCACCTGAGAAAAATGAACAATACTTTAGTACTTCAGAACAAAATTCTTATGCTGTGCTGCTATAAAGCTGCTCTATAGTATCACATACCTTTAATACCAAATAAAATAACTTGCTGGCATGGATTTGAATGCTCTCATGCATGTGGTTATCTGCTAGAGATCACCAGCCAAAGTATGAAATTAATTGTGAAAGAAATAAGAAGGAGCTCTGAAAACCTCTGAGGAGGAATGGGTAATGTTTCCATGTGTCTATTCCCAAGCACTTGCAATTGTACCTCGTCCTTCTCATGACCACACTCAAACTTGTCCAGAACATACCCACATTTATTAAGTGAAGGGATTGAGGAATCCCCAAAAGAGAAAAAGACAAATCACCTGCTGTTCACAAAATTAAATTATTCCAGATAACCTGATTCTAAATATTCAGCTCCTTACAAGTATTTGCTGTTGACAGTCTTCGAATTGCTAACAAAGATATTAATTCCTTTTAAAATAAATGTTCAAATCTTTCTTTAAAGAAAAGAACTGCTGATCACACATTTTACTCCCTAGTGAGCACAGTGACTAACTTTTAGTGAGAGGCAGACTTTTCATTAGATTGGTACATATCAGTCCCCAGGTGTATGTTGATATAGTTTCTCACAAATTTGTTAAGTGTATTTCAACAAAGGTCTGTATTGGAAGTTTTACAATAATTTGTACTTTTGGCACTCAGACCTGAATTTGCTGTGACACTGAAACACTTCAGAAAGCACATTCAGTATGTCAATGTATTGGGTCAGGCTGGGATGGAGCTGAATTTATGCACAGCAGCCTACAAGCGTTACTCAGAGCAAGGCCCTGGTCTTCTGGTAGCAAATAAACAGCTCCTGGAAGTGGCAAGTGAATTTCTATTTTTTATTTGCACCCCCCTAACACCCATTTTTCACTTTATTCTTTTATTTTTAGGGTTGCATCTCTATTTGCTGACTGTATTAAGCTGCAATTATCTCACAAGTCTCTTTCTTCTACCTTCTCCCATGGTGCAGGAGGAGAGCAAGAAGCTGTGTGAGCATCTGGCTCTTAGTCATGGCTGGCCCACCATGGTAAATGAGAGGGTGATTTTTGAGAAGGAATTCATCACAGGAAGGCAGACTAACTCTCTTCCATCTACTCTTGTTTTCAGCTAAATAAAAAGTAAAAATCGTGTTGGTCCTGATGCACACCTCCACGCCCTCTCAATTAGCAGATCAGGGGTGCTCCTGCGAAGTTGCTGCAAAAAATGAGAGTTCTGGGTTAAATGCCATTTGGTGGCAATACTTTTTCATTTTCAGGCTTCTCTCTCTCTCGGCACCTCAACACCAGATTTTCCAAGTCTTCTGAGGAAATTTATGAACTGAGGTCAATGTAATAATGTGTAATCTTTTGATTTGTGTAATTGATATGTGGTTTGTGCAGTGTCCACTTGTTTTTTGGTTTGGTTTATTTTTTATATGTGTGTGTGTGTGTGTGTGCGTGTTCTAATTAATTAATTAATTATTCACATTACAAGAGGCCGACATAGTGTATGAGGTTTGTAGCTCTGACTTTTGGCAACACAGCCCTTGCCTACTTGTGCAGGTGTGCTAGCCAGGCTGGGAAGTATGGACTTGTAAGCTTTCTCTGAGAGCCAAGTTCACATTAAAAGCAGGATTTCCAGCTCAGGTGTCTGCCCTGGATCCCAGCCTCCTCCCCTCAGGAGCATGCTGGAAGGGTGGATGGTGTGGGTCGCAGCTCAGCACACAGGTCCAGGGGAGCTGCATCTCTGTGAGATCCAAGCTGGCCAGGCAGCTCCGGGGAATGAAAACAAAGCCCTTTCGAGATACCCAGCCCGGTGTACCACCGCGCACTGCGACGCTAACGTCCCAGCAAACTTTTTCACTTTGTTACAGTGACACCTGGTGTTGCAAGGGAGCTTTTCCGAAAGAGGAGCGTGAGGACGCCGGCAAAAGCGACAGGCAAGAAAGGCTTGTGTCTTGGCACTGACAAACAAATGTTCTGATTTTCAAACAAGGGAGTTTTTTTCAGCACTGCTTTCTTCGTTCCACACTTACTATGTGAAAAAAAAAGGAGCTTCTGTGACTGTGCATCTGCTTCAGATGATTTATGTATGCATTATACTCTGGAGCAACAACTGTCACATAGATTTGGGGTCCTTCTCTGCAACAAGATAGCAAAGTACTCCTGTAAATATAAACACAAGCAAAAAAATCCGAACCCTATTCTTGGTTTAAGTATGTCAAAGAGTAAGCCTGCTGGACTATCTTGTTGTAAAATCAATTAGGGAAGATATATTTAACTACCAATATAGTTTACTCCAGATCAGTAAATCAAGCTTCCTTGTAACACTGCTTACCTTAAGAAGGAGCACAGCATTCTGTCCTGGTTTCAACTGGGATAGAGACAATTTTCTCCACAGTGCCTGGCATAGGGCTGCTTTGGATTTGTGCTGAACACACGTAATACAGAGATGTTTTTTTATTGCTGAGCAGGGTTAACACAGAGCTAAGGCTTTTTCTGCTGTTTGTAGCACCTCGCTGGTAGGGTGAGGATGCATAGGAGCCTGGGAGGAGACACAGCCAGAAGAGGTGATCCAAACTGACCAAAGGGATATTCTATACCGTCATGCTCAGTATATAACATGAGGGGAAGAATGAGAAGGGGGGGGACATTTGAGGTGATGGTATTTGTCTTCTGAAGTCACCATCATGTGTGAAGGGGCCCTGCTCTCTTGGAGATGGCTGAACACCTGCCTGCCTGTGGGGAGCAGTCAATTAATTCCTTACTTTGCTTTGCTTGTGTGTGTGTGATTTTTGCTTTCCCTATTAAACTGTCATTATCTCATCCCACGAGTTTTCCAGCCTTTACCCTTCCGATTCGCTCTGCAATCCTGAGGGTGGAGCAGTGAGCAAGCGGCTGCCTGGGGCTTGACTGCTGGCTTGGGTTGAACCACAACATATTCCCAGTTGCAGACTAACAAATCTCAGAGCTATGGCTATTAAAGCAGTAGCTCTGTGAAGAAAAGATCTACAGACAATAGAGCTTCCAATGGTAAAATGCTTTAATATTAAGAAAACTAAAAACCCCCCTTTCTCACCCCCCAAAAAGCCCCAAACAAAAAACCAAACAAAATCTCATTTAAAAGCTTAGTAAATTACAAAGGTAACATAGGGATAACTGTATTTTGTCACTGTGAGGGTCTAGCTTCAGTTCTAGGAGTAGGACTCATTATCTGATTCATTCTCTTTTAGGTCATTTCCATTCAGGCCCCACAAGAAAAAGTACTGAACAGAAGAGTTACTGTCTGTTATAATGTCTCATTTATATTTATTTCATTTCAACTAAATTAAGCTATCTCAAACAGCAACAAGGTATTTCATTCCTCAGAACCTGCTGAAAACATCATTTGTTGTGCTGGGGGGAAAGAAACACTAACTTGTTGTCAGGCTAATTACTGTAAAGCTCTATGTTCATTATTTGGATTAATTTCCATGCACATTTCAGTGACAGCTGAAGACTGCAAAGATGAAGAGAGGCAGGTGCAGGCTGTGTGAACTTCTGTACTTCAATACTCACAAGCTGTTTCCTGCCATATCCTCTTGCCCCTTTCCACCTCCCCACCACTGTCTTCCTCTAAATGGCATTTTGGACAAATCTGGCCTGACAACCCTGTCTGACACCATCAGAATTTCAGCAGAGGCCCTTCTCTCCATTTAAAGACTAAAACAGATACCTTACCCTTCCTTTAGAACTACACTCTGCTCTCATTAATGGCACTCAGAATATCTCTGCTTAGCAGGGAAGCTGAGCACACTTTTAATTCTGGCCTCTAGAGAGTGGCTAAACTGCCACACACCTGGAGTGGCAATGGACAAGAACAGCCAACAGGATTCATTCTGACAGTGTCCTGCATGAGTGCTGGGAGGGAGCAGGGGAGTGTTGTTGATTTTTTGTTTATTTGTGTGGGTTGTTTTGTTTGGGTTTTTATGGTTTGGTTTGATTTTTTTATTCCGCACAACCAGACAGCTGGTTGTGATGTGATTTTTTGGAAGTAACATAGACAGCCACTACCTGTGCTTTGTCCTCATAGACCTTAGGTGCAGTCATAAGGATGAGAAAGAAGCAATGAGATAGATGAGGTGATCCAAAACGCAATTCGTTCTTGAAAGGAGAGATCATAATGTCAGGATTACTAATGCCCAAATGCAATTCAAGGTAGTACAAAAACTGGAAAGGAAAATTTTCTGGTGAAACACAGTACTGTGTTCTGAGTTTCTGGTTGCTGCATAGTTTTGGGAGGGCTTAAATTGTAATGTAACAATTCCCTAAAATAAGAAGATTATGGAAATACAGCTTGAGTCTTTCTAGACATTTTGGCAAATACCTTGGGATCGTTTCAAAGCATAAGATTAGAGTTTTATAACATAAATATTGCATTATGACTTTTCTCTGAATAATGCAGGCACAAGGTTGTTTCATTATGGAAGGTTCTATCACTAACTTATTGTCAGGAAGACTAAGCCACTACTGAATGGTTATTATCTGTTGAGGATGAGATATTAGCCTTTTCCAGAGAAAGACTTTTAAAACCTTTGTTGTGTAGGCAATAGTAAATCTGCTGTTGCTTAAAATAATGGAAGTAGTCTGGTTTTTGGGGCTTATTTTTCCTTGGAAATAGAAGATTTGGGTTTATTCTGCACTTCCAATGCTTTAAAAAACATTGTAAGGACTTTTTATCTTTTCCCCAAGACCCATGGCTTTATTTCATTTCACATACATCTCACAGGCATTACCACTTTGTACTGGGTTTGCATGGCAAGGTTTTGGTAGTGGGGGTGCTACAGGCCGTTCTGTCTGAGAAGCTGGGAGAAGCTTCCCCCTGCGCCTGAGGAAGCCAACAGCATCCATCTCCAAGACGGACCCACAAGGCAAAGCAGGTTTTTTACTGTTCTGGCATCAATTCTGTTCCTCCTGCGGGGAATAACCCAGAGCAATACCTTGTTGCTGACAGTCAGAAACCGCGCCAGCCCTCCTGCCGGCTAGCAACTTCCACAGCGCAGCGGCTGTGGAGCAAAGATAGAAAATAACCCGAAGAGAAACATAATAGTCTAGGAGAAAAAAAAAAAAAAAAAACCAAACTGTTACACATGTAGCTTTGCCACTACTGATTCAACAAATGCTACAAGTTTCATTGCTGGTAATGTAGTAATAAGTATACTATGGATACTTTTCAGATAGTTTTGACACATGGTAGCACACTTGCTCATGCAAAATCAGGGAAACTGCAAGAAGCAGAGGGATTAAAATCCTGAGGCTCAAAAATGCAAACTGAGCTAAAAAGAGAGAGTTCAAGTGAGTGCTGTCATTCTGTAACAAGCATAATCCTTTTTTTTTTGTTGTTTTTGTACAAAAACATGGTCTTCTGTGTTGCAGTGTAAAGAAAAATACTAAAGTATTTGGCTCCTGTTTTCATATCCTCAAATTCAAGCTTCTCATTGATGACTGAATTATGAGTACTACCCGTATTTTTATGAATAGGTGTTTTCTCATTGACTTCAGGGGGAGAAAAAAAGAAAAAAAAATTTTTTTCTATATGATTTCATTTTAACTATTTTAGAGCATCCCTCAGAAAAGACGATCTGAAATAGGCCAAATATTTCATTTCTAATCTCTTACAGGGTATCCGTCTGTAAATATGTTATCAATCCATAGAAAGAGCTCACTTCAAGTACTAGTGTATTTACAACTGTTTCAAAGTTTAGGAATCCTACTTTACAAATTCACTCTGTGTGATGAGCATTATTCGGAGTTCACACTTTCTTTTTCACGAGTTTCGTATTGTATTAGCTTTCAGATAAAAGGTAGGCAGGAGAAGTGAGTGAGATGCTGGCAGTTTGCATGAGCAGCTCCCTAAACATCTGATAATGAAAAACATCTCTCTGTGTCACTTACAAAGCTTTCCTCATTAACTCAGTAAGCCAGGCTGATGCTTCCAATAAGCACTTAGTTTTGCATTTTCTACCAGCATATGTTTACTTCTAAGAACTCCTAACAAAAAAACCATACATAATTATAGGGCTAGAAGTTTACATGGTGGCTCACATTTTATTACCTGCTATATTTTCTTCTATTTTCCTTGCTAATGCTATGATTTGCATCTCAACATCTAAGTACATGCCCATTATAGGGAGAAAACAAGCTATACTTTTCTTAATTAACCAGTAGTCCCATAAACCTACGGAGGCTCGTATTATTTCAGTGTTTTAGAGGAATACAGATTAATCAGTAGCCAAGACAAGAATAGAAGAGCCCAGCCCATGCAAAACTGGAAGTAACTCATTGGGCAATGTCTTTTGCATCACCTGATCCTTCAAAACATTTGATGACAGGATGTCTCAGAGACACCTGTGAACTTTGACAGAGAAGATGGTTAAGGAATCACACTAGGAGGTAGCACCGTGTCCATACCAGATTCTCCTCATACTGCAATGAATGCAGATTGTCTTAAGAAATCCTTACACATGGGAATTTGATTTCCAGAAATGTGTACGAGTCAACAGTGACGAGTTCTGACAGCTCCAGCCTATGATGAGCATTTCCCCCTGTGGAGCAAGAATCATCTGGCATGCCTGTCTCACACATACCAGCAGTCCACTATCTAATTAATTACTTCAGTGTTGAGTCATGCCAAATGACATTCCTAAGGGCAATATGGTAATAGGAACTCAACTGTCAGCAACATCACTGCATCACTTGTGATGCTTCAATTAATCTTCAGATGACTGTCAGTAATGTAGCTGGTGAGGCACCACAAGGTCCAGACAAATCCTGAAACCCCCAATCAGTCATATATACCATTTACACAGCATCTCGATACCCTGCCAGAACTGTGGTGTTTTTATTTCCTCTCTTTTGACATTTATAAACACAAATTCATTATTATTTGTGAAAGAAGAGGTAGAAAGCTTTTAAAATCTCAATTAAAAACTCTCAAATTAATTCCATTTATATGACTCCCCTGAAGATCTTCTCAAAAATCTCTTTGATGACTATCGATCTCCTCTCAGGGATCCTACCCCTGCATAATTCTCTGTTCAGGAAGTTTTTCACTAAGAAAGAAAAAAAAATACAAACCCTTGACATTCAGAACTTTTACAGTCTTAAAAAACCCCAACAGCTTAATGCAGTTCAAAATCTATTCTAACTTCAGTCAAAATTAAACAAGAAAATTATGTTTGTTCCTTTTATTCCCATTACGAGTGTCTTCAGTAAAATGCAAACTCCTTTTCCTTTGCAAAACTGCAGTTTTGTAGGCTGACACAACCATGTTACATGGTGCTGCAGAAATAATTTCCAGCAGTATATCCTTTAGCCACGGTTACAACCAAAGACAGAACACTTGCCAGAATCAAAAACTGTCTTCAGATAGGCTGGACTAACAGCAGGCAACCACCACTGCAGCTGTGCTAACCCACAGCCAAGTTTCACCAGCTCTAGTACCAACTGTGAACAGAGCATTAGGAGCATGACATGAAGATTTCATAGGACTTTCCCTAATGTCTGTATGTTGCTACACACTGCTCATCTGTGTCACTCTGCTCACCCCTGGTACTGACAGATTGCGTCACCACAATGAGAATTCTTCCCCTTATTTTTCATTATAAAGAGCTCCTGCCAGTTCCATGACATGTTTTCCATATAATTCCAGGATTTCCTCTCACCTTTCAACAAAGGACTAAGCCATTATAAATTTTTCCAAGTGGAAGAACATTTCCCATACGTATGTCACTTTCAAAAGCCAAGTTCACTTTTGGTGACAGTCATGGTTTCCCTTTCAAAGACCCTTTCTGAAGCTAAATACAGATTACTTATTAACTTCCCTCTACCCACCTCCCTATGTGGTCATCTGCAGTGTGTGCATGGAATACTCTGCCCTTGTTGATGTCAACTGGCAGGACAACAGATGTGACACAAAGGCAGATGTCACTGCTGTCCTGTTGGGAGGACTCATCTGTGAATGAAACATGACCTTCAGATCCACACTTCTGAACATATCTGACAACCTCCTTTTCCGCCACTAACCACCTCTTGGTGTTTTCCAGCTTCACATGACAGGCATGGTGTGCCTATCTGCACCCAAAGGATTAAGTTTCGTACTTCCTTCATTCCAGGCCAGGGATGGGTAACAATTCAGAGCTGAATTTCCTCACGGTGCATTTGAAGAACATAGTGGGAGAATCAAACCTTTCCATGCTCACTACGGCAAATTAGGCAAAGCACCAAAGCAGATGTGGAATAAATAGCATACTGTCACAGGTTAATGTATATATATACTGCCAGTTAAATATAGGGAGGAAGAAGACAGTACAGAAGAAATCAAACCATCCTGAATCCCATAAAAACAGTCACTGAAAATTAACAGTTGAATTTTTTGTACAGCTTAATCTACATTGGAACAGAAACTGGGAATTAACTCTATAAGCATCACAAGTGTTTTCATGTCAGAGAAAACTATATCACATCTGGAGTCAAAGGAAAAGAAAGTGTGAGATGAGTTATGAGAAACTCTAAATAGTCTATAGGTTTTTTCTTTCCACAACATCAGTAGTAACAAGGTCACAAATCTATAAAGCATGCTTATACATGGTAAATAAGCATGAACTGTAAATGAACCATGATGAACTGGTGATGGCATTTACGCACTTGATTCTTTTTTGTGAAAAAAAAAAAAAAACAAACAACAAAACCCCCCAGGCATAAGGTAAGGCCCCATTTGGAAACTCATTGACAGAATGTTGCAAGTTCCTCCTCCAGAAAACTGTAACAGCTGGTTTAGCTATTCCTTTTTATGACAAGCTTGTGTTTATCCTAGACTTTAATGTAGATTTCTAAGCAGCAATAATACTTCCATCGGTTGCATAATATTGAATTTCAAACAATTACATAAAGAGGCTCTATTCCAGAAAAACAAGAAGTTGTTACATGTATGCAACAATTAACTGTGCTTACAGATGGAATTTCTGAATCTTTTCACAAGAAATTCTGCTCTTAATACATAAAAATGTTTATTAACACAAATCCCCAACAAGCAGCATCATACACAATGCCAACATTTACATACAAGGACCTTAGATGTCAAACCAGGTTCTGGAGCAGTTTAAGGCAAACACTGATTTACTATATTTGATTGCATATAATCTCTTGTATAAACACAACCTTTTAGATCTCTATTGTTTCAAAATTCATACTTTTAAATTGTTCTTCAAGCACTTCAGAATCTTCATCACTGTCTGCGCCATTGAAATTTGTATCAAAATCCAGCTTGTCCTTCAATCTACCACTCTCTTGGCCATTTTTAGTAGTCTCAGTGCTGTCTTGCCCTTTATCAATCCTGTAGAAAGCAAGGCGGATATCATCACCACCCACTTCTAGAATTTAAACAAGAATGGAATGGAGAATAGAACATCCTCCCAACATTCCATCCCAATATAGGATGGAAGATGGCAGGAGGTAGGAAGAAGGAGGAGAGAGACAATAAAAGTCCGTAAAGTTACTTCACACTGAATAGGAAGGACATAAAACACAGCAAAGTATGTATAAAAAAGTATTTACGACAGAAAAACCTGAAAAGAAAGAATAATAAATATTTGAACAGCTTGACCAACAAAGCAATTGCTGGACATTTGTCATGAACTAGTAAATTAATGTTTTATCATTTTAATTTTTTCATTTATCATTTATCATTTCCATTATCATTTATTGAGCATGATATATTTATCATGTATCATCTCAATAAAGAGAGAACTCTAGTAAAAGAATTTTAAAAAGTCAAAAGCCCTCTAAATATACTGGCGTAACTGTGCTCAGTATCAGTCCTTGTTTAGCTCTTCTGTTCACTAGTAACTGAATCATCAAGTGGCAGACAAAACGCAAACAGTAAATTGGCTCATGCATATTTTATGATGCTTTACAGCAAAATCTGTTTTGAAGTGCCTAGTTCTTAGGGAAGATATACAATGTACCCTTTGGTGTTAAAGTGTCTTTTCCAAGTAGGACTTCTTTTGGCTCTGCCCCACTAACATCAATAAGCATTTCACCCCTAGTTTCATCTGAAGAAAGTGAGGAAAATTACTCCCAGTGATTCCTGTTGGGATTACTGAGAATATGGCATAAAGTACAACAGCTTCTTGGCAGTTTCCAAACAAGGTTTATTAAAAGGGGAGTGAACATTGCAGGACTAAAACCATGTACCCTATGAGCTACTTACGGAATTACTATTTCTTCTTCTTTCCCACATTTAGCACAAATTTCTAGTTTAGCAGCACATGGTCGACAAATAATATGATAAGGATCTTTTACAGTCTTTTGGAGGCACTTCACACTGTGAAGAGAAAAAACCCCACAATTAAAAGAACATTGTGGACACTTATTAAACATTTTGCATTCAAATGAACTACAGACACACTCTACAAAAGAGGAACAACACATTTTAGGCCCATTTCAAATGAAACACTTGGTGTTTCAACAAGTAGCACTATCAAAATCATTGCCATTCACCCCCACCCATACCTTTTTCAGGAAGAGTTATTAAAAGAATACTGAAAAGGAAACATTCAATCAAGATTGTTATATTTAAGTTGACAAAAGAAATGTTTCCATTCATTTCAGCAGGTAGTTTTTACTTTAAAAGTTGCATAACTTCTGGATTAATAATAAAAGTAGTATATGGTATAAAAAAGAATATGGATTTTGCAAAAAAAAAAAGACTTTCAGTTCAAACACTTCAGTGACTTCCTCTTGAACTTCTCAGAGTATAAACTGAGTCAGTGCTAGACTTTGTTTTGTATGAACACAAGCCTGCATGGAACAAACCCAACCTAATAATGTAGAGAGTTCGGGCTATTGTTTCACAAAATACGGTAAAACTCTGTAGATTTAGCAATTTCCAAAATGCTGTGGCTTAACATGCAGCTGACATTTCTAAAGCCTTGTATATCTGGAGAATATAGCCCAGAAAAATATATCCCATGTAATGCTGCTGATATAAAAGTTACTTTCTTGGTTCTCATGCCCTCAGAAGTTCTTTCCAGACAGGTCATATCAAACAGGGGCACTACCAATGTAAGGCAGATGTATATATTTTTAAAATAGTTTCATTTCTAATAATTAAATACTAAAATAGAAGTAGGGTAAACTTGTGGTTGTACTAACATTCATAACTTTGAAGATGTTAAAAAACTAAAAATAAGTTGAGGTATAGAGAAGTCCTCCATCCCCATCTTTTGTGATATAAAGAACTAATTTTTTTAAAAGTAGTCACATTTTTAATGTGTATTATGCTTTTATTTCAGCCAGAAGCTGCACCTGTTGAAAATTTTCATAGTCTTGTCCTTTCAGAACAGTGGCTCACCCAGCCATTGTACTGCTGGTCTGGAAATCATCGCCTGTAAAGCCAGAATGCTCTGAAGCACAACTTCCTTGTTCAAAAATATAAGGGAGAACATCATATGTTCTGTTATAAGCAGTTCTTCTACAATATCACTTTTTCTATTTCCAATGCTTCCCTGATTTACATGGGGTTTTTGCATGCTTTCTTCCCTTTGGGGAAAAAAAACCCAGGATGCACATAGTTATTTGAGAAAGAGCTAAAAAAAACTGCAAAACCCAACTTCACCCATGGTGCACAGAACCCAGAATGTTTTATGCAGCAAGGCTTCTACCTAATAATTTATTTTTTACGCAAAAGGATGAAACTGATTACTAAAACCAAAATACTCGTTGCACACATGTTTACATATAAAAAAGTAAAACTTCACACAAAGAGGGATGTAGTAAGAATAAACATTTCTTCCCTTTTGGTCTACTGAAAATCAAAATAAAGTACACCATCAACTCGGGGAGTTGCATGCACACATTTGCAGAAGCTCTTCAGGCAGTTCCTAAGTACTTCAGAAGTTTGTAACTGAGAGCAACACAGAGATGCTGAGCAAGCTACTGCGACAAACCTGGCTGTATCATGCACCACAGCCCAGCTGTGGTTTCTCTGAGTTCAGTGTCTCGTTGCTGAAACACTGGCTGTGTCTGCTACCACAGGAGGTAAGGACCACTGCAACTGAGCAGAAAAGAAGGAAGCAGAGAGCATCTCCTTCAGCAAATTAAAATAATTTGAATGTTTGCGATAGGTTAAAATATTTATCATCTTTGTAATACACTTATACCAAAGTAATACAGAACTGTAGGCAAACAATGCCAACATTTACTATTTAGGATTATAGTTTCTTACAGAAAAGGAGCAAACATGCTAAGACATAATGAAATGCATGTATTGCAAACATTTGTGAAGTACAAAAGCCAAAAGATGTGCAGATCCCTCTAATACAGACTCGAAGGGAGGACACACTGGCAGTCTTGAAAACTTACAGTTCCACAGTTCAACCATTTTTAACACCAGAGGGAAACAGTTCCTTTTCCTCTCTGTCTTCTTTTCAAAAGTTTAATATAAAAGACTTATGAATTAGAAACTGAAAATGAATTAGTCATTGCAGACTCCAAATATGAAAATTTTTGCATAATAACAGCTTCTTCTTGTGACTTTCCAAAGCCAGAATATTTTCCAAAAGCTCACAAACTACACAATCGACAATTAAAATATCTTAACTCACCATTTTTTAGGTTTTGTCAGTAGCTTGTACTTTCTGAATTTTACTCGCCACTCCAAGATACCTTTGCAATGCTGACATACTCCATCATGAAGCTTAGCATTAATTTTCTGAATAAATAAAAAAAACCCCATTAATTATTTCCTACTGTAATGAGTATAATCTTGCTTAGAAAGCATTTTCACCCATCATCCGATTAATACAGTATTTATAAATATGCTTGCTTGATATTGACATTAAGCATTTCCTATACATTTATGTTTAGCAATTTTCTTCAATGGAAATATTACCTTGAAGCTAAAGACTACATTATTATTATTATTATTATTATTATTATATTCTCATTAGTTATCCTTATTTATGTTATTATATTGTTGATAATAGATTACCGTATGTATTTTATTCATCTCCACAAATTTTGCAAAATGGATTTACGAAGGAATGAGCCCTGAAGTACACAGTCCAAAGAAGACAGCTTACAAGACTTAACATTTAACTTACTATTGCTCACACTATCACTATACCACATCGTTTAAATGTCTCAGGATTTTTTCTTAGATAACAATTAAGTGGAATCCACACACTATGTGGATTATTCAATCTCTCTCTAATCTAGCCTTCCTTTATGAAAAACATTTTTGCTTTCTAGTACCTAAGATAAAATCCTTAAAATGGTTATTTATACCACGGTATCTTTTCAAGACAATGCAAAATTTACCTTAATATATCCTACAACATTTATGTTTAGCTTTCTCAGAAATACAAAATATCAACTGCCAGTCATATTTGCACAAGAGAAGCTATTCTGAGATGGGAAAAGGTACCAAAGCATACTCTTACCTCAAATAACACACAACATCCTTGTATACTCAACCTAATTTTATTTCTTCTGTATCTAAGAATGCTAGCAGTCATGTTATCTATCAGTTGGATGTTCATTCAGTAATTTAAAAATAGAAATTTCACAATTAAAAAATGCATATTAAAAAAATGTATTTTTAAGATAGTTTAAAAATAGCTACCATATCAATATTGCATTATTAAGATGGTTTAAACCACATCTACTTGTTAGCACACCCAAAAGGAGTGATTCTGTATTAATCTGGATTACAGTTTATGTTATTCTTTCACAAATAAACTGGAAAAAAGTTATTCTATGAATACGGTGTCTTCTGAAGTAATTTCCTGCTTTTTTCACCCACAAGAGTTTTTTACTACTCCAGAAAGGTCTATTTCAACATATAAAACAAAAACACAAGACAAACTTTAAAAATACAGTATTTCATTCTATTCCAAAAAAAGTATGTGGCAGAGGAAATGCTACTTTCAAGTGAAACTATACTCTGGGACTTGTGTTCCATCGTCTCCTTTTTTATTAAAATTCCACCATTCAGTATGAATTTTCCCATGATATGGTTAATTGAAGGTGTAGTGTTTTCTGGCTGTTTCAGTTAGATAAAAATTATTTTCCAAATGATCAAATTCAGACTTGGCCTATTAAGAAACCAACCAAATAAGGTTTTGCACACTGCTTGAGTATTGAATACAGAAAGGTACAAACAGATAGCTTACAGAGGGTGGAAGCAGGGAAAAGTAGCCTGAGAGGAATGAAAGAAATTGTCCAAAGAGCCAGGGAGATGGTTAGGAAAGCTACAGTACTGGCACAAATAAATCTGGCAAAGGCCATCAAGGGTAACAAAAAGAAGGTTCAAGACCTGGCTACCCAGGATATGGGGAAGGCATTTAGACTGTGGGATTGACAGCAAGTTTGCCAATGACACCAACCTGTATGACATGATCAACACACTGGAGGGAAGGGATGCCATACAAACGGACCTGGACTTGTTTGAGAGATAGGCTTGTACAAATCTCATTAAGCTCAACAAGACCAAGTGCAAGGTCCTGTACCTGGGTGGTGGCAAACCCAAGCACAAATACAGGGTGGGTGGAGAATGGACAGAGGGTACTCTGAGGAAAAGGATTTTGTAGGTGTTGGGGGATGAGAAACTCAACATGAGCTAGCAGTGTGCACTGCAGCCCATAAAGCTGGCCAGCAGGGCAAGGGAGGGGATTCTGCCCATTCACTTTGCTCTTGTGAGACACCACATAAGCATTCAGCTCCGGGGCCCCCAACATAAGAAAGACATGGACACACTGGGAACAAGTCTAAAGGAGGTCCAGTGAGTAGAGCATAGGACTAGAGTACCTCTCCTATGAAGGCAGGCTGAGAGTTGGGGTTGTTCAGCCTGGAAAAGAGAAACACCTCCCAGTACCTAAAGAGGGCTGCAAGAGAGCTGGAGGAGAACTTTTTACAAGAGGACGAAAGAGTGTAGGTTTAGATCAAATCTCAGGAAAAAATTTTTTACTGTGAAGGTATTGAGACACTGGAAGAGGTTGCCCAGAGAAGCTGTGGATGCCCCATCCCTGGATGTGTTCAAGGCCAGGCTGGATGGGGCTCTGAACAACCTGATCTAGTGGAAGGTGCCTCTGTACATGACAGGGGGGATGGAGCTAGATGATCTCTAAGGTCCCATTTAACACAAATCATTATATGATTCTTATAACCACTTTTATGTGTGTCAAAAATCACATTTAGCATCCTAATCCAGGCACAAAGATGCCCGGACTTTCCAACACAGTAGGACCACAGATCCTACACAGCTACTCAAAGAAATACTGTGTTTGCTCAGAAAGCCACAAAGTGGAAGAAAGACAACAGCTTTGAAATTCTAATTTCTTTCTTCTAAGAGGCACACATACGGCATCTTCCTCCCCTTCAGCAATTTCCTGTATTTTTTTACTCAATTTTGATACTTCAAGTATGGGGCATTGGCTCAGCACATCTGATTACAATAGAGACTAAAGCTCTACAACCCTACACAGGCTGTTGGTTTAAAAATTCAACAGAGAATGATGCAAGTAGGTAAGAGTTTGTGTTTGTCTTTTAGATTTATTTTGCTCAGGAAAAAAAACCAGCATGATATTAAAATGCCACTATTACTAAAACAAGTTGCTAATTTACTGTGTTTTTTTACACTAAATTCAGCATTTTCTTTGACCAAAAAGCCCGTAACATACCACATTCAAAAGCAATGCAGACTTGAAGAAATAAAGCAAGCTGTCCCTAATGAAAGATTTGAATAATCTGTTTTTTCAGATTTTTGAAATTGCTAAAAAACATATGAGAAAAGCTCTCCTAAGAAACTGGAAGACAAACTTTTCTTGTTTCTCAGTTCCCAGTTAGAATGGGGATGTCACTAGTAAAATTAAAGAAACCGCTCTAATACTTACTTTTCCTATCAATATTTACTTCTTAATATATTTTGTATATTGTTTAAACTTTCATGTACTCATATTTTCTTCCTTTTGCCCATTTAATAGCTTGTGGTATGAAATTAATTTCTTGGTGTGAAAACTACTTCAGTACATTAGATCATGTTTCTATCTCAGCAGTTTCTCTGGGGTTTTCTTTATGCTTATTTCCCTGTTTTAGTCAACAGCTCTCTCTTTTCTTTAGCATACTCTGCTCCAAGGACAAGTGCAACTCATCCAGTGCTTACAGTATGTCTACACATTCTCCAGGGAAATTGCAGTTATGCAATACTGACATACCTAAACAGTCTTAAAGGATGAAGCCACAAAATATTTCATGTGCACACTATATGCACAGTCAGTAGTACATTAACGAATCAACGTCCTCTGCTCATGTAACCTAATATTAAGTCACCTAACTACCTGCCAAAAGCAGTTCAGAACATATTAAAGTAAACGAAGGCACCTACACCTACTAACTTGGCACACAAAATAATCCCTAGCTAAAAGTAGCATTAAAGAGCTCACAGGCAAGATGTAATAACAGGGCTTCAAAGAAGCCTCACCATCTGTTTGTAAGCTTCTAATTATGTGTGAACCTATGGGTATTTTGATTTCCTCCATTGAAAGCAGACTCCTGCTACTGAGTACATATCAATGGTCTATTCTGCTGTAAATGAGTGTAATATTAACACCACCCATAAACTTCCTTGTCAGAAATACAGGTGACACTGCTTCAATCAGCAAGGATGAATGCAGCACATAGATGAATGCAGCACAAGGATGAATGCAGTGCAAGGATGAATGCAGTGCAAGGATGAATGCAGGACTTCTGAACAACTGCACTTCTCCAAAAAACAAACCTCCACAGGATCTCCAGCGCATGACTGTAAAGCAGTTACAGTAGGTCAATGCAGACTGACAAATGTGAAACTCAGCTACCAGATGCCAGATTTCAGGGTTCTAACACACATTACACTGAAATTGTAGGCTGAAATTGTAGGCTAAAACGGTCCCCCACAGAGTTTTACTTGCTCACATATTGTATCAGTATTACTTGGAATTCTTTTTTCTACAGGTATTTTCTCATCAAGTATATTTCAAAATTTGAGCAGCATAGGGATATAGCACTTAAGAGAGCACTGGAAGGAGTGCTCACCATCTCCCCAAAAAAGAATGGAAAATACACAAACACACATACAAGTACACACACATATCAGAAACCCCTTCTGCACACACCCAAACATTCTTTCTCTCACTCTCCACTCCACCTCCCAAGTTGGGTTAGAGTCCAGAGCAGATGTCATATTTGCTCCTATTCTCTTTACATGAAAGGCTACAACACAAGCCTGAATGTACTTCTGAACCCAGAGTAACAGGAGTGGCCAGAGAGTAGACTTCAGCCTACCAAGCTACTCCATGTTGCAGCAAGAACATATTCTAAAAAAACTGCAATACAGTTATCTAGCAATTCCAGTCAGCCACTGGTTTATCTCTATCTCCCTTCTGTGCTTCAAAACATTATCGACTCAGCATTTAAGCTCTATATTCAGCTGTTCTGTTCCTAGTGCTTTCCCATGCTCAACCAGTGTTTCCACTGAAACAAGTGCTTTGTCCATGCACACAGCTGAAAAAGTAACTGGCACCAACACTGTGGTAAAGCTGAGGTTCAGAGTTAATAACCCCTGAAATTTAGGGAAATGTGGATTATCATCTTGGGCGTACTTAATGAAAGGAAAGAAACGGAGAAACGAATCAGTCATTTGAGTGTAAATATGAATCACTCTGCGGTTTACCATCTTACTACAATGGAATTCTAAATATTCTCATTGAATGATATTTACTTTCATTTCTAGAACTATGGCAGCTTCCATGATGACTTATGTAATGTACTTTATGTAAAATGTATATTCATATAACATAATATATATTCCTCAGCTCAGTGCTGCAAAGAGGTGCTCTGGAATATACCATGAAATGCAAACACCCACAAACAAATGCCAAGATTCAATAACTAACAAGACAGTGTCTTACCCTGTCCTGGCTATTCCTTCTTCAGATCATCCTAAAATGCAAACTTTTTCAGCACTGTTGTAGGCTGTTTCCCAAATACAGTAGAGAGGGATCGTACTTTGTTGCAAGGATGTTTAATCTCAACAAGCCTATCTCAAGAGCAATGCTGTAGGAATGCTGCAGTAAAGACTGATCATTAGAGGAAGGATGGATGGATCTTTTAGCATGTTCTGCAAGTAATCAGATCTACGGCCTTTAAGATTAGAAAGTGGATCACATGGCCAGTGTCAGATAAAGTGCATAAAATATTTCAAAAAAACCACAAACCAACTGGATAATGACTGCCAGTAGAGAAAAGTCAAAATGCTATTAGATCAAGTTCCTCTACAGCTACTGCTTCACTGAGAGAAGCAGCAATAACACCATAATTAATTACCTCAACTCCACCCGCTGTACAACCTGAAGCTATTGTAGTAAATATTCAACATTGCTAATGCAGTGAGCAATTGTAGCAGGATCCAAATTTTAAGATGATTAAGAATTTTGTAGCCTTTCAAGGTAGTATTGCATTGGACAGTGTACAACAGTAGACTGGCCAAATACAAAAATCTTTAAGAGTGATTTGCAGGGGATCCACTCTCAGGGCTTTAAGCATTCCTCCGATCTACTGAGCTAATGAGAGGTAGACAGGAAGGAAGCCCCACTCCAGTATCAGTCCCTGTGATCGAATTTCTATGATTTCTTCCTTTTTCTCATCACACCTTGAACATCCATGACATGTCTAAGCATCCAGGACTACACAAGACAGAGACGCATTCAGCATAGTCCATATCTAAACTGTGACATTAATCAGCACTTTGCTAGTCTAACTTCTTATCAAATTTCACAAACAGCAGAAATGGGGCTAGTTATCATTATAACGACCCCTGTGTATCCCTGTCCTGGTTCTCACCAAGACAGGGTTAATTTTTCCAGTAGCCAGCAGGGGCACAGCTAGGACATTAAGGCTTTTCTGTACCACCTCATATCTTTTTCCATGAATGGAGGGAGGGTCCCTTCCAGGTGACACAGTATGGTGTGGTTTGGTATTGCCATGGTTCCCTCATAGTGAGCACTTGCCTGTGAATCATCTCTTCTACACTGTTATCAATACTATTGCTGTTACTGGTTGTTATCTTATTGCATTTGCTGTTTCAGTAAATGGTTCTCATCTCAACCTGTGATCTTTGCCTTTTGTGCCTCCAATTCTCCTCTCCAGGGCTATGCAGGGAGAGAGGTAGGGAGAGGGGGCAGTGAGTGAGTGAATGAGTGGTGCATGGTTTAGTGTTTCAGTGGGAACACTAAACTGGGGAATATCATTCCTAAAACATGACAATACCTTAGGATTTGAATCCGTACATCACAGTAAGCCAAAAGAAAAAGGAAAGAATCCTTTCCCCTTACCACACATTATCTAACCCCAGAATAGGAAATGTGTTCTTCAGGATGCTTCTTCCACATGTTCAGCCCCATCCATGAACTGGCAGGCACAGAGAGAAAAGAAATAATTTGCTTGAAATGAAAAGAAAAAAGAGACAAGTTGATGTCTACAGCAAGAGACATTAAAAAAATGGCTATATTAAAAATATATATTTATTTGTGTGCATGGTATTGTGTAGCCAGTTCTATAGGGATATAGAATGTTTTTAAAGGGATGAAAAGCAGCCATGTGGGTATTAAAGTGATTGTTTCAATTACAAAACTAATACCAGTTTCTCCTTGAAGACTTTTCTGACAGACCAGCTCTCTAGGATATTTTTGTGTATGTTTGTAACCAGACAGGAAAAGAGTCTCCTATCATGCAGTGACTCACACAACAAATAATACTGTCACTGCTTAGAATGCTAGGAAAGCAGCCTGTTCAACTTGCAGAACCAGTCCTACAACATCTAAAAAGCCAACCAAAACAAACTCACAAAAACCCCAAACCTCCCTCTTTGGCATCAAGGCTTTAACTTACTAATTTGCTCCCCTCCTCTCAGCTCTTTTTGACAACCCAGTTAGCTTCAGTTAAAGGAAAATTGACACGGCAGCAATAGCACCAGATAAGCTCTACTAGATTGAACATCTTCTGTTTCGTCTTATCCACCTTCTCGGTTTAGCCTGCAAGATGAAACATCCCACTTCGTAGGTGCTGCTGCTCAGGCACACTGTGTGTTCTTCAGCCTCTCCTGTGCATTATGTTACCAAAACTACAAGCACAGAGCATGTTTCAAGAATATGTTGTAGACCATTTCCCTTTCCTTGCGCATAACCAAAAAAACGCAAAAGAGTCTTCTGAAACGACAGTGAAGATAATAATGTTTGTAGCAAAAGTGCTGACAGAATAGCTGAAGACACCTTTCCATCTAACTAATCAGAAAAACCCCTTTTAAGAAAAGAAATTAAAGTCTTTTTAGAGTTGTCTCAGAAGTATGCAAATTGAAGCTGGATATTTGTATGTCCGATGGGGGGAAGTTGTTCAGACTAAACTCTCAAAACATCACGATGTCTGAGCTATTACCACACAGTCACAACCTTTGAGAAGACCAAACACTTTTCAAGAAGTCAAAAGAAAAATGCACCAAGGAACATTTCATTACTGCACTCACTGCACAAATATAAGTATTTTATTTCAGTCTCCAGCTTCATAATTCTTTGGCTTAACTAGGTCCTTTCCATGTCATAAATATGACTGAAGTTTCACACTACATGTCTGCTTACAGTGACTGACAACTGACTGAAATGACTTGTCCCGATTCTCTCTTAGCAGCACTGCGTCTGGAGTGGGTGGACCCGGCCCAAAGGCATCTTCATCACTAAAACGAAGCCTTGGCATCCACTGCCGTGCGACTTCGTTTGCAATCCCGATGCCTTTCAGGACCTGGCAGCAGACCTCGCTGGACAGGGCATGGCTTCAGAGGCCGTAGACGGACCTGTCCATGCTTTCGGCAGGAAACCCTTCCCACCGCTCCGGCTCCAAGCGCCCCATCGCCCCCACAGGGGTGGCTTCTGACGGCGGGACAACCCCGCGCCACCCGGGCTGGCCCGGGCCCGCCCCCCGCCTACCTTGCGCCGGGCGCTGGTGTCGTACTTGTCGTTCTGGAAGGCGCGCACGTTCTGGTGGCGCTGGGGCCGCGTGCGCGACACATTCCCCCGCTCCGAGCTCATCCCGGCCGGCGCCGCGTGCCCCGGAACCGCTCCGCGCTGGGCGGGGCCGCCGCGGCTGCGCCCCATCGGCG
>VZRL01006285.1:496742-535801 GCA_013397895.1 Origma solitaria | reverse complement strand
CGGCGTTTCCTCAGAGGGGCGGGCGGCGGGGCTTCGGTCTCCGGCACGAAGCGGGCGGGGAGCTGCCGGCCCCGGCCACCCTCCCGCCCGCGACCCTGTGTCGCCGGGGTCGGGGGTCTCCGCGGGTGTCGTCTGCCTCAGGGGGCCCGGGTGCTGTGGGCGATCTGTCGCGGCTCTCCCGTCTCCGTGGTCTTGCCCTGGACGCCTTTGTTGGAAACGGGCGCCCTGACTTGTGACACGCTTGTTGAAGTCTGGCTTTTCGCGGCTCCAAACAGTGCTTTTGAGTCACTGCTGTGGACTTCGGCGGAGCCCTTCTCGGAAGCAGAAACCTGAGGAATTAATTTAGTTCCCTCCAGCCTGGTTACATGTATTCCTTCGGCTTCTGCTGTTGAGAGTGGGAGTGACGCTGCCCTCAACATTGCTCTCAGGTATTATTAATTGAAAACTTTAACGTATTTGCTTAGAAATGAGCTAGGGAAGTTCACGACTGCGGAAATCAGAATAGAAGCACCTGGACGCAGAGCGGTGTTAAGGGCGGAGCTTCGTGTTGGTGGCCGGCCGACGTGCGCTGAGACACCGGGCTGGGGCAGCTGGGCTCAGCGGGGCTTCAGCGCCGGTCAGGCTTCAGCAGAGCTGAGCCGGGGTGCAGAGCCTTCCTTGGAGCATGCAAGGCATTATGTAATCGGCTTAATCCCGCAGTTGTCTATCTGGAGCCTTTAGAGGGTTAGTTTGTTCTTCAGGTGATAAGGAATGTCTGGATTTCTCAGCGTTTCCTGTATTCCCTTTATTCTTGCAGCTGTGCCATTAGGTTTTGAAATCTACAAAGTAACCAACAGACGACAAATAATGTCTCTATATACAAGTTAAGATAGAATTTGTGAGACTAGCAGACCTGTTTATTTGTTTATAATCAAATTAACCAAAGTGAAGTTTTGGTTCTATCAGGCTTCTCTGTTTCCATGTAGCATGCTTTGCTCTTTGGAAACTATCTTAAATAGTTACTTCACAGTGTTTCTTGGTATAAATTTTTCATAATTGAATAGAATTCCTTCCTTTGTATTGTTTTCTGGACTTACTCTGTATTCTTTCTTAATACCATACTTAATCAGACAGTAATAATTTCTTTTTCACTAAACATTTTGTTGCTTTAACTGTTAAAGTAGTTAAAGGATGTTCACATCCTTCTGTTCCATTTTTAATATAACACAGGTATTGAAATAAATATGTACTTTAGCAGTGGCTTGAACTCAAGTTTTCATTGTATCGTGTTCAATGACAGTGTGAGGGAAAGTGCTTTAGAATTTCTTGTTTCGGCAGTATATAATGAAACAAAAAATAAACCCACAACCAAAACACACACAAACAGCAACTGAACAAAAAAAAGCAACAATTTTAATATCTTGCCCATTATGGTTAAAAAAACACTTACATTTCCAAACCAGCAACAATATTTATGAGTTTGGCTTTGTTCTTGTGAATAGTTTGTATGAAATAGGCAATTTAATTCTAAATATAGAATTAGAATACTTTATATTTAATGTAAATGTAAGATTTCTAGATAAGCGTTTACAAGGGTTGGGCTGCTTTTGAGACTAATACATGTGAAGTATGTTTTCACTCAAAGATGTGAATAATAGGTTCCACCTTCTTGTTATGATTTACATAGATACGAAGATAGGAATAATTGCTTATATAAAAAAACTACATTTATGTTATCCTAGGAATCACAAGATAAATACTTGAGGTGTTCTTTAAGACTAAATAGACATGTCCACCCTTCTTCTGTAAGCCTTTATGAGAAGGCTAATTGCAAAGAATGAATTGAAATTGCTGCCTGTGGGCAATTTTACATTTGTAGTTTTTTATGTTAGTTCTTTATTCATAAAAGAGTTAAAGAGATAAAATTGATAAAGTGCTCTGACCTTTGTCTTAAAAGCTATACCAGAAGGGGTAAGTGATACAGCTTAGGTCTGTTTTGTTTCTTAGCCTCTATTGCTGCAATAGAAGAGTTTTCTGCAGTTTCTTCCACAGAATTTTTGAACTTAATTACTATGAAAAATGCAGTATAATTTTAAAGGGGCTGTGTATTTCTTTATTGTACTTTTTTCATTGTCAGTGTATTTTACCAGCAGTAGGAACTGTGTTTACAGAACAGCACTGGCATTTTTATTACTACTGAAATGTCAGGCAGAAGGTGAGGTAGTTGTGTTGTTGGGATGTGTTGATCTCGGAATCAGATGATGCTGTAATGAGCACAGAGATTTACATCATGCATGCTCAGAAGGTGTTAGACTATACCTTAGGTATTCACAACATATCTTAGTCAAATGAGTCCCATTAAAGTTACTCATCTGTACTTGTGGAACCGTGTGCTTAAGGTAGTCTGTGGTCAGAGTTGTTTTTACCTCAGCTTCACTAAGAGTCCAGATAAAGCACACATCCCGCCCTTTCACACACTCATGCGAATACGATCCATCACAGTGAATGGCAAACCAGTTTCAGTATAATAGAAACATTGTTTGCATTTAGTTGGAGCTATTCTCCTGTGTAAATTCAGCCGGTGTTTTGTGTCAAATTGGTTCAGTTAGTGACCTGCTGTTTTTCTTGGGTCTTCTGAGTGAAGAGAGTAGCACATCTTTGTTTTAAAGAAAAGAGTTGTTGTTATGATTTAGTTGGAGAATGACTCTGGAATCAGAATCTTTAGTTTCAGTAGGCATATTTTCCATTAGATTAAAAGAACAATATATAAAGCCTGCATTAGTCTAGCGCAGGGGAGAGAAATAATACTTCATCTGTGGTCTTCAGCATGTCATTTGCCATATCTGGTGACAGCCCATTTTTAGCACATGTATGCTGTCTTGGGGGACAGTACCACCACATGAGCTGCTTGACTGTGGTTTACTGCAGTACTGCACTGTGTGTGAATCCCACAGGCCAGCTTCCAGTCTTCTAAAATTACTTTGACAAATAGCAAATATCCTCTGAGTGAAATCATATTTATAGTGTTGCTGGGCTGTTTGTACATAAAAATAATGTAAACTCCTGTTCTAATTCTTTCTGATAAGTGGATTGAGAAGAAATAAGAAATTCTGTAGCTATCATTGTATGCTGGTATAGAGTGCAATCTGATGTTCCTGGGCAGGACAAGCTATCTATATCTCACTTTTAGAGGTAGATATTATTTTAAATTTTTCACAAAAAAAAAAAAAAGTCACCTTAGAATAAAGTAAAATATCTAACTTTGCCTTCAGCTTTTCTGAAAAGGTGGGAAAACACACTTGGAACAGATCCATTTAATACTTTCTGATAGAAATAGAAGTGGTTTTGAGTATTGAGTCATAAGTACTTGGAAAAAAAGCATGTTGAGGCATCACAGGAGTTTCTCTGGACTTTGAACATAAACTTACTAGGTAGAGATTAAAGAAGTTACTTCTTTGGTGCTCATAACTGTAAGAGAAGTAAGGAAGGAATGAAAAAAACCACCCCAAAACAATAGGGTTTTTACTGTACGTAAGACTACCCAAACCTTTTTGCTAATACCTAGACTTCCTCCATAGACTCCTTCCTTAGTCTGACTTGTGGCTATAAATCAAACTTGATGTTCATATAATCTCATTTGATAGGGATAAATTATTCCAAATTTGAGTGACTAATTAAGCTGATTACATGGATACATGAGATTATTGTTACTTCAGCTGGCAGGAATATAGTCTTTAGGAGCCTATCTACCTTCTTATGGGAGCTGATCAGTACTTCCTGCCATCTCCTCTAAACAGGTAATGTTTGTCTGCTGTATCTAAGCATCTGTGGTTTCCCTCTCTTTTGAAGAAAATAGAGACCTGGGGTGAAAACTCCTAAATGCAGCAGCTTCTTTTTTTGTGCCTTCTTCTTTTGTAGTATTCCAAGAATGCTCATGATGTTTGTCAGACTCACTGTGCCTGATTTTGCTGCTCTAAAAGTATGCTCCATGTAACATTGTATGCAGCATGCATTCATACTCCACCACCAGGAAGAGACCCTTCACACATCCAAAATACAGATAGTTGTTCTGTGATATATGTTAAAGTGTTTTTGCAGCAGTGTCCTTGAAGCTTTTTTAAAAAGAAATTTAAACATAAATGCTACCCTTCTGTACAAGTTAAAGGAAAAAATTCTAATATGATCTAAATATGGACAGGTATCATAGTCAGAAGTAAGATTTTATTGTTGGATGACCCCAATATTTCTGGAACAGTATGGTACTGTAAACAACTGAAATCTGCTTGTTTTGTAGCTTGAATCAAAGCTGGTATGTGAAACTGTAAAAGTGTTTATGTTCACAGGGAACTGTCAGGAGATGAGCTTGAGACCTGTAGATAGATTTGGTATGAAGAAGTAGTTTAAATTAAGATGAAAGGTCAGATGCCTTAACACATAGAAAGTAGTGTAAATGCTTAGGTGAGCTGTTTTCCAGTGTGGTACTTGTCAAATTTCATTGCTTTTCTTATCTCTGAGAAAAAGTATTTCCACAAGGATTTTTTTTCTACCTCACTTCTCCCTGCTCTAAATTCAGAGGACGCCATGTCTGTTTTAAGGACAACTGTGTCTTTACCTAGCTTGCTTTAGATGTAGGTCCGGTTACTTTTTTTCTCCGTCTACTCTTAAAACCAACGTTTTGAATTGGTGCTATAGATTATATTTTGTTAAAAAAATATCTGTAATAGAGCATTAGTTTGAGATGTTTTTCTTAAAACATGAAAAAACCTCCCCAGTTGTGTCATTAATACAAACCCAATTCCTATGTGCAGTACAGCTAAGAATTTCTTTGAAGGCTTTGGAAATATTTGTGTCAGCAATTACGTGGAGCAAAGATAAGTTTATGGCTACATTTTAGCAGTACCAAAACTCTACAGTGTTTGCTAAGCCAGAAGCATTGTTTTGTCTTCTAAGTTTTGACCTCCACGCACCTTTCATACTTCTGATAGTGCTTGCAGGGGCCCATACCTCATGATTGCAACACATATGCTCTGTATTTAGGAAATGCTGTAGTGATTTTTGGCTGCAGAAGTCTGCATACCCTTAGTATACTGCAACTCTGCAACATATTTTAATTGTTCTTTATAACATACGTATTTGTCAATGGGAAGAACACTTTTCTTAATGTCTTAAGATGAGAAACTTCATTTCCCCCAAAGAAACTCCAAAACTCATGCTTATTCTCTCCCTGGGTAATCATGTTTTACTATTTGGGGCTTTAGAGTTATCACTCCTCTTTAATCATATACTCATTGGGAAGTAACTAATAATATCAGATTAGATATTATATGGAAATATACATATATGTACTTAAATATGTGTTTTGTTAAATGCTAAAAAATTATGCATTATTTTCTAGAGGTGTTGTGTTTACATTTTTTATTATGTTGGGTTATTTTTTTTTTTAATGTAGGATTGTACCTGGAAACTAATACCATTCTCTCTTCCTGTTTCAGACTAGAAGATGAATAATCTTTCCTTTAGTGAACTGTGCTGCCTGTTCTGTTGTCCACCATGCCCAGGTAAAATTGCCTCCAAGCTGGCATTCTTACCTCCTGATCCCACATACACACTGATGTGTGATGAGAGTGGTGGTCGCTGGACTTTACATCTCTCAGAGCGAGCAGACTGGCAATATTCTTCTAGAGAAAAAGATGCCATTGAATGCTTCATGACTAGAACATGTAAAGGCAACAGGATTGCCTGCATGTTCGTGCGTTGCTCACCTAATGCCAAGTACACTTTGCTCTTCTCACATGGAAATGCTGTTGACCTGGGTCAGATGAGCAGCTTTTATATAGGACTGGGTTCACGGATTAATTGCAACATATTCTCATATGATTATTCTGGATATGGTGCAAGTTCTGGGAAGCCTACAGAGAAGAATTTGTATGCTGACATTGATGCTGCTTGGGTGGCTCTTAGAACAAGGTAAGGAATTAGTTGCCATTTTTCTTTTACAGTATGCTTGTCAAATGGTTTTACTTCATGTGCATCCGTAGTTTAAACAGCGGTGCCGCGTTTTAGAATTAGTGAATTCATATCCAAGATGCGTGGTGGTGCCTTGTGCTGAAGGCATTGTCAGTATTAAGTAGGATCAGTGTATAGTACTTACATACTGGAAAAATTGAAATGGAATTAAACATAATAAGCTGTGGTTTAGTCTTGAATGATTAGAGGATAATCCTCGTTGTCACAGATTGGCATCTTCTCAGCTGCAAAAATTCAAAAGGTGGGAAAAATCTATAGTAATTGATTCCTCAGTAACTGACCCACTGTTGTGATGTGGATGTGAGAAAATGCAGGTTGTTTTTTCAGATAGTTTCCATCACCACCTTTTTTTGTAGGGAGGGACAGAGTAAAAGCTGGTACAAGGAACTTGGTGAAATTCTGTATTTCTGTATGGTATTGAGATCACCTTTGTTTCAGAATTCCAGCTAGCAGCTACAGCACTTCCAAAGAGAGAAACATATTTTTGCTTTATTTAGAAAGCTATCTTCACAAAATATAATGTGCAGGAGAGGTTGTAATGGATCTGTGTAGATACATTATGGTGGGAAAAGAAAAGAGGAATTTGGAGCAATGGTATTAACTCAAGTAGAATAAAAATAGACAAGAAAAAAAAATGCAAATGGAAGGATGTTATTTCATCAATTTCTGTGTTTTAAGCCTCTGGGTTTGTGGGAAATAAAATAGTGAAATGAAAGACTCTGAATGCATTCACTGAAACAGGTGACAATCCTGCACCAAATAAGTGCAGTTTCTCTAATTTGAGAGCATTTTTCACCATAATTTGTTCCACTTAGATCAATATTCTTCTCATGTTACAAATACCCAAACTACAAAACCGATTTTTTTGAAATAGTGTGCAATCATAATAATAGCTGCTCACCAAAAAAATCCCAGTACATGGTGTATTTTACGCCAAAAAGGTGTAAAAACGTGAAGGGTCTTGTTATGGCTTGATCGTTGCAACTTGAGCATCCTGTTTAATAATTATTGTATCAGGGATATGACTTAGTGTAAGGACATGGGGACTCTAAATCCTGGAGCCTAGTAGTTGTCACAGTGAGTTTAGAACTTTGTCTATGTAGTATTAATGAATGGATTATCCCTTTTCAGTGTTTTTAAAGACGCACACACTGTCTTGCATTTCTTTTATATTATAACAGTAGTATGATACTTCTTTTCAAAGAAGCATATTTTTACATGTATTAAAGTAGGGGAAAAGCTTATTATCATAAACCTCATTCAGCCATGGGGGACAGATTTTCAGCCTCATCTATTCAAAAACACATACTGTGTTGTTAGATTAGCTTTTGATATTTATTTTTGTCACAGTGGAAAGGTGAGGTACAACTGTTCCGTAAGCCAAGGGCTGCAACAGGTGCACTGTTGACTATGGTTTGTGGCTGGTAGGTGATCTGGAAGTTAGCTACTTGGTGAAATACTCACTAACATTTACCAAAAGCATGATGTGGTTTGTGAATAATGTGGGAGATGGTCTGAATTATTTAAATGTAACACAAAATAGAAGAGAACTAGAAGGTGAAACATAATACTTTATGTCAGTATACAGGCTCTGTTTGTTATAAACTGATTTGTAATTATTGTCTCTTCCTCCTCATAATGAATATTTGAATAGAAAACCTACAAGGAAATATGATTGCAATTTGAATTCTCACCTCAGTTCTTAAACAATGAAGTGTACTTTCTCTAAACAAATAAGATGTTCATAGTTGATAGGACATGGGCTAATGGCTTTAAACCAAAAGATGGTAGATTGAGATTAGATATAAGAAAGAAATTATTTTCTGTGAGGGTGATGAGGCTCTGCAACCGGTTGCCCAGAGAAGTTGCCAAGAGAAGAACAGGTTGCACAGAGAAATTGTGGGCAGCTCCTGCGTCCCTGGAAGTGTTCATGGTCAGGTTGAGTGGAGCTTTCAGCAAATTGATCTAGTGGAAGGTATTACTGCCCATGGCAGAGAAGGTGGAATTACAGGATCTTTAAAGGACCCTTCCAACTCAAACTATTCCATGATTGTAATGTCCCATCTAAGCATGCTCTTTTCTGAGCAGATGTTATCGGGGGGACCTCTAAATATATCTTACATCTATAAGACATGTTCAGGAATGACCTCACCTTAGTCCCTTTTGTTTGTCTGCCTTTTTCTCTTTTTTTTTATTTTTTCACCTCCTGTAGAAATTTTGTTCTCTGGAGTATATAAAGTTTGCATTGGTCTGCCCAGCTTGTGGATTTCCCAAACATGAACTGAATTTGGTCTACTGCTGAAAAAAAGGTTGGTGTTACTAGTTACACCTCTAGAACTTAGAACAACTTTGCAGTTGGCAGACCTGGTCTCATCCTTGTGTCTGAATGCTGGGTGTACCATGGAGAGGTTCAGCACATGACTGGATATACTGGCTCACATGGTTATCCATCCATGGTGTTCTCTTGAACCCTGAGACAGTGCTCAGCTGTGTTAAAATACTGAGTGGATATCCGGACCAGAATGGAGCCCTTGAGCATTTGCTGCAAACTTGATTCACTTTCATGGTATAGCCTATTCTGTCAGTGTCACACTGGCACCATCTTTAATATAACTAATTCTGCAAAAACAAATTAATTCAATGGATTGTTGGCAGGATAGATGTAAGTATAGCTGTAACTCCTTGGGAATTCTTATTGATGAGATGAGATAAGAAAGGGACCCTAGACTTTTAAACTGTGCCTCAAAGTTTGTGATGTGATGAAGAATGGGGAAGTTACCTTTCGAAGTTGGTCACAGTTACCCATAGCTCCCTGCATTCCCTGTTTTGGAAAATGGGGTCAAAGAACCCAGCAATAAAAGGTGTTTCTGGGGTAATTGAAATGATGATGAGGACTTAATTCCACAATCAACAAAAGTGCTTGTGGTGAAGCCTTCCTAGCATCTTAAGTTTTGTATCTTGGAAGGACAATCCACTTACTCACCTGTAAATCAGCACAGCTATCCAGTGGGGACTGGACACCTGGGGTGAAACACTCTGGAACTCGTATCAGGGGGAATGATGAGATTTTGCTGTGAATATTAACATTCATGTAAGTGAATACAGAAAGCTAGTTTGGCAGCCTATCAGAACAGGTAAGCAGCAGATGATGAGTTATCCCTATTCTTTACCTTTGAGTATTCTAATAGGAAGCAGTAGCTGCAGTAGCTACCTGTGTGGATGGTGGCCATGAAAGAAGGCAGTGTGATTCACTGCCTTTATCAGGTTTGGAAAAGTTGTACGTTGTTGTATATTCATGTGCATGGGACAATTTAAAAGCTGCAAGTGAGGACATTCTTTGTCCAACTGTCATAGCTAGCAAGTGTTGAAATACCAGGAGTCATTTTGGGATACGCCTATTTTCTGCTGTTCTCCTCTCTGAAGACCTTTGATGACACCCTAGCGAGGGTGGAAAGGTTTAAGCAGCCCTAGGCAAATGCAGGGCAACCGGCGCTCATTCAGAAACCTCTGAAGACTTGCCAGAATTGCCTCATGACCAGATTTACCTGTAAGAAGCCAAACAGTCCTTTCATTGTTGCTTATCAGGGACTGTATAATAATTGAAAAATTAAAGGGTAAATCTCACCATCAGATGATGTGTCAAACTGGACAGAATATCCATAATTTGAACGGCCAGGTATATGAATAATATGGAATCTGCTGGGATGTTGGTTAGAAGGGTTCATTTGACACCTCACAATTTTTTTTTTTTTCATTCTGAAGGGGGATGGGGTGGGGCAAGGGTTCAGCTAGGCGTTGAGGTACTGTAACTTTGTACATTTGGAGAGAAATTGAGCTTTTATTTAAATTGATAGGGTAAAGTAGCTCAATTATCATGGAAGAGAAATCTTGACAATAGAACAAGTGTATTGGTAGCTTTTTAAAGTTTAGAAAATGCCAAACTGCCATGAGAGAGGCTGAGAATGTGCAGTTTGTTGATTACTATGTGGACAATGGGCCTGCCTCTCATAAAGCATGGGTCCATTTTTCTTCTCCCAGTGTAAAATACTGCATACACTAGAAGGGGAGCATGCATATCAGTTGAGGAAGAGCTGTATGCTCTGAATTTTATTCATGGCCTTGAATGTTGATAGTTAAAGGTGAGGATAATGTTCATGCCCTTCAGGTTCTGCAGCTGTAATTTGATGTGTTATGCCCATAATGACAAAATATTCTGAAAGTGCATTGAAAATTCCCTCAGGATGTTCCCCCTTGTTCCATGTCCCCCAAGTGTTGGTTTTCTAAATGCGTGTGTTGCAATAGTATCACAAACAGTAGCTTCTCTAGAGCATCTAGCAACTCTTCATTAGTGCAAGCTTAAAGAGGTACTATGGAAAATGTACCCTCCTAAGGTTGATTTTATTGGTACTTTATTTCGTTATTGTAAAGCAATTGAGTCTTCTAGATCAAGAGCATTAGCTCAGAAGTAAAAAAGATAAATTACTTTCTGTCTTCCTTAGGTATGTCCAGATAATAGCAAGTATTTTTTAAGAGCCCAACAGTGTAACATGGTAATTTCTGCTGGCATTTGTTTCTTAAAGGTAACTGAAGTTAAAAACAAAAACAAAGAAAAAAACCAAAAAAACTCTACCCACCTTGTTAGGTTAGCTGGACATGCATTTTGTAGTTTGCATATTGCACATCATAGTAGTGTGGTATATATCCAGTAAAAATATAAAATAAGCTGAATATCCAATGTAAGTGATATATAATCCAATTAAAGTGTTCAAGGAAAAGTCAGACAGCACTTTGAGCAACTTGATTTAGTGGAATATTCCCTCCCTATGGCAGGAGCCTGGATGATATAATATTCCAACCCAAACTGTTCTTTGATTTCATGAAGAGAAAAAAAGAGAACGGAGGGGCAGAGAAAAGATGGGCCACCACTAAGATAAGGGTTTAGCAAAGGACAGAAAAGATCTTGTTGCACAGACAGAAACATCAAGTAAATGGCGAAAGGATTTGTGCTAAAGTACATGAAATTCATCACAAAGGGAAAAAAAAGAGTATTTCAACTCCTTCCTCTAACGCTCCAGTGGCATGCTGTTGCTTGCTTGTCCCTGAAGACAGACTGCACAAAGGAGCAGACAAGTAGTTGCTCCGCTGCTCCCAGAAAAGACTTGTTTCTTTAACTAATTGTTAAAGCCTAATGAGGGAGAACTCATTGCTGAAGCTGCAAATAGGAAAGTGGTTCTTCTCTGGCAACAGCTGAGCTTTGTAGTGACATCAACCTGTGCCTTTAGTGTGGTGATAAGGCAGAAATTTGTGAGTTCTCAGATACTGTGTGGTTGTCAGGAGGCTTATGAGAACACAGGTACATGTAGTCCTATGTCAAAACTGCTCTTTAAATGCCATCTGCTTTCCAGGCAGGTAACCTTTAAGTGTGTGAATGTAAAGGATGGATAAATCAGGTGTTGAAAGGAATTGAAATCTCAACTGTTCTGGAAAGATGTTGCAGTCAGCCTTTAAACTGCAGAAAATGTCTATCAAATTTTGTACCAGATTCTGCCCAGAATAACTTGTACCTGAGGAAGAGTGCTTTCTCTGAAAAAGTACATCTGTGCATAGCTACTTTTAAGATTTTGTTCCAAGGTCCTTTATGGTGATTATGGCTTAAAACAAAAACAACCCAAACCTAAAACCACCAACCATTACCATCACACCCAAGCTGAAGGCCTGTCTGTGCTGACACAAGTTATCTAAGATTACTTGAGTGGACAACAGTGTTTACATTAGTCCTATTATCAACATAATGAGCTTTCAAAGATAGCAGCAGTTTTTACAGCATGTCTTTGACCTCTTGTAACCAGAAGAACTACTTGAGGCATATGGCTCTGTAAATGTCACGTTCCCCTTCCTCAGAATGGCCTGTACTTATAAGGCACTGATTAAGGGAACAGTGTTAATGCCACTTTTTCCCTTGATCTGATACTCCTCCTTTGGGAGACCAAGCATGCAGTCAACTGATAATTTGATGCTAAGCTTCTTGGGGTTTAGCAGGCATTTATGAGTCTATCAAAAGGAGTAGACTAATCTTGCCAGTAGGGAACTTAACAACAGTCAACTTTTCAAGAATTTTTCTGTTTTAGATTGTAAAGTGATACTTTTGACAGATAGAAACAGAGGGACAGTTGGGCTTTTTCTTTTTCTCAAACATTTCAGAAACCTGTTGTATTGGGCTTGTATGCCAAGCTTTGGTAGCAGGAGGGCTACAGGCGTGACTTCTGTGAGAACCTGCCAGAGGCTTCCTCCCTGTCTGGCAGAGTCAATCCCTGCCAGCTCCAAAGATGGATGTGCCACTGGCCAAGGCTGGGCCAATTAGAAATGATGGTAGTGCCTGTGTGATAACATATTTAAGGAGAAGAAGTAAAAACCGAAATCATTGCACAGTTGTAATTGCAGCCAGAGAAGAGTGAAGTGAGAAGATGTGAGAGGAACAGCTCTGCAGACACCAAGGTCAGTGGAGAAGGAGAGGCAGGAGGTGCTCCAGGCGTTGGAGCTGAAATTTCCCTGCAGCTCATAGTGCAGTCCATGGTGAAGCAGCTGTGCCCCTGCAGCCCTTGGAGGTCCATGAGGGTGCAGAGATCCATCTGCAGCCCATGGAGGGGCCCAATGCCAGAGCAGGGGGATGCCTGAGGGGTGTCTGTGTCTCCATGGGAGACCCGTGGTGAGAGAAGCCCATGCTGGAGCAGCCTGTCCTTGGTGAACTGCACTCAATGGAAGAGTGACCCACACTGTAGCAGTCTGAGGGTGACTGCTACCCATGGGATGGGTTCAGAATGCAAAGTTCATGGAGAACTGTCTCCCATGGGAGAGACCCCATGGTGCAGCAGGGACAGGACACTTCTCCCTCAGCAATGTGAGAAAGACCATATGATGAACTGACCATAATTCCCATTCCCTGTCTCCCTGTGCTGCGGGGGAGGAAGTAGAGCTAGGAATGAGAGGCCATGGGGGAAAAAGGTGCTTTTAAGGTCTGTTTTACTTCTCATTATCCTGCTCTGATTTTGTTAGTAATAAATTCAGTTAATATTTCTAGTTCTAGCTAGTCATGGTTTTGCCCATGACAGTATTTGATGAGGGATCTCTCCCAGTCTTAATCTCAACCCATGAACCCTCTGTTAAATTTTCTCTCCCCTGTCTGGCTGTGCAGTGAGAGAGCTGCTTTGGTGGGTGCCTGGAATCCAGCCAGGGTCAGCCTACTATGCCTGCTCAAGAGAAGAGGGAAGACTGGAAGCAGAAGATGTTCATCTCTCTTTTCTGAGCTGCTTGGCATTTTGTTATTGGGGGCGGGGGGGTTGATTACTTAGGTTTTTTTCCTCTTCAAGCCAGAATATTCAGAAGTCTACTTTGAACCACTACTTCTGGTTATTCACCTCCTTACTTTAGTTTACAGACTGCAAAACATATAGTATCTGATGAGCACTGTGAGACAATCTACTTCACTGTGATTACTTTAATCCAGATACTGTAAATGCTTTTTTTGACTTATTTTTTTGTAGCGATCATTTGTTTATCTTTACACTGAAGGAATTTGATCAAAAAATAGGGGAAGGAATAATGAGAGGAGAATATATGTTCCAAAATATACTTTTAAGTTGTGATTTAAATTCCTGTGCAGTGGCCTATATCTTGTAAAACTCAACATCCAAGGAAATGCAAGTATGATAATTGGCAAGGTTTATTATTTGAAAACTGTGTTATATCATAATGTGCGTGCAAACTGCATGCTATACTAATGATGCAAAGTGCCAGGTATTAATGCAAGTTTTGTTGGCATTATATTGGAAGGGAGGAAGGTCATACTGTACTTTCAGAATGGACAAATGTGATATGAATTGGGAGAGTAATTGTAAAAGGATAGGTGCTAAGCTGTTCTCAGGTGTTTCAGAAGAGATGCAGAAATAGTGAAGACCACAGACTTTTTGTTGTTGTTGTTCCAAGGCTTTAATTTATTGTATTTTGTGTGTTGGAGTTTTGAGAAAATCTTGTTAATGCTTGAAATTGCTTATTCTTTGAGAAGTGTTGTGAGGTGGAGGACCTGCCAGTAGTTCCAGGCTGATGATCAAGACTTAGTGTTTTAGATGTATTAATTTGATCATGGTCTAATTATGGCTAGAAACTCTTTCTAGGAAACACTGATAGTAATTAAGTAGTCATGATACAGCAAGAATCCTGTGTCAGACAGAGACTATCTCTGCTAATACTTTAAAAGCTTTTATGTTTTGCTCTATCAGAACCCAATTTAAATAAACAAATGAATATTAAATAGAGAATATTAGATGTGAACAGTGGATTTTAAACCAAATTTAGCATGTTATAGGCATGCCTGATGAGTTCCGCTACTGATATGTAACATTTAAATAATACTACAATGTTGAAATCTTCCTAGATACATTTTTTTTAATTAACTGTTTATTATAAACTGATACAACTTAGGTGATGTTTTTTCCAGCTTATTGAAAAGTGCTTGTGGATTTGGGGGGAGCTGTTCTGTTGCTTAGTACACATGAAACTTCTTTTTTCCTAATGTTCCTGATTTTGAGTCTTTTAGACTTCACGCCTATAAATGTTTGGTTACCTATACAGTTATTTACCCATGTTTATAAGGTATTGTACAATTTTTCATTACTTCTGCTCCCCTGATGACTGTACTGGAGGTATGCAAAATACTCTAATCTGATAACTTCTGTGAGGGTATGGGTGTTGTTATGTAGCGTTGACTGAAAAGGTGCATGCATTTATTGTAGATGAGGTATCAAATGCACTCTCTTACACTTGATTTTCATTTCTTTTAGTGTTATAGTGGCAAACATCAAATTTACCTCATCCTGTTCCACAGTGATGTTAGGCTAGGCTGCTCTTACTTAAAAAGTTGAACAGGTTTTTGATAATGCGTGAGAACAATGATTTGGGTTTGGGGATTTTGGTTTAGTTTTGGGGTTTTGGGCTTTTTTTGATGATGATGGGGAGGAGTCGGTTTGTTTTGGTGGGTTTTTGCGGGGGGCAGTTGTTGGGTTTGGGGATTTTTTGTCTATGGGGTTTTCTTGGTTTTGTTTTTAATGCAATGTAGTATCCCTGCCAATTCAAAGTGCTTCCTTTTCCAAGGAATACACTGTTGCAGTCTGACCCCTGCTAAGAGTATCTGGTTAGTACAGGGCAATGTGTCAGCAGCTCATTTCTGTTGCAGCCGCTGTTCCTGGCCATATTGCCATTCTCCTTTCCAGCTTTTCCAGTGTTTTTTGGGTAGCAATAGTTCTTTGTATTGAAACTAACACAGAGAAATACATTAAATCTGTCTTGTTAACTGATATTTCTTTTGTTTACCCCTGTTAAATTGCGTCTTACTAGGAGGGAAGCTTTGACTTCAATTCTATATTCCCTGGTGGGTTGTCTTGCTTGTGGATTAGGTTGGTAAGAGCAAGCATCTTGGCTGTTACATGGAGTGCACAATATTATTATACAGACCACTCTCAATGTGGATATGCTTTAAGTCTCACTAAATTTATAAACGATGTTACCAGCTTGCAGGTTTTATCAGGTATCAGAAGAGTAAAGCTGACCAAATATTTGCAGGCTTGATTATGCTTTATTTGATGATAACCAAGGAGCTAGTAATGATCTAATCAGTTTTGTCTTGTAGGTTCACTGGAGTTAGTAGTAAAGACTTTTAACTAGTATACTAGTCACACTGCATTCACAAATCCATATTTAAAAACATTAAATCATTATTTTAATATCATTCAGGCATAAGGAAAAGAATTACTGCAAATGGAGGGTAAAAAATTGTGTGTTTTAGTCAGGAGTGTCATAGAACAGACTTGCTTGTTCTTCAACCAGCTCCTGTTTCACAGTTGATAGCCTTCTGAAAATTTTCATCTTCAGAAATGCCTTTTTTTGTTGTTCTGTAGGTGTTGTCTGTTTCACTTATATGCTGCTTTTTAAAATTTTTTTTTATCTTCCAGGTATGGAATCCGCCCTGAAAATGTGATTATATATGGCCAGAGTATAGGAACAGTACCATCTGTGGATCTTGCTGCTAGGTATGAAAGTGCTGCTGTAATTCTTCATTCTCCACTGACCTCAGGAATGCGAGTAGCTTTTCCTGATACGAAGAAGACGTACTGCTTTGATGCATTCCCAAAGTAAGTTGTAGGATTTTTTTTTTTAATTCAGCATGCATTTTTCGCTATTGCAGAAGTTTTCAATTAGAGAAAAAAGTAGTCTGGAAAATTCTTCAGATTTTTTTCAAAGGTTTAATAAAATAGTTGGAGAAAAATCAGTGAATAACATCAAAGAGGAACATTTGATTTGAAGAAGTTGCACAACTTTGTAAACCTTCTGGGTACTTTACATCCCTAATCATTTTATCTATATACAATATATCTGTAAAGTAATTCATTTTCCTATACATAACACATAAATCCTTAGTTCTGACAAGTAGTTCTATCCAGTGAACTGTTAGTCTGGGTAACTGTGAACAAAGCCTTTTAGGTTCCTGTAAGATTGGAAAACTAAGTAGATCTTAACTGAAGAAAATTCCTGTCATGTATTTCAGAGCTATGCCATTGTTTTCATAGATACAATCTTTTTCTTACAGCATTGACAAAATTTCTAAAATAACTTCTCCTGTCTTAATAATCCATGGAACTGAAGATGAAGTAATTGACTTTTCACATGGCCTAGCATTATTTGAGCGTTGCCAGAGACCTGTAGAACCACTGTGGGTAGAAGGAGCGGGCCATAATGATGTGGAGCTCTATGGACAGTACCTTGAAAGATTAAAAAAGTTTGTGTCACAGGAACTGGTGAACTTGTAACTTCTGTTGTATATTTACCTGTTTTTTTCATTTCACTGCAGAACTGCACACCTTGATAAATATGTAACTTAAAACCTGAATGTTGTGTTTTCAAATCATCTTGGTTGCCTTCATTAAATGTACAGATAATGATTTGTCAACATAATTAATGAAGGTTTTAATGCCAGCATTATAAACTGGAATTACATGATCATGCAGTCAGACTTGGCAGTTAATATTTCTTTGTGTGAGGTTTTTTCTTCTTAGATATAAAGAAAAAAAATCACAAGGAGTACTGTAAGAAAATTTAATTATATAAAACCAAATGCTGTAAAAGTGTTGCCAAGTGCTTTAGCATATCAGAACCAAGTTTATAACTATTTTTTAAACATCTCAAAGTGTACTGTGACTTACTCTGTTGCACAGGTGTAATTCAAAAACAGACTTCTAAACAGTTGTTCTGTAAAAATTTAATAGCCATGAAATTTGAGCATATACTAGTGTATGTAGTAAGAATAAACAGTCACTGGAAATTACCTATACTCTGTTATAGGTAGAGGGGGATAAAATAGATATTTTTTCCTGTATTTTTCATTTCTTTGTGCTTAGTTTTATTTTAGTTATTTTGTACTTATGTTGTCCCTTAGCTTTCAGGATAATAAAATGTACACACTCGTGTTCTCAGGAGTCCTAATCTTGCCAAAATAATGACATAAGTTACCGTTGTTGTAATGCAAGTATCATTCACATCATTGCTACTGAGGGCACAAAATACCTCTTTGAAACCAGTAAGACTTTTAAAATGTAGAAGACTTCTTGCACCATGTAGTTTTCAGCACTGATTGTCTAGAGATGCAATGTGTCATTAAGAAGAACTTTGAAGTTTATCCAACCTTGTAATAAACAGTTTGCAAGTTTGCAGTTGTCTGATCAGGTTTAATTTTGGATGTTTAGTGTAAAAGCTTATTGTTTTCTGAGTATTGTATGGAAATTTTATTAATCAGGCCTGGGTGGAGTGGGAAGAGTTGCAAGAAGAGAATATTGACATTTTTCTAATAACTCATAATGAAATAAACTTAAGTTGCCTTTCCCTTTTGCGTGAATAAAACTATGAAAGATAAACTTAATGACATGAAGCCTAATTGTAAACAAAATATTCCAACAATACACACTGTTCTTCTAAGGCCTTATGTAGTTTAATTGTTCTGCTTGTTTTTTGTGATTGAGACTATTGTATACTTAAATGTAGCTTCGAGTATTGTGAAAACTTTGGTTAAGATGTGTTGATTAACAGTAAACAATATTCCACAAACTTGCAGTTCTTCCTTTTTTTTTTCATTCAAAGAAATAGCAACAATTGCTTGCAGTATGCAAACACTTATCGACTTCCCATTTATTCTAGGAAATCTGACATCTAAAGCAGTAACCCACTGTTATGAATTGCCAGCACACTTCTTTATCAGCCGCTACTGTTCTGATTGCCCTCCACCCCCATGCCTCATTTTACTACTATTTGCCATTCAGTGTACAGGCTTTCTACTGCAAAGCTACTTATAAACTTTTTTTTGTGATGAATTCTACTATTACCTTCTTTGAAATTAAAAGGATTTCTTGTCTTGTGCACTTTGGTGAGTTAATTGAGAAGAAAGAGAAATTTGTTTTCAAGCAGCTGGGTTCTTGTTTGTTTTTTTGCTCCAAGTATGCTTCAATGAGTTCTGAAATTCAGGTTATATTCAGGAACAATAACATTAGACTTAAGGATTTTCGTCCTATTCCAAGACTTTTGGATACAAATGTGCAACTCGGCTTTATTACATCATATTTAGTACATAGTTTGATTTCCTTGTCTTCCAGCCACTATCTCTGTTTTAGATGGAAATCATTACAGTTTAATATTGAAGTGCTTTCTCTGTGATGGATGAAGTCTATTTTGAGACTCCCCTTCATGAATTCACAAATAAAGAGTGTAGAAGTGCAATGTTAAGTGATATGGATTGGCTGTAGTTTGGTTGCCTGCAATTTGCAGGCAAATGATCAACTGTCATCACAAGAACTATCTGATTGTGCCGGGGAATTTTATGGCACCCTGTAATTGAAAGAGACAGAAAAGGTGTCATGCAGTTTTGCTGCTTTTGTTTGTGTGTTTTGTTGAAGCAGAACAAAAGATCTGACTAACAGTGCTTTGTCTTCAGTATGTGCAGCTGTACTGGATTACACTGGTGAGTAGAGGTTCTGGTCTCTTTTGCACCATTTATGCATGATTAATTGTTGCCAGTTTGTTCTGGTTTATGTTTTATACCTGTATTTTTTCACATTAATTGTATATTTGAAGGAATTAAAACAGTTTTTAGCCACAGCCTAGCTTGTATTGCAGATCGTGTTACGGCAGAAAACTTCTTACTGACAGAAAGCAACCCTGAGATGTTGCAGCGATGAGGAAAACATTTGACATCCTGATTGTTTTATCCTTATACCATCATTTTGGTGAAATTGACAATGGGCTGTTGTTTAATGTTATAAATGCAATTGTCTTCTGATAAATAAGAGTTGATTCAGCATTCATTGAAAAGACAATGTCTGTATTTTAGGGAAAAAGAAAAGAGCGATTTGTGAACCTCGTGGTGTCATTCCTGCTTTGTTTTTCTTTTTTTAAGAGATGTATTTGACAGTAAACTGTCTGGATTTCAGTTCTGGGAACCTTGGCAAATCAGCTTTGAAAACAACTTCTTTTATGTGAGATGTGAGATATGAGATTACCTTCTAAAGGTGGAGTCTGTTTGGGACATGTTTTGCTGTTACATTCACAGCTACGTGAAACTCCCCTCTTTTTACTGTCCACTTCTGGCAGCAAAGAATTCTAGTGTATGTTGTTAGCTACTCTTATTGATTGACTTAAAACTTCCTTTCCTTTTCAAGACTTTTTTTTGGGGGAGAAAATATTGCATGTTTAATTTTGGGCTCCTTTAGTTGGGTGACATGGGGCAAAAAGGTACCTCTCATATGGAAGATTCCAGGTCTTATGTATCCTAATTTTTCTCACTATACAGTAGGCATTGTTAATATCTAAAAGTCAAAAATAAACACTATTTTCCTTAAGTAGTGGACTGATTCGTTGAAAACTGCAGAAAAGGAGTTGGGGACCCTGGTGGACTAGAAGCTGTCCATGAGCCAACAATGCACCTGTACACCAAAGGCCACCAACAGCATTCCAGGTTCCATAGGCAGAGATTTGCCAGCAGGTCAGGGGGAGTGATCCTGCCCTCCACTCTGCACTGTGGGTGCAGATGGTTGTGAAATGCTGGGTGAGGTCCGGGTTCTTCCATAAGGAAGATATGGATGTACTGGAGCAAGTTCAGTGCTGGGCTACAGCTATGACTGAAGGACTGGAGCATTCATCATAGGAGGAGATGCTGACAGAGCTGGGGGTGTTCATCCTGGGGATGAAAAGGTTTGGCAGGATATTAACTGTTGTGTGTGAGTATCTTAGGGAGGGAGTGGAGAGAGCTGGACATTCCCCTGTACTGCCCACTGAGGGGGCAATCTAAAATTAGAAAGCAACTTTTTTTCCCCCTGTGAGGGAGATCAAACACCAGGACTGGACTGGCTGTGGATTTCTCATCTTTACACATGGTCAGAACTCAGCTAAACACAGCTCCAGGAAAACCTGCTTTGGCTGATCCTGCTCTGAGCACACAAGTCAAGAGTAGATGGTCGCAAGTGGTTTCTTTCAGCCTCTGTCATTCTGTATACACCAGCTCAGAAGTGGAGACTGTTTAATTAAAAGAATTACCTTCATTTGCTGTTCCTTACTTTTGATGTTTCATTTTTAAGCTACAGGAAGCAACCAAGAGGGCCTCTATGGAAAGAGCCCTTTTCTTGTAGTCCTGAGACCATCACTGTTTGATGCGTTGCTGCTAAGGCAGACTAATACCAAATTTTGTACTACAGACAGTGTCATCAGATAGCTACAGTGTGCTACAAAAGGAAGGTTGAAAAGCTAGAAGCAAAGTATAAGCATGCTATCTCGAAAATAGAAAAAGTGCTTGAAAGATATCTTAAACATTGTCAAAGATGGAAATGTTGCTTTCACAACTACTATTCTAAGGTTGGCAAGCAGCAGAGGAGGCTGAATGGAGATGGGGTTGTTTTGGGTTGTTTCAATAAAATTAGCTAGTAAAGATGGTTCTACTTCACTTAATAGTGTTTGTAAAACAAAAATGAAAAATTGTTTGTGCGGAAGTTTGTCATGAGCTAATAACTGTGCCTGGTTTGTTCCCCATCACTTACACAGTTCAAATAATTCTGATTGTTTAAAGTTAGTGTGAAAATGCATTTAGCTTAAGTACCACCAGAAATGTCAGCATGATATAACCTTAGAGCTGTTGACATATGGAGCTTCATAACCAATTTGAGTTGTGAGATTATTAATAGTAAAATAGCCATAAAAAGAAACAATCCGTAATAAATTCTATTGTATGATAATAATAACTTCTATGCTGTATCTTCCCTATTTTATTTCTCAGTTAAGGTGTCTTCTTTCTGTGAAAGAAAATAAAATCCTAGTGAACTTCTGATAAAATGGTAAGGAAAACGCTTTAAGAAAGAGGATAATGTAGAAGAAATTGTCTTAAAAACAGATTACTCTTCCAGTGAGGAAGGGCCAACAATAAAAAATTATCTCAGCATCAGCTTTTGCCCAGAGGCATTAGTGAGGTGTCTTAGTCTAATTATGTATTTCAAAATAATGAGAAAACGTCAAAACAGTTTTGTTGCTTAGAAGAGGTTTTGTGGTTGGTAAAGGAGACATCGCCCAAACAGTTGTTACTTTAATGTTTAATTTTCAAATTTTTTTGCTTAAAGAGGGCAAATAGCTTTCTAACCTTTAATGAGCACTGCAGAGAAGACATGAAAAAGACGCTGATGAGATAGTTAATATACCTTCGTATTAGGCTAGAGGCTGTGTGTGCCTTGAGAACATAACTGTGCCTTGTCTCCTAGAGCACTAGGTATATCCGTGTGTATGTAATCAGACTGTCATACATTTTTCATTTCCAAAGCCACAAACGTTTTTGCCTGAAGTTTTCTTCTGGAGTCAGGTAAACAGTGGATTGACTAAAATTCTAAAACAATTATGCCAAAGATCCAAAATAAGTCGTAAGCTAGAAAAGCATTTCAGGCCATTTGATCAGTTACTCATCTAGTAGCTCAAGGGCACATAATGGCACTCCAAGTCTTTCTCTAGCACCTTAAGTATTGCAAAGATGCTTGGTTGGGCAACTCATCTGCTTTAAAAGTCGTACAGTCTATACCTTAAATGTGTGCTATGGAGAACAAGGAGTGTGGAGGATAAAAATCAGTAGCCACTTTGTGAGAGCATTACTGATTTGGAGACACTTACGATGCATTCTGATTTTGCCCCAAGTATTTATTAAAATAAGTTTTCTAGGTCCATTTGGTAGATGCTATGTACCCTTCAGAACAGGAGCAGAACTATCCGGTCTCTTGTTTAAAATGGCCTCCTAGGATGGGGTTGTTTTGTTATATTGATGGCAATGTTTTAATTCATTAAAAACACATTCACAAAATATTTTAGTGGTAATATCTAAGTTCTGGTGAGGCACTGTGTGTTTCAGACCTTTCTGCTACTCAAGATGGTACTAATTAAATATATAGTTTACTTCTTTATTTTGTGTTTGGCCAAGTCTTTTGTAGTGCACTGCAGAGAGAAAGGCAAAGCATTGCATGCCTTACCAGAATTCTGTTTATGTTGTAGTGTTATTTATACTTAGCAACAAGCTCTAATAAAAGTTGCTCCCTGTCAGGGGAGGCAAAGCATTGCATGCGGTGGGGCACGAACCACATGCCTAGAGCATACAATAAAGGAAGGTAGACAAAGAATGCAGTCTTGAAAAAATGTATGAGTTCCTGTTCTGTTGTATTTGTAGAGCCCAGCACTCTGTTTCCCCATCATAGCAGGTGTGATATAGATAACCTGTCATTATGTTGCTTATGATTCCTAAACAAAAAGAACGTGGGTCTTGGTTTAAGACAATTTGAAGGAGAACACTCTGGAATGAGTTGCGGTTTAAGACAATTTGAAAGAGAACACTCTGGAATTAGTTGCCTTCCTTTGTAGCTTCAGCCAATCCCTTTCCACCAATAAGGAATGAATACAAATAGATGTAAGTGAAAAAGTAACACTTTACTAACAATGGGGACAGCAACAGTCAAGAAATAACAGCAAACAGCCCCCAGATCCAAAACTGCTAAACCTTGCAGACTCTGCAGGACAGAGAGACCCAAAGTGCTGGGGACACCCCTCAGGAAGATGCTCCACAGCCAAGTGTGTGGTGTGAAGGAGAAAGGGAAAAGTGGTGTCAGTTTTCCCCCACTGTCCCTCTCTGCTCTGCTTTTCTCCAGATGGAGCTCTGGCTGGCATTCTGTGAATCAAGGGCTAGAAACCTTCAGAGGGACTTCGCCTTTCTCTAGGCAGGAAACAGCAGGAGCAGTCAAGGCAAGGTGACTGGGCTGGGACAACTTCATAGTCTTCTCTCCTGGAGTGGGGACGGATGGATCTGGACCACCTTGCTGAAGAGGGGCCACCCCTGCTTGGTGCAGCGGCAACAGGCAACACCGTCGAATTTGCCACTACGGCAGCTCAAAATGCCTGCTGCAGACTCTGCCAGATGAGGGGGAAAAAACCAAAAGAGAACCCCAAAAGAAAAAGCTCTGCGTGAGCAAAGACCAGGAAGCCAGCAAGCCAAAACCCATGTGGAAAAAAGGCGATGAGCTGCCTCTGAGAGCCGACTTTAAAAGTGCTCTCAATAACACCCCCTGCCCCCAGCCTCCCAGCTGCAGGGTCTGAAAGAGACAGGAACAATTTTGGGCACAAGTAGATATGGAATACAATAACATTTTACCAATGACAGTTTGAGTAATGCTTGAAGTTAGAATGATATTTTGGAGGAAGATATTTGAAGATAGGCTGCATTTTATGTGTTTCTCTAGTCACAAAATTTTGGGGTTCCTGTTTCAAGGAAAAGTTGAGATTCACTTGTCAGTAACTAGAGAGGTCTTCAGAGACATGAGGTATCACAAGGCATTTTAAAACCACAAGGACTGGCAAATCTGTATATGCGGTCCTGGAGGTAACTCCAGAATAATGCATATAAGGTAAACATTAAATTGAAGCCATGGTCATTTCAGACAGTGCTACAATGCATTATTGTCCTGCCATATTTTCACCTTCTAATGTAAATAAAAGGATTTTATGCAAGGCATTGTTCATGGATTACAAAATCACATTGTGTTTTCACATGCACGTCTGATCCGTGACATTTGTGTTTGCTTTCTGCAGAACTTAGCGTCAATAGCTCTGTTTACATGGTTTAGTCTCTCCTTCCAAGCAGCAAGTGATAGGAATATGGAAAATGGCCTCACACTGCACTAGGGTGGATTTGGATTGGATATTAGCAAAAATTTCTTCTCTAAAGAGACTGTCATGGACTGGAACAGGCAGGATTTAATGTAGATGCAGCATCTAGAGCCATGGGTTAGTGGTAGACCTAGCAGTGCTGTGTTAGTGGTTGGACTTGATGACCTTAAAAGTCTTTTCCAACCTTAACAATTCTATGAATTCTATGAGGAGTCACTATTTTAAAAAACAATTGTATATGAACAATAGTGTTCATGTGTGAACAAAGCATTATTACTCATTTCTGATTATTGCTTTGTCAGTGTTCAACAGCTATTCTGAGTCAAATTGTCTCTGTTTGTGGCATGTAAGGACATGGCCATGAGAATGTGTGTGTTTAATGGTAATTTTTTTGTCCCTTTTTTAAACTTTATCACTTGTTCTGAATTGTAATTAGTATGGTAAGACTTCAGTAAACAGTGAGATTCTATAAGTAACCAGGAATCACTAAGGTGTGTTTGTTTAAGTACTTAATTAATGTTTTGAAATATACATTATATTATTTCCATATATCATGACTCTGTTAGACATACTGCAATTGAATTATTGTATAATTTCATTGTAGTCAATCATGTGATCATTTATGATAGCCACAAATTTGACTCTTACTATTAGTGAATCATTCAGCTGGCTGCAGTGCTTTTGTATGCTTCCCTTTTAGGGTTCATAGGAGTTTTTTTCCTGTTACAAAGGTCTGACTAAATAACCAATTTGGTTATGATGATGGGAGGTGATCCACTGCATTAAGCTTGCTGGAAACATAGAGACATCTGCATGTAGAGTAGGGATAGTGGTGTGCAATGAAGTTTTTGCTTAAGTAAATATAGGAATTTCTTATATGTCAATTTTTCTGCAATAACCCTGTGACCCACAATAAATGCATGATTACTTATGCTTGTCTTTAATTGTATCACATTTGCACATGGCTTAGAGCATGCAAACAGATTAGCAACTAATGCATAGTAAATGCTTTTCTTGTAGTAAATGCTCTTTAAAAGGGCTGTAATGTGTCAGGTAGGCTGTCCATCTGTCCCAGTGCTCTGTCTGAGGTGCTACTCAGAGGTGAGATTTAGGAAGACCTTCTGGGTACTCTGTGTTGTCCAATCTTTCTGTGCTCCACTAACATCTTAAATTAGAGAACTAGAAATGTTAAGGCTACATCCAAACCTATGCCCTTTAAAATCATTAGCATATGGTTGTGTTTATTGCCTTTTTGAACTTCTTGATAATGTTGTTGCATGACTACAAATCGAATAATTTCATCAATCTAAAAGAAGTCCTTTCTTCTCTCTGTTTTTAAATCCGTCTCCTTAAATTTTCACTCCTAAATTAATGTCCTCCATTTTATGTTTGCAGAATTATGTGAACAGTTCTGTTGCCATCTTGCCCAACTATTCCCTAGTAGATTTCATTATTTTTCTTGGTAAAGGAAGTGCTCCCTCTCCTTAGTCATTTAGTTGTCCTATACTATGTCCTGTTTGAGAAGCAGTGCACACTTAGTGTGCACTAAGAAACTGCTTTACTGAAAATATGTGCTCATGCTTTCAAATAATCTGATAGAGACACAATGTGTATTTGTATAGAGACTAGCATGGTGTGTAAATGTATAATTTAGCTGTTGTTATACATTATGAATCAGTATTTCTACAGAGATTTTTTATTGACTTTTGAGACCATTAGTGTAGAAAAGGACATGGTATTTATGGGACATAGGTGCTATTTTTGTGATAGAATATTTTAAAAATATATGTTAGTAGAAAAAATTATATCTCCAAAGGACTTTGATTTTTTTTAGCATAGTTAAAGCAGTGAAGTTATGTACCAGCAAATACTTTGAGAGCTAATTTAGATGGTCACCTTTAACTTGTTAGTGAAGTTATCAGATATCTACTATAATACTTTGATGTGATATTTTGACAAAAAAATGTGCATATACGTTGATAATTCCTGTAGTGATCCTTTCATTTAACTCTAGGAATTTTTCTAAGAGAAAAAAACATTAAGTGTCATAGGTATCTACATTATTTTTTTTGGATCGTTCTTCACTGTAACTGATAACTTCTTATGCCATTGTCCATCTTGAAACACCCAGATTAATAATTTTTTGAGAAGTGCAGCAGCAAATAAGCAAAATTAATAATGTCAGACTTCAAAGACTCTCGGTCATTAAGTCACAAGTTTCCAGATTGCTTGTTGTGATGTTTGCTGCTGTAACAGTGCTCAAAGTGAAGCAATTGCCACATGCTGATGTGGCCAGTCTCCCTTGAGTTTAGATTGTCTTGCTCCTTAGCTGCACACACCCATTTCTTCCTGCAGGGTCTTTGTTGTCCCTTACACTCTTGTCTAGCTCTCCCTGCCCTCCTCTCAGTAGTTCCCCAGCCCATGCGACATCTCAGAAATCTTCCAACCTGCTACCAGATGTGGATGAGGCTCCAGGGACTGCATGCCACATTCTGCACTTCAGTGGCATGGAGGAGCGCAGACAAGAAGGGACTTGCTGCAGCAAATGCTCGCCTATCCCTGATTTCATCTGGAGAGGGTTGTTGCCAAGTAGCCGGAAGGCCAGAGGAAACAGAACACTACAACAGCATGTCTCTGCTCCTAAGTATTTCCTTTCCATCTCGTTGTGGAAAAAGAAAATAACAGGAAAGAGAGGATGTGGAAAATAGGAAGTTTCACTGGGGAAAAAGATAAAAAGGTTAAGGTAAAAGTTTGGCCTGGTGAAGGCCCAAAGGTGGATCTGCAGATCGGATGAAAGGAGTTTGTGGTTAGGTAGTGGAGGCCAAAACCAGCAGAATGAGACTGAAAAAGGAGAGATGCTGGGAGAAGCAAGAGATTTTGACTAGGCAAAATGAGTAAAAAGAGAAAGAAAAAGAAAAATACAGAAAGAGGTTAAAGCTTTTGTCTTTATAATAAAAATCTTTTTTTGAAAGAAAAATGTAACTAATCCAAATGGGAATGGAGAAATTAATAGATGGAGAAGTGAGTGCCAAATACAATGAAAAATAGAGAAGAAGAAGGAAAATGGAAAAATGAAAGGAAGTGGAAAGGGGCAGAAACACCCTACATCTTGTTTTCCAATTCCTTTGTTTTGTTGTATGTCCTTGGGAAATCATTTTATTGTGATAAAAGAATTTATGTCTAACAATGGCATATCCTCTGCTTTTATTCACTGATTCTATTACTGTACTAGGGCTAGACCAGTGACCTTCAAACATTTTTGATCATGCACCTCTATCTGTAAGACCTTTTCATGCATGTGCCCCTAATAGAGGCAAATATATCTGTTTATAAATTGTATACACGTACTATTCTGTTAATGTATTGTGTACATTATAAAGTTTTTACAAAAAAAGAAATTAGAACAGTGTGAAATAAAGATGAAACAAATACTGTTTTGAAAAATTTTATTTTATTTTATTTTATTTTATTTTATTTTTTGTTGGTTAATGCTAAAACCCATGAATTCACTCTGGTGAATTGTCTGGCACACGTCCTGGGGTGTAATTTTCCCTGCCAAACACATATTTTCGAGGGCACTGGACTAGACCATCATGTAAAGTCTAAAGCTTTGTGATGAACTCTCTCCAAAACTGTTGTTTACATTTCTGATGACCTTGGTGAGGAGATAAGGAGGTGGCCTCCTTATCACAAGATGCAGAGCTCCCTCAGCTCTTTGTAAGTGTTTTACAGTACTCCACAGAAACAGATTCTGAAATACCTAGTTAGGACAGTCAAAATCATTGATAAAAATGATCATTCAGCCTGACCACACTTGAATTTTCTAGATTCTGTTGTCCTATATTTACCAGCTACAGAAAAAAAATCACAGTTTTCAAAAAATATGCACAACTTACTGAAAGCAGTGGCCATGACTTTAGAATTTTCTGGTCTGGTTACAGCCAAAGTAGACCTACAACTGTTTGCTAAAGACATTGAGAATTTTATTTAATCTTTTATACTTTCCTAAGTTTCTTCTCAAAGTAGGATCATTAAATTGTGTTGTGCATGTCCTTTGAATTAGATCTGCAATCATGCTTTCAGTTGCACTTAGACACACTGCTTCAGGCATAACTTTATTTACATATGTTGACTCTTGGTTTTCAAATGTATTTCATGTAACACATTTGAAAGTAGTGTGACATTCAAAACTATGTTAATAAATTATACTGGGCTCTCCTGAGAAGGGTAAGTCCACAAACACCTGCTTTTGTTTTGCCATTTTCCCATGTGTTTTCTTGTGGAAATTCATGTAACAAAGGTTTTGGGAAGGTAAGAACTGTAAGAATATAAGCATAGACTCGTATTTAAAGAATTTTTCTTTACATCTGTTTAACAACATTTGTATTTAATGTTTGTATAATTCATTTTCTTATGCCTAGAAGCAGCAATTTGAAGCAGTAACAAAAGGCAAATGTCGGTAGTGAGAAAAAACTATGATAAAACAATGGATTATTTAAACATATTTTCAGATTAGATTACATTTTAAAACCTTCTGACATTCTTTTTGCCCTCTGCTGACATTTGTCTGAATTACCAGTACATTTAACAAGCTAGCCTAAAAAATCTTTGTTACCACCAGGTTATCTAATTCAGTGTGCAGTTCAATGGAAAGGCTCTGGGTTTGAGTGCTCTTGAAACGTAGAAATTTATGATAGCACAAAACCTGGCAAATTATATTAACCCCTTTAGACAAATATATGCTTATATTTCAAATATATAATTGGATTTTAGTGTTTAGGGGGAGGTTTCTGACTTCACGTTTCCCTTGTAAGAGTCTGTCTGTGGTATTGACCAGCGATGTTAATGACTTAAGGACCAGAACAGATGGACTCCAAAAAGATGTATTCAATCTTCCTAGGATTGGCCTTTCTGCTGGAAATATTAGAAAAGACAGTAATGGTTGCAAAACAGACACTGGTTTGCATTGAATTGGACTGAGAAGATTGCTTGTCTTCAGTATGCTTCTTTGCAGTGGCATCAGGCAATTCCTCTGTACTTTGTTTTCAGCTCACTTTATAAACACAAATCCATCATTCTTTTAATCTGCTGGAGTGCTGGTTGAAGTTGACTCAAAGATAAAAGGGGCTGTATCCTGTTGGGTCTCTGCTATCCTTTAAGTAGTATTTAATGACAGCACTCTTTTTGAGACAATACTGGCAGAGTCATAGGAACACCGTACTGCATTGTGACCTAGATCATTATCAGTCTGATAAACTTAAAAAAGAAAAAGAAACCTACAGACCTGGTTTTTAGATTTAGTTGTAAATAGAATGCATTCTATAAAGTCTTGTACAAGATCTGTTTTACAGAGGATGTTTATGAGCCTTTTCAACAAGGAAGGGTCAGTAAACTCTTTAATATAGCAGTCCAGTATAGTGAAAACATATGTTGGACCACAAAAAGTCTTGAGTTTAGCCCTCTCCCACAACACAAACTAAGTCCTTTTAATTTCCCTCCTGTGCTTTGAACCTTCAATGGACACACAAGTTAAATTGTCAAACTCCAGCTTCAAAACAGAAGCTAAAGTACTTCATTTTTTTTAAAAGAAAGCTTAGATTCTCATGTAGCTGTAGCATTCTAAAGAGAAAAAGAGAGTCTAGAGACTGTAAGGCAAATGTAATTAAACTTCAAGCTGAGGAAAGAATCATGGGAGCTGACAACACCAAATGTGCTTGAGTTTTCACATTGACTTACATGCTGCTACTTGCAGGACCGATTCTGAGGTTCTGCGTGCTGGGTCTCAAGGCTGTCAAGGACAGGTACCTGAGGCTGTAACCAGTGTAACCTTGGTGTATATAACAAGGGAGATCACAGCTTTGGCCTCTATCCACAGCTTCTCTGAGTTTAACCCATTTGTTTTTCAGAAGAGATTAAAAAGAAAGATTAAATATATTTGTGTCAGCCAGACATCAAATGTAGCACTCTCCTGCCTTAGATTGACCCGGTCCATAGTAACATGCAGCTTTTTCATTGCTAGTGCTATCTAAATGTTCAGAAAAGCCTTAAGCCACAGAGAATTTTGTCTTAAGTTCTTGTCCCTTTTAGCTCCCATGCAAAGTCTAGGAATCATCTTTTTCAGTGCTCTCTTATTTCGTGGCCATGTTCACATCCAATAAAGTGGCATTCACTTGGCAGTTGTATTCAGATCTTAACCACTTCTCTAACTTGAGTTCTAGTCCAAAGAAAGGAGCAGGCCTCCTGTTTTGAGTGTTGTCAACTGCATATGAAAAAGTCAGCATTTTATTCACAAAATACGAAAGTGAAATGTTGTTGCTATCTGCCTTCCTCATTGAGGGAACATTTGAAATTATAGCTAGTGAAAAGGACAGCATGTATACCAGGATGAAAATTAAATTCCTTTAAAGGGAGGAAGAAACTCCATTCCCCTGGCAAGCAATTCCAGTTAGCATGTAAGTATTCCACTCCAGGTTTGAATTAGTATATGGCCCTAACCAATGGTGGTGAGGAGTTATCAGCCACACTTAACATTGTTTTGTCCAGTTAGTAATAAAGTGATTACTAGTATTTCCCTTTAAAATGTGGTTACTGAATTTCGGGATTAGCACCCATGAGACCTATGGGAGCCACTCACATCTCATGTCTTTTGTTGTACCAGTCAGCAATCTCTGCTATCAGGTTGATATGCATACTTTGAAACTTAATTGTAGAGCTGCAGGCTTTCCAAGGCAGATATTAAGATTGTTCAAATATATTTGTATGGTGTCTCACAAGAAACTTAGGTACGGAAATGTAAATACATCAGATAAAATAGGATTCCTTTTTGAAGGGGGTGAGAGGCAAATAGTAAACCAAAGCTTGAGCTCTGAAGACCAAATAAAGCCATGATTAAAAACAAAACAGAAAAGAGTCATTACTACTGAATAATCCTTTAGGTTTGCATATAGCAACATATTCCTGAGTATGTGCTACACAAGATAGATGGATCAGGTAGTACTGCTTCAAATTCAACAATATTCAATGAGAAGAGATCCAAAATAACAGCATGTAAATATATTTGTGTCCATTTATGTCTGATATTAATTCATTATCTGTACACAAAGTCAATATTTTGCACTGGGGAATAGGTTTTAAAAGTGAATGTGATTTCTGTATGCTCTGGCTTTCAGACAATTTATGATTTATTGTCACAGTTCTCTGATTCCAAAAAAGTGTCTTCTTTTCCTGGTTACATGTGAGAGACTTATGAAGCTGACCCAAAGGTAAGCTGTTATCAAAAAAGCAGATGAAACAGGCAGAAGCCTCTTTTAAAGCCTTTCTGTTAAAATGACACGCCACAAAGATTAAGTTAATATCTAAGTGTGGTGGGTTGACCTTGGCTGGATGTCAGATGTCCACCCAGCCACTCTATCACTCCCCTCCTCAACTAACAGTAGCATGTTCCAGCACAGGCTTCCCACTTGATCACAGCCTCCCTCAGGCATCCCCCTGCTCCAGCCTGGAGCTCCTTCATGAACTGCAGCTGGATCTCTGCTCTGCTGTGGACCTCTGAGGGCTGTAGGGGCACAGCTGCCTTGCCATGGGCTGCACCACAGGCTACAGAGGAGTCTCTGCCCCAGCACCTGGAGCACCTCCTGCCTCTCCATCTGCAGGTCTGTTTATCTCACCGGTCCTCGCTCCCCCCAGTGCAATAATTTACATAAATGATTTGATTTGTATCTCCTGAAAGGTGTATGACTTGAAACAGTAATGTCAAAAGTTACATTATTACATTAATTACATAACAAATGAGGTAAAATAACAATCTATAACCCTATAATAGTCCTTTCTGCATAGCAAGAGATTGATTTGAAGCATCCTTAGCTTTGGAAAATGCCTGTATCCCACTCTGTCTTTTTGATTAGGCAGAATGTGAATGTCTAAGAATTTATGTCCAATTGCTGAGTGCTTCAAGAAGAAGACAAATATTTTCCCATTCTCATACAGTTTTTCATTCTGACTGGTCTGACCAGCATGAACCTGGTGCTTGTACAGGTGGAGGATGTGAAGCTCACCCCTACAGCAGGGGCTGATGAAAGCTGCTGCCCTGTTTCAGCCTCATCTGAATTTTAGTCCAAATCCATGAAAAGGTCTAATCATTGTATTAGTTTAGCACCATTGGTGATTCATCATGCTTATAAAATGTGTAAATATATGGTGGGAAACACCAGGCTTTATGGACAATATTGTCCAAATAAGTCTTGTAGACAAGCTCTGTCATACGTACGGCTACCAAGACATTCCCCGTGCAGTGATCACCTCTGATTCTCTAGAGGCTTAGTTGTGAGATTTTTCTTGTGGACACCTTCCCCAAGTGGAGCATTGTTTTCTTCCAGGAGCTGGCTTCATTTAAGTTTTTCATCTCTATTTATTCTGTGCACTGCCTAATTCATAAATGGAGAAAATTGTTTGGACAGATATTATACCTTTACTATGCTCAGCTGTAAGTTTCAGCTGAGAAATCATTTTTTAAGATGTCTTTGCTGTCTGAGTTTTGGATGCATTATGTTCAAATTTGACATTTGTTTTTAGCTGTAGTCTTTTTTTTTCCCCCCTGTGTTCTCTTTTCTATGCAGCTTGCTTCATGGAATTTTGCAGAGGTAGGACTTAACTGTAAAATGTTGGTGGCAGTCCAACATGTACATATACACGGCCTAGTAAATATGCTTCTACTGCAAAAAAATAGGTAATAGGCTAAGGGAGTGGAACCAAAAAGCAAGAGTGAAACATAATTTTGGTTGCAAGTGAACTTGAAGGAAAATTAAAGGGTCAGCAGAAAAGAACTTCCCTGACTGAGTAGCCTATGTGTACAAAGAATGGCAAGCTTGCAATGTCTGGCCTTCAGCACATTAGATATTTTATTGGGTATTTTTTCCTGTCTTTTTCTTCCCCTCATTGCCTACCTAAAATTAAATGACAGTATTTGAGGAGACAGTAGGGAACTGATGGCGTATTTTCTTCAAAGGACTAGTTTATGGCAAAGGTTATCATTTTTGTGTGGGTTCTATTTTGCAATTGACACAGAACAGGAACTTGCTGTTCAGAACAGAACACAAACAATCTGAAACACAGCTCCTTCTTAAAAGCTTACTGATGTGATTGTGATAGCATATGGTATTTACAGGTTGTTGGGAAATCCCAAGTTTATGCACAAAATTACAAGATCTAAACAGTTACTATTCAGAAATACTACTAAGGAAACATCAGCTCCATATTCAGTGGTGACCAACAAAGCAAAAAAACTTTAGAGATGATTTAAGGAGAAAGAAAAATGGAAAGAAAGCACCTTCTTTTAATCTAAGGTTCCCATATTCTGGAGCATATTGCAATTCTCTGTCTGTCTTCTTTATATAAATAGGCAGTAACATTAGCAAAAGAAAAATAATGCTGAGATATGAAACAATTTCCATGAAAGAAACTAAGAAATATGTTCTGTTAATACATTTATTATTATCTCAAAAGAGATGAGTATGAGTGAACATGAAGGAGTGTCATGGAAAAGGTGAATAAGGACTAACTTTCTTTCAGCGTAAGAGCTATGGGATATCACATGAAATAAGTGGAACATCCAAAACCAAGAGAAAGAGAGATTTCTTGTTACAAGGAGAAGTTCTGCTACACAGTTCCTTGTCACAGGACATCATGGATGCTAGGAACTTACATAGTTCGGAAAGCAACAGATTCTTTAATACAAGCTGGTAAAAAGAAGCATATCAACAGTGACACAGAGCTGCAAATCTCTGGAAGAAGGGGAAGTGATCTACCAAGTTTTGATGTACGTTTACTTAACTTTTTAAAATATATTCTTGTAATCTCTTGTCATTAGCTGTTGGAAGTAGCCTACTTTGCTAGATGAACCTCTGCTTTAGTATAGAGAGAAATTATTTAATATAATTTCATGTTTTTTATAAAGAAACAGATCTGCAAAACCAGTAATGATCACAGTGCTTTCACCTCAAGCTCTTTTTTAAAGAACTGACTTTTTAAAAGCATCTTAATTTTTTAGGATTATTGAATATCTCATCCTGAACCACATGTTTAAGGTCCATATTCTGCAGGACTGCAAATGCATCTCAGAGAATCAAAGTATTCATTTCTGTTGGGCAAGGAAGTACTTCTTGTTTTTACATTTGGCTGTCATTCCTATGAGACACTTCAGTTCCTGGGGTTTTTTTGTAAAAAAACAAAAGGTCAGGACGATATCCTATGCATGGAATCTGACAGATAACTTTTCCTGTAACTGTGATTCGTCTTTGTATTTGTTCTTCCAAAAAGGAAAAAGGTTCAGTCAGTCATTTGGTGACACACTGTGTTGGCAGAAAACTGAAAATTTACTGGAAACAACCTCCCTGATTTTACATACGCATGTGGTTGCTTTGTTACAAAACAAGGTAAGCATAACTGCCTTATTCTACAATATTACTTAAATGTGTCAAATGTGCTTCTGCTGAATTTTAAAGAAGTTTTTATAAAATAATGAAATTTCGTGACCTATTGTCTAAATGTGAATTGAGAAGCCCAAAACTTTGTAAGATTTGCATTAGCAAATTGGTCATGTACAAGAAATGTATCTTGTTACATTTGATGAAAAGCTCTATTTTGAACTTCGTTTTAATGTCATGGAAATCGATGTTATCTTGGTGTCCTAATGTTGCAGTTTACCTTTTATATTTTCAAATATACACAAAGTGTTCCTACCTACATATGTTTCTTCTGGAATGAAATGTGGTACTGGCAAATAGAGGTTTTCAGAATTTTCCATATCTGTTTTTGGTACTAATTTAGAAGTATTACAGTTTTGTTCTTTTTCCAAAGGTTTTAATGCTTTTTAAATATGTAATTATTCCTGAGCATTTCATCTTGTGAAAATATTTGTATTTTCTCTTCAATCAGATACATAATAAATAACCATAAGAGCAGACCACTTAAAATGCATTTCTCTACAGTGGAAATCAGACTCTTTGTCTTTCTCAAAGATTAAAAGAGCACAATTTTGTTATGTTTCTGGCTTACTCATACGTATCTAAGAAAGCATAGAAATCTGTGCTTTAGGCTCTGCTCTTCTTCTTGTAAAATTCAGAGAGTTTTAATCAAAATCATTCTCTGTTAAGATAAAAACAAAACAAAAAATTCAGGACCTAAATTTATCACATAGAAATATTATGTTCATAATTTAAAAGCAATTACTCCAGGCACATGAGATGAAACACAAATCATCATAGATATTTCAAATAGTTTCTGCCAAAGTTTAGCAGGCAACTTGTAGGAAGTTAAGCATTTAACAATTTTTAGTCTGCCTTATGGATTGTGGAATGTCTCATAATCAAAAATTTCTGACAGATGTTAAAAGGTTTGTAGACTGTGGCTCTTGTCTCATGAGCACAGCACTCCAAATTCAACTCTCATGGATCTGACTAACCTAACATTGTATCTGTTTATGTATTGCTTATGTTTTTTGACCAAACAAACAACTAGAACCAACAGTCCTTATGGTTGTGTTTCTGGTCACTCATTTAAGAATCAGTTTCAAACAATATTTACCTTAAATGGAAGGCAAATTTACTGTTGTGCTTAGCTTGTATAATTGGCATAAATGTCAATCCAATTCACATTAAAATGAATATTGAAGTAACTTGGAAGGTGGGCACCTGCAGTGTGAAGCTTTCCCAAGGAAAAAAAAATTTAAATACAGCAAACAATCACAATCAGATGTTTTTAATAACATTGAGCTAAAATCTAAACAAAATGAGAAAGTAGTATCTGTTACTTAATGTGAATGGATGAATTGGTTTGGTAGGGAATTGTGACTTTTATTCAGTTAATATTTAAAATTCATGCAATATGGCTTTGTAGCCTTTTGTCTTTCATCAAACTTTAGAGTGTAAAACAAGAAATACAGCTTTTTTGTACTCATATCTGCTTTGTGGTTTTGTTGACTTTTTTTCTTTTGTCTCAATTATGTGCTCCCCTTCATGTGATCCTTCTATATCTGTTTCCCTCTCTCATTCCTATTTGCTCTTCATATGTATTTTCAACTATTCTTTTAAAAACCCAAATAATTAATTCTCCTTACACCCTTCAGTGCAGCCTATATTCCATTAAAAGAGCTTTTAAAGTTATTTTTGCTGATTCACTATCAACATTTGATTACAGAGGAGAAAATCTAAAAGCCAAAAAACATACCAGTTCTTGTAACTGGGTTTCAACAGTTTCTCATCTTTATATGACCTGGAATCTTGAAATTCTGACAAATTTCTCCACTGTAAAATTTTTGGGAACAGGCAAAGTGAGGGAGGAGAATGACAGGTAGGACTTAGCAGAACTCAGAAATAGGTCACACTTTTTTGTAAACCTGCAAAAAGTAAATGAATTGCATATTGGTTGTTTTGACATACAGAAAGAAAAAGCCATTGGCTCTTCAGTGAGCCAGGGAAGATGGTGCACTGAAACTGCTCCCTGCTAAATTTGGTTAAAAATTCCCTCTACATTCCCCCAATATGCATTTTACACTCTTGTCTTCTCCCTTAAACTGTTGTTACATTTTGTTAACTGCGGTTACCTTTGGTTGGAGCACAGTATGTCCTAGTAAGATCAGGATTTTACTGAGAGCAAATTTCCCCCAGCCTAGGCAACCTTTGTATTATTTCATTAATTTAGCTTTTATTTTGCTGCATGTGCTAAACTCCAAGAGAGTTAATTAAAAATCTGTGGTTTTCATGATAATTTAAAACATGGCTACTATATGGAAAAGGTATTACAACAGACTACCTGGGACATATGCCAGAAAGGTTTAAGTAAGAAAAGAAATAGGTATGTTTGCTCTCTTATCTCAATAGACCAACAGCAAGATTTTCTAAGGGTCTGCATGGGAATTGAGAGAATAGGACACAGTTTTAAATAGTAACTGCGTATACTTACTCCCTCATGTTGCTTCCTTACTTGGTCTCTCCTCTCTCCTAGTGCCTCCTTTTATTCAGAAAAACAAAAGCTGCTACCTTCTTGTTTATTTTGAAATCATTGAACTATAGTGATGGCACCAATCATCTCTTTTACGTCTGTCTTTTTCCATTTTAAACCTTTCATTTATAAACTTTACCAACTGTTTGTCTGCTGAAACCCAAAGCAGCGTGAAGAAAGAAGTCATACCATGTGGAAATGCACTAAAGCTTTAGCTCACCATTTGGGTTTCATACAGAGATTTCAAATACTCAGGTAATTTCAAAGTCTGATATTTTGCAAACTTACAAGGTTTAGGGATTGTTTTATTCAAATGCATCTATCACTTAAAAACATTATAGTTGTTTGGTGATAATTCCATTATGTAACAGACCTGCAATTACCTGAAAGGAGTAACAAGTGGCAGGATGAGAAAAAATGGCCTCAAATTTTACCAGGAGAGGTTTAGATTAGATATTTGAAATTTTTTTCCACAGAAAGGGTTGTAAAGGGAAGTGGGGGAGTCACCATACCTGGAAGTGTTCAAAAAACGTGTGGATATGGCACTTGAGGACATGGTTTAATAGTGAATGTGGTGGCGGTGCTGGGTTGACAGTCAGACTTAGTGATCGTAAAGGTCTTTTCCAGCCTTAATTTTTCTGTGGTCCAGTGATCTAGTGCTTTTATGGCTCACAGGTATTTGTGACTTGCCTGAGACTGAGAAGTATGTGTTGTGTGGGTTGTCTAAAATATACACACGTGTGCACTCCTACACACACACATAATGCAATATATTTAGTTTCAGACTGCTTAAAGTATGTAGAAATGCTCTGCTTTATGCCTGTATACAGTAATACTGGTAAAATCATCTACATGGGTATCACTGATTTTTTTTTTTTTTTCCGGGCTTTGTTTCAGGCTTCTGCCTGAGAATGTTGATCAGAAGTCTGTACTTCTTCTTTCTTTACACAAGTATATAAAAAAGTAAATATTTCTGTTCCTTGACTGATAGTTTTCCAGTGAATAAGCAGGCCTTACTTCAATTTAATTTCAGCCAAAGTAATTGGTGAATGTAAGTATTCAGTTTTCATACATTTGTTGAAAAAAGGCAAGGTTTTACAATTACAGGTGCTAGAACGTTTGTGCTCCCTGATCTAACAAAGAAAGAATAGAAACACAGAGACACTATCAAAGCCAAGATGAAACTATGTTATTCATACACCTAAGGGCTTTCTTCTCTGTGTTTTAGGGACAAGGGCAAGTTAAGAACTGTCTCAACACCTTTTGTGTCTACACAGGCAAATCTCTGTCTTGAGTCAATTGCTGCTGTAAATCTCAGGCCTGAAAGCCATGGCCTGAAGCTTAAACTGTGCAGCAGCGCTGCAATCACGGTCCCCTCCTGCGTTAGTGCAGCTGCTCATTCCGCCGCGGTCCCTGCCCACGGCAGCTGTTATTCTGTGGTGCGATGGTTTACAGTAAAACTACACTGCACCCCGCCGTCCTGGTGAAATACTGCAAGCAAGGGATCCGAGTCGGATCTCCAAGATTTCAGACTAATTAAGCTGATTTGCAGTCTGTTATTTAGGCGCTAGATGTCTCCATATGCTATAAGCGCACATGAGCTATGCTTACCCGTAAACAAAGAGGAAATACTTAGAACCAAAGTTAGTAGGGCAGTATTCATAGACATGTAAGTGAGTGACCACTTTGTTTTCATCTGTTTGGAATATTCCCAAGGAAATAACTATGTTGGGAAACGCTTGTATTTCCCGAAGCATTTCATTGAAGCATCTCAAATCCGATCA
>VZRL01006285.1:470775-495271 GCA_013397895.1 Origma solitaria | reverse complement strand
AGGTGTGGGCCGCGCGTGCCCGCGGCAGGTGCGGCGGCGGGGCCGCGCTCCCGGGGCCGCGGCTTTGTTGGCGCGCTCGATCGGATGCTGCCGGGATCGCGGTGGAGAGCGACCGGGCTCAGGTCCACATCCCGGCGTGACTGCGCTGCGACTTGTCACAGGCATCCCTGAGTACTTGGGCTGTCGAGGAATGCGTTCCTTGTGACTGATAACCAGCAGCTGCTTTACTTGCTTAGAGGCACGGAAGAAACAGTGAGAGTTGCACATCATCGCAGTCCCTCTAAGAAAAGACGGTGTTTAGTGATTAATGCGCTGCATTTGAGCTATATCACAGCTTAGATGAGGGCTGCGTGCTGAAGATAGTACCCTTTATATTTTACATGTGTGTTAGTGACACGGTTTCCTTAAAAGGGAAGAGATTTTATGTTTCTGAGTGTTTCTAAAAACAAAATAGAAGCTGGGGCTTGACAAAGACAATGTAATAAGGAGCATGAAGTAGTACTTTGTGGTTTTGTGTGGCATTAGTCTGTTTTAATGAATCACAGAAAAAGATTTGCAGTGGTTTAGCTACTGATGTGAAGTGGCCCATGGGTAGCAATAAGGAGGAGGGACGTTAATCTTTGTTCTTGGGAGTCTATAGCTCTTTGAGGTGCTTTGTCTGCATGGATCCTGCGCACTGCCTGCATGGATGTGAAATATTCTGCCAGATCAAGTTTGTTGGGCCTGCTCCTCCTGCACTCCCACTACTAATACAGCATCCAGCAGACTATATGGCAGGGACTTGAGCTAGGCAAAGTGGCCAGAGAAATAACTTCTATGTAAAGCACAAGTAATGACCCCAGCTACAAAGGGATTCAGGAAGAAAAAAAGGGAGTGTGGGGATGAAGAGGACAAAGACAAGGGGTCTTGTGAAGTCCATGCTAAAATGAGAATGACTTCTGAAATTCAGCATATGATTTCAACAGGAGAGCTGTGGTGTGCTATTTTGAGATGGGATAGATGTTTTTCAGTGGCATACTGTAGGTTTTTAAGATTATGAATATTAAGACATTTGCCCCACAGTGTTTTGTTGGGAAGGTGGTGGTGAGGGTTGGCTGGAAGCTTTTAGGCAGTTCATCTGACTTGTTGCTAATTAGTAGAAACACTGACTAGTAGAAGATGATGTCCCTTGCGTGTAAAAACTGTAGTTTTCAGAAGGGCCTATGAAATCCACTGAAGGTTTCCTAGCTGTAGTTGGTCCTGTGACTGGAAGAGTTACCTTTTGGTGGCACAGTACACTTTTCTTCCAAGTTGACACACCAGGGGAACAGAAAAGGTTGTTTTTCCTCTAAGGCATTAATATAAAAATAGGTAGAGCAGAACCTTGGTTATTTTTCAGCTTTTTTTTTTTTTTGGTGGGTTGATACATATTTGAGTAGCTTGTACTTGAAGTTAGTAAGTTTTATTTCCTTGAGTAATGACAGGGTGGAGTGCGACAGGTGTTTTTCAGTCTGATTTAAATACTTCAAAACAACGTTCTTACCACCAAAGTTGCAAATAAATGTCTGCATGCCTTGGACAGTCAAGACTAGAAATGTTTTTTAATTATAGATAACTCTTATAATGTGCTTTAAGTATGAAGCACAGTAATTTACTTCCTTTAGTATATGTCCAGTGTGTTTCAGAAAAGTTTTATTAAACAGTTTTAGCATAATGTTTTTGAGTGTTTTGTGGTAACTCTGTTTAGATTCTTGCTGTGGAAGTCTTGTTTGCAGAACACCAGCATTAACTCAATTTCGTTTATTGTACCTGTTGAACAGGAGGGAGCTGTTTTCTTCTTTACCTGTGGGAAGGCTGTGACCACTCTCTGTGCTTCATCTGGAGCTCCATCTCCTCTTAGTTCTGCCTTGTAGAGGAGTGGGGGAGGAGAGGGAACCTGGTCCTGGTTTCTGCTGGAGGCTTATGCTGCAGCCTCCACAGCCATAAGGGCACGCACACCCCTGCAACGCCTGCCCTGCAGCTAAAGGAGCTCCTTGGCTGATGGGCCACGTCTTGCAGGACTTCAAGGAAACTTGTCCCACGGGGCTTGCCATGACACGGTTCTTCACCTTCTGTGTGCTTGCATGAGTGATTTGAAAACTTCTGACAGAAATTAGTAGGAAAATTATCACCTAGTAAATCTCACTTTCTGTATATTAAAAATTAAATCATAGGAGTGTAGTCTGAAGTATACCAGAAAAGTTCATGCTTTACATTAGTAAGACTGTTCTGTAGAATCACCTGAAGTATGCATCAACACGTGATGAAAGTCTGTATTGTAAATTGCAGTTTCTTGTTTGGAGTCAAATCATTATTAGACTTGATCCATTCTCAGCTTATTTTTACTAAAATGGATTTCACTGTCAATTTAATGGAGGTATTTTTGGCAAGACGAATGGGAATGAATTGTTTGTAGATGTGGGTGTAGAAGTCCACGGAAATATTTTCTTGGAATAGTAATACTGAGAAAGAAAATGGAAAAGGAGTAGAAAAGTTGAGCAAAGATGTGAGGGAGAGAAGTAATGTATTTGCCAATATGGAAAGGAAATACTGAAGGCATTAAAGAATGCATACTTTAGAATTTGTAACTGATTTTATTACTTTATTGTGAAGTAGGTTAATGGAAGGGAATGTGCTAGTAGCTCTTCTATCTTTTTGGCACATGGGATTAAGAAGAACATGATAAAAGGAGTAGCGTAGTCATGCAAGATGATTAGCTATACCGGGCAGGATGTTGCAGTAATTGGGCATTGGGTGTGGAGTTCTTGGAGTTCCCTAGAATGGAATTTACCACAGTAAGCCAAAATATGAATGTAGCCACCAGCTCAGCAGAAGGCATGCTTAATGGTGCTTTGTTTTGCTGTTTGAAGATTGAGATTTTGCTGTTTTGAGATATCCCAAGCATGCTGTTTGTGTTTTTTATAAAAGGGAAATTATATAAAATGGTTTTTCTTCTCTAAAGTTGTACGACTGTTTCATGTTGTGTAAGTTAAATTACTGTTCATTATTCACCAGGCTCCCAGCTCATATAATTGTGATTTCTGTGATACCTTGGCATTCAGATATACAGTCAAGTTGTTCTTCATTAGTTTATCAGTAGAAACTCTTTCTACAAGACTCTTACTTACTCGTGTATGCTGGGCCGTGCTGCTGGATTGCCACCATTCCTACAGCAAGGTGAAAACTGTACCTACCTTTCAACTACTGTGTATCAGGTTAGCATGTTAACGTAAGCAATCAAGTGAAGGTGTATTTTGTGCGGCTGATGTCAGCAGGCAGTTGCAGTGGCTGAGTTGAGGGGAGTTTGATCCTTAGAGGAGGTGAGGTGATTTTGTAAAAGTGAAGGCAAAAGATGGTTAATTGAGGTCTTAAAGCATAGTAGAAGAGTGACGACGTCACATCACGGACAGTGTCCATCCAGGCAATTACCCATTGTCTGACAGTGGTGAGTAATAGTTGTCTGGTGAAGCTACTGCGTAGTGGTGCTACTGATTCCAGGCTCAACAGCTTGCATATCAGTAACTTCCTAAACTCGAGGCAGTGTTATTTATCCAGTAATCCTTAGCTGTCTTCTCTTCTGCAGCCTTGTTCTCTGAACCTATGTAAATTCTTGAAGTCCAAAACAAAGTATTGACTGACATTCAGAGACTTCACAGTGTCAGCTTCTTTTGCTCTCCTTGGAAGAGGCATGAAATGTCATTTGCATTCTAACAGCTACTTCTGACTCTATGGACTTGTGTCATATAGCCTCTCTCTCTGTCATCCGTCACCAGGATGAAGAATCCTTTGGGGGTTCAAACAGCTAAGAGCTGCTGAAGTTACAGCTGTGTTCTCGTTGGATGTGATTTGGAGCTCTTAATTATTTTTTAATGCAAACTCATTTAACTTGGCTCATACAAATGCAAGACAAAAGAATGTGGGTGTGCAGCTGCAACAATTGAGCTTTTCAAGCAGCGTTGTTTTGTTTTTTGTGGCTGATACATGGTCAAAAGCTGCAGAGATGGTCTTTTAAGGATGCAGAATAAGGGCTGACATATCATTTACTGAAGCTAGAAGTGGAGTGAAATAAATTCTAAGAACTTAAGAGCTTTGCCTAAGAAAGAAAGAAACTACATGTGATGTGGAAGAGAGTGTGTTCTGGTACTGATTTGTGTTTTAAATATAAGTTAAACATGGCAACCCTTTGATTATTAAGTGATTATATGAGTACAATCAGGAGTATTTTTGCATATGTCAGTTTACCAAAGCTAAATATCCTATCTGACTCTTTTCTCCACTGCCTGTTATATTCTGTATTTTCATATATGCTTATAGACTACTTATAAGAGCTTTTCTAATTTAATGAGAGATATCCAGTCTTACTTCCTTTCTCTTTAAAGGAGCAGTGTAGGCCCGAACTCTGTTTTGTTAGGGATTCATGGTAGTGCCAAAACTCTACTTTAGCTCTCTGAAGTGTATGACCATTACACAGAAAATTTTCTGCTTTGAAGTCCTAAGCTGTAGCTGTTTTGGATGGGATTCGCATTTTTCTAGAGACTGCAGATATCTGTATACCACTTCTTATTGTCAGTATGAGAAGTAGTTTAAATGTGTTTCTCTGGTTTTCGTTTGTTTTTTTCCCCTACCATCTTATTCAGGTTCTCTGAGGTAAATGTGGCAAATCCATCACTTTTGTGTGAAAGTTATTGACTTAAGTGTAGCTATTTATTTACTTAAAAGTAGGCTTGTACTCAGATGCATCACTGAGCTGAGACTGAAGTGTTCTGTAAACTAACCCTCCCAATGTCCCTGTGAGGCTGGTGACCACTTTTTTTTTCTCGTGTTACGGGCTTGGGGCCCAAATACGTTGTGATTCATGCAGCAAGCTAATGGCAGATGGGTGATTAAAATGCAAGTCTCTACTCTTCATGTCTTATACAAATTATTAAACATTCAATTTCTGAAAATGGAACAGTGAAAATGATTCCATTCATTTTGCCTATTTCAGCACATGCCATATTTCCTAGTGTGCTCTTGGACATGCTGTATTTAAGTTGTCCATCAATTCACTTGTTTCTCCATGGTTTTCTCCAGCAGAATGTGCTGTTATTTTAACGGTGAATGAAAAGCAGAATAGAGCTCCCCAATTTGTAAGTAATTTATAAAGATTAACTGTGTCAAAAAGAAACAAAGGGAGGAAAAATAAAATTCACTGGAAATGTCAGGTACCATTTTAGATACACTGACCATGGTTTGCCATGGCTTCTGGTTTATGTTTCTTTGTTTCAGTGAGCAAGATCTGAAACTACTACAGTTGTATTTGATCACACTGAAAATTGCTGTGTCTTTTTGTCAGTTAAGAATTCTTGAAAACTTGCAGGATAATGTTTATTGTCTAGGACTTGGAAAACAACATGTCCCTGCAGTTTCTGCAGTAAGATGCTTCTCTGCAGAACTACAAAAATCCCAAAATTTTATATGTGAACTTTCTGCAAAATCAGGTACTTTATCTGCTGCATCAAATGCTCTGTAAGTGAAACGGAGTGAGTGCTGCAGAGCTTGTTCAGGCAAACTGTATGTGAAGGACAAAAGCCCAGTTGTCACTGGAGCAGGGAACCATCTTTCTTATACAAATATCCTCTGATCTTTCAGTCTCATCCTTAATGGTGATCTGCCAAACACCTGCCCAAGAAGATAGGAATGAAGTTCATCGCTCTCCTGTACGAAGTCAGCCATGGACCTGAGAGTAGTTTTACTTGACCATAATTTCATACTTATCCCCACAGACAAACTCTGTTCCAGAGTGTCTGTTTACTTGTCTAGTTCCCTTGGGATGCAGTCTCCTCACCATCTTCTCCCCTTCACCTCATCATCCTTTTTAATCCACAGATAACAGCTTCATTGTTTCACATACCACCTAAACATATGCAGTTCAACTTTCCCTACTTGTATATATACAAGTTTGAAATTTGCCTCTGACTTGGGTGCTCCAAGATTTCATTAGACCAGCTGATGATGATTATTTCTATCTATTGGCCTTCTCTTATACTGTAAGTATAATGCCTGCTTTCACTCCTGTCTCTTGAATTGTGGTACTGAAGTAATTCTGTGATTCTATACTTCGGAAGATTTCGTTTAGGAAATGTGGACCTTGGCTCAGGTGGTTTCCAGTGGTTGTGTATTATGCATTTTTGCGTGTTTTCTATGTGCCAGGAAATTGACTAAAAAGTAGTAGTTGCTTCACAGGAAATTCAGGAAATCTAGTGCAACAGAGCTTATATTTTAAGTTTTGTAACTTTTACCATGAATATATCTCTATTTCTTGCTGATTTTTGCCCTGATTTTCTTCTGAAAGTGCTGGGCAAGCAAGAAGACCCAGTAGCGGCATGCAGAAAACAGCATATGTGTCTAGATGTCAGTAGAGTTTTTACACTTCTTTTTTTAACTCAGCTGATATTTTTCAGATTGTTATAAATATTGTTGTGATTTCCAACAGTTACTTAACTGTATGAGTGTATTTTGCTGTGGGCGTATTCTTTCCTGCTTTTGTACATGGGTAGAAGAGTTGGTTCTTTCAAATATGTTGTCTGTTATCTTAGTAAATAAGTACAATTTCAGAATGAGGCAGTAGGAGAAAATGTGGAACAAGAAAGAAAAGCATGTGGACAGCCTGTTTGGAACCATTCTTACTGATGAGGTTAGTATTTGTTGACTGGGGACTTTCAAAGTTCTTGAAGCATTGAAATTTGTATCTCTGTTGTAGTTGACCAGCTTGAAGGTCTGTAAAGGTGTGCCTGTCACACTTTGGAGCTTGCTTTACATCACTTTCTGTTCAGTAATTGTAATTACTTAGCAGCTTTTTAATACTGAGATCTTGTCCCTTTCCCTTTTCTTGGATTTCTCACTGCCCTTCGGTTTCATACCAGGCAAGTGCCTCTACCAGAAAAACAGTAATAACTATTGTGGTGCTGTGTTGCATGGGGAAATATTTTTGCATGTGTGTAGTTTTCCTCCCCCCTTTGGTCACTCTTTTCCTTAACCATATATACTCTGAGACTAGATGGTGTGGTAATAGGTCAGCAATAGAGCTGTTGGTGTTTGATAGCCCGGATAACAGAAGTGTGTAATTTCTTCTGGTTTCTCTTCTGTTTTATTTGTAAGACCTGTGACCCTTGGAACATGCTTTAAGAGAAGCATTAATTTCTTTGCAGTGTATGAAGTAAGCAAACTTTCTTTACAAAGTGTTCAGATGGGGCAGGGGTGTGGGAGTTTTTTAGCGTGTTTGACACGTTTTATTACACTTAGCATTTGACAACACAGAAGCGTGAAATTTCTTAGTATTTTTCTCACTTTTTGGGTGGTGTCAGGTGATGTTTTAAATTATCTGGTAAAAGAAGCCAATTTCTTTCCAGGAAACCAGCCCCAAAATGAGTAATGGATAAGCATGCTGCTTGCTTCTGAGCGGAAAATCACGTCTCGGGAGGTTCAGATGTTATCCCCTGGTTAAACAGTGCATATGTTTCCAGTTTCTGACTGTGTGGAACAATGTGGGCTTGCATGAGTGCATGGTAGCAGCACAAGTTAAAAGTGCTGAAGGGATACTTGAGGAGTCTGGAGATGTTGCAGGCTGTTCAGCAGCTCACTGCTGTCTGCCTGCTGCGGTTTGCTGTCCACACACCTCGGATGCTCTGTAGGCAGATCCAGGCTTGCAGGTATTCGCTGCTTGCAGGTTTTCACTTGGAAGCTGTGCAAAATTAACTTTTTTTTTTTTTAATTCTTTTTTTTTTTTTTAAGGTGGTTTAAGTTGTGTTGGCCGATGTTTGCTTGCTCATGCTGTAGGAAGGGGTGCACGAGCAGAAATCTGGATTGTGTGGAGTAGCACTACTCTTGAAATAGAGTGATATGCAAATAGTGCAGTCATCCAGCAGGTGGGTGGCTTGAAATATCTAAGATACTCCAGATACATCGTGGGCTGAAGCATCTGAGATACTCCAGCTGAGTCTGTGCTTTGGAAGCTTCTGTCATACTGATGGGCTGGAAGCACATGCTAAATGTGGCCCTGACTAAAAGCTGTATTGAATAATGGATTTAAAATCTTGCATAATACTGTTGAAAGCTGATGTGCAAGAAGTTTGGGAATACTGAGGCAACAGCATGCGTAAATAGCATGACAAAAACCACATTCATACAGATTGAGCTCTGTATAAATGTTAGGTAATTGGTTGTATATGGTGCGAGAACTTGACTATTACTGAAAACGCTATGAAGCAAGCTGCAAAGTAAAATACTGCATCATTCTGTGTACCACAGTACAGTTGTAAAAGTGGGTAGTGTTTTGTTCTGGGGCTGACTGTCAGGAAGAGGTGCCCATATCATGAGTTCCTTTAGGAGACCACAGCATAGGCACAGGTCAAAGGGAAATGTGGAAAAATTCAGGGGCATAGGAACTTGCAAGCAAATGTGGTGTTTAAGTAGTTCAACAGTTTGGGTATTTTGTCTTGTATTTTACTCTGTAAATGCATTTACAGAGTAAAATTTGTATTTGTGCTGTATTTGTGGCACACAGACTGTATTCGTGCAACTAAATAATTGCATTCTCTGAGGCATAACTGGCCATACAGCCAATTACTGTACATGCATTTGTGTGGTGCACTCTGAAGGCTTCCACAGAGTTGGAAATAAAGAAGCCAATAGCTTGAATCAGATTATAAATCTGTCTTTTAAAAAAGCCAGTAGCTGCTCTACAGGATAGAAGGGCTAATTTTTCAGCTAGAGAAATTAAAATAACACATGAAGAGGGAAGGAAGTATTGCAATGGTTACTCCTGTTGTAATGGAAAACTGTATGGTGAGTCTTTAGAATGTGATAAGTATCTCCTTATGGCTTAATTTCATTATTTTTATTTTGTAATGGGTAAGACAGCAACTTTGCTTTCTTTTTCCCACCCATGGATGACCTGTATTTTCACTTGAGTGGGGTAGTTGAAGGCCTTTTACAGTTGCCAAAGTGAGGTTTGCAAACAAAGCAGAATGCTTTGTGCAACAAAAATATGCTTGAAATATGACACAAGTGTTTCCAATGTCTGCTATAATGAATGTCTTTTTTCTTTTTCTGTTTTATTTCTTTAGAGGTTTGGCAGTATTTTAAGAGGACTTGGTGGGCAAAATTGTGGTAAAATTATTTTGTAAAACTATGTTAAGTCTTGCATAGCCAATCTGGATTTAGTTGATATAGCTGAGTAATTAACAAACTTGTTAACTGTTGATATTACACTATAATGAACACTGTAGTCATTTCCTCAATGTCATAGATAAATGTCATAACTGAAAAATTTTTAATGAAGTTTAAGGAGTTGGGATTTCAAAAAATAAAAAAAAGCCCTCCGTCCTGGATCAGGTTTCTTAAAATGTTTAATTAAGAAGCTAGTTTAGCATTTGTTTAGCTAGACATAAATATTGTCTTTGAATTAGCTGAAAAGATCCATCTCTGCTCAGCTTTTAATACCATATCTGAAGCACAGAAATGATTTTCACTGCTGAGAGATAATGAGTTGAGCATTAGAACACAGGAGGTTAAAGCAAACTGTTCCACGTTGGCCAGTTAAGTCTGCGAGCAGAGGATTAGGTTTGGGAAACAGTTTTTCAGAGAACAGAAAGGAGAATGCAGAAAATCAATTTGTTATAATGGACAGGCACGAGAAGCCCTTCTGGAGGACTTGGAATAATTTTTGCACTCTGGGATAGCTACTCCAGTTAATGTTTCAGTGTCTTCATTGTCATTGTGTGTACATCTGGAGATGCATTGTCTCCCATGAAAGTGTAATCTAGCCTGTTCAATAGTAACAGCTCTTTTTCCTTGAAACAGTGAAGTATCAGATTTTGCAGCATGTGGGACACAAAGCTCCTTTGCAACTTCTCAGAATAAGATTACAGTTGTCACATTTCTCCTTCATCAGCGTGCCTGACACTTCAGAGTATGGCTCAGACTTCCCTTTGTTAATGGAACAGAAAGAGGATCTTTATACTCTTCCGTTATCAGTAGTTTTTATTTTCCCTAAGCTTTGCTGTTTAATACACATGACTTATACCTAAATCCCCTTCAAGATTTAGTTTTAAAAGGTAGGTTTCAGTTAACTGAAACTTGAGCATCCTTCTAAAAAAATTTCATCTAAAAGAAATGTTAATCATAGTGAGAAAAAAAATTCTCTCCATTGTGAATACTTTGTAGAACACTGTTGACTGAAAAAACAGAGAAAACAGTCAAATGCAGGTTAGTCTCTTAAACTAGACAAGTGTGGTGAGTTAGACCTGCTGATGAGGATGGGCTAGGCAGTGATGGAACTGGTGTGCTTTCCTCTTGACGTGCTTCAGAAGAAAGATGGAAACAGTTGTAGTAAACTGAAATAAAAGCAGCACTCACTTCTGCGTGATAGGTGCACAGATCTGGAGCAGTCATGTTGCTTCCAGGTTTTGTGTCCAAACCCAGACATTCAGCAGTGAGAAAAATTACAAAGTTTGTTGAATAAGATGTAGGTAACTTTCTTACAGAGCCATTCCTGATGCACCTTTCCTAGCAATTGAATCCTGCTGTGAGTAAATTAAGAATTTGCACCTCAGCTTATTAAAAGTGTTGACTAAGTTGCATCAGCACAACTAGAAATAAAATAGTATTTAGTATTTTGTATGTAAAATTTAAATGGCTTTTAGGACTTCCGGTGTAGAAGGGAGGCTTGTCTTTTTCAGCTTCTTTTCCATATAGGAAAGTGAGGAGTTTGTTCAGCTTCTGTGTACAGAAAAAATACGTTTAGGCATTCTTTGCGTAACTGTGGGGAAGCAGGGGTTGCTAGCTTTCTCATTGTTCATCTGATTTCTTAATCTCATAATATAAGTTAACTGCGAAAATAGTCTGTGAAAAATACCCACTGGAACTATGAAGAAATGGTTTGTGCTGTACTAGGTTCCCACACCACATGCTTTTGAGTTTAATTTTGTTGAGGACACATATGCTATTGATCCATGCAGTTATACCATGGCAAGTGACCAGTAGCAACTGAGTGACTGATACTTTGTAAATAGTCACAGCTTCAGTGGTTGTTCTCCTTGACACATGTGGTTTAAAATTGCCTCTTGTTGTTGTATTTTTTTTTTTAATGCCTTTTGATCTGTATTCTGAAAGCCTGTCTCTTATTTTTTCCCTCTGTGTGTGTGTGCATGTTCCAGTGACTTTATAACATGCAAGGCGCTGATACCAGGGGGAGCTCCCCTGCATTCCTCCGTCCTCAGAACGGGAGCAGTCACAGGTCTTCGGGGTACGTCCCAGGGAGAATTGCCCCTCTCCGTCCCCCACCGCCTTCGCAGAGCCATGCTGCAGCAGAATTTACCTCGGCGAGACAAGAAGCCCAGACAAGACTCCCGTCCTTACCAGTGGAGCAGCACCGCCGACAGGCAGAGGCCAACAGGCATAAAAATACTCTTATTTGCTCTGCCATTTCTAGCCTTTCACTTTTTGTTGCACTGGGGATTTTTTTGGGAATAGCTTCAAAATATGCTCCAGATGGTAAGTTCTATTGCAAAGAAAATCTTTCTAGAGGTTAGAAACATTCTGTGAACATAATTCAATAATTCAGTGTCAGGATTAATGTTGAAAGTGCAAAAATAGGACACTTACTGCAGTTTTAACATTGAAGGAGGCAGAGCTTGGGGGCAATGATCAGCTTATTTTTTTGTTAACAGTGTTGTTTTTATTATGCATGGTTTGATTTACTTACATGAAACAGAAAGGCATAGCAGTAAATAAAGATTACTGGTGGGCGGGAAAGAGGCATGAATGTTTTATAAGCATAATTATTTTTGTCTGCAATAGCTCTTTCACAGGTTCACAAATTGTAGACAAAACAAAATCATGTGTGTTTAAGCAGTAACTAAGGAAGATAGTAAAAAAATGTTAAAGTAAAATAATTTAAAAATCTTTAACAACCTGTACTAATAATATGTGTTTGTTTTGTTAATATGCAAATTGCACAGGGACCTTTTTTGATCTATTAGCCCTGATTTTTTATTCTCAGCTCATTTTAGAAAACTGGGCAACTTTTGTGGAATTTGGAGAATCTCTGAAATGTGTCAGTGGTTGAAAAGCGTCAACAGGTGATATGATTATCTGCTGATCACAAAATGTACATCCCTCTAACCAGTTACTCCTAGAAGGTGTTATGAGGTGCAGTTGCTAAATGTTGGTAGTACAGTTTGGAGTATGGGTTGTTTTGGTGAGTTTGTTTGGATTTTTGTGGTGGTTTTAAGGTTTCTGAAAGCTAAAGAGGATTTTGAATTTAAACTACTGTTGAAATAGCAGACTTCTTAGTGGCTTTTAACACAGTAATTAAAAAGATGCTGCTTCCAAAGTCAGTACAACACAGGCTGAACAAATCAGATAACCAACTGAAGATTTCAGATGACAGTACAAAATGAGTGCACGCATCCAGCTGGAGTGCTCTTGGTGGTGGCTTGCTGAGATGTCCTTGGGTGAAGTTCCTGAGTTTTCCTAGTATTTGTGAAGGAAAACAATAAAACTTTAGGAACTAGTAAATGAAGGATTATTCCTGTATTGTGACCCAGATCACTGGTAATGGGTACATATGCTGAAAGTACTTTGGTTACAAATTCCAGAGGAGACTGAAGGGTGACTTACCCAATTGACTCTCTGAAATAATTTTGGAGTGGAGCCAGGCTCTTCTGAGTCATGCTGAACAATAAGACAAGAGTTAACAGGAAGTTCCACTTTAATATAAGGAAGAATTTCTTTACTGTGCAGGTGACCATGCACTGGAACAGATTGCCCAGAGAGGCTGTGGAGTCTCTCTCACTGGAGATACTCCAGAACTGTCTGGCCACAACTCTGTACAATGTGCTCTAGGATAACCCTGCTTGAGCAGGGAGGCTGGACCAGATGGCCCACTGTGGTCCCTTTCAGCCTTACTGATTCTGTGACACTGTGAAACCCTGACGCAAGAGAAACTCCTACAGGCACCAAGGAGCACCTGGCTGATATTTTAATCTTGCAGTATGGTTGTTGCAGCAACTCCCCAAAAGTTCCTCAGCAGGTTGAAATGTTTGTGCGTTTAGCTCCAACCCAAGCATATGCAGTATGCAGCAAATGACACCAGTTCCAGTTAAGTGTGCTTTTCTTCAGGGTTAATTGGAAATCCATGTTGTCAGAACTTTTAATGGCTGTTTAAAAGGCAGTGGAGGGAATGTGACACTTGGTAGTAAATGCACATTAATTCTAAACCTCAGTCATACTTTCCCTGAAGGGAAGATGATTCTGGTCTGTTTCTGCATTTCTGTCCCTGCCTGTCAGCTGGTTTCTTTTTTCTTATTGCTTCTGTATTCCTGTCATCTACTGCTGGCTCATCTAAGGAATCCTGCGCACTGGAAATCAGGGAGAGCAATGGAAATGCAATTTCCTTCTCCATTTGCCTGGGCTTGTGATGCAGGGTCAGAATAACAGTCTGGGGCAATTTCACGGAAAAGTTCTTCACTCTTGCAGATCTCAGCTGTACACTGCCCAGGGTAAACAGAATCCTCAGAAAATTTAGCTTGCAAACTCTGATACTTTTACTAACACTGATAACTTTTCCCCAGAGTCCTTAAAAGCTCCAGACCTGGTGTCTAAACAGGTGGAAAGTAGATGTTTAGCTACATCTCCAGAACTGTTTTCTGCCTGTCTTCTGTCAAATTTCATATGCTTGCTCCATGAAACATTCTGGCTTTGGGGTTTTTTTTTGTCAGGGTGTTTTCTAGTGGGAGGGATGGTGTACTTTTCCTCCACCGTTCCTCCACCTCCCAACTCTATAGAAGAGACTAAACCATAAGGAATGCTGACTGATTTTTACAGAAATGGTCTGAAGCAGAGGCTTGACTGGATACATTTTCAACATGAGTGGCTAAATTTGGCAAGGTCATCACTATCTAATGTTTTATGGTCTGTGCTTCTGTTTTCATTTAACTTTAGCTCTAAAGGCAATAACTGTCATCTGTAAAATCTAATTGGTAATTTTGGAGATAACATATGGTGAAGTTCAAAATATTTTATGCTTTCACGCAGCCCACTGCAATTGCTAAGGGAGAATTTCAAATTACTTTTGCTAAACACATCTGATCTGCTTGCCAAAAAGTTGACCCAATGTGCCCCAAAACCATGTTTGCATTACAGGAGTGCCTGTTTCTGGTTCTGATGGCCTTCTTGCTGGATTGTAATGTACAATAGATTTAAAAATTAAGATTTTTTTTTTTCTAGTTACTGTTCTATACCTCTTCTTTTTGATTCAACAGAAAAATATATGGTCACTAGATCTGCTCTTCTGTGAATCACAGTAAGCAGAAGTCACCAGGTTGCTGACTCATGGTTTCCTCACACTGCCCTTTGCTACCAGCCAGGAAATAAGTGTTTCTTCACAGTGCTTGTGTGTGTGGTGTCTGGGGAAAAGGGATTAGGGACTCTGCATGAGTCAGACAGTAGACTTGCCTTTATCTGGTGAGTGCTCAGCAGTCTTGCTGATTGCAGTTCTCCTTGCTTTTCAGCTTTCCCTCGTGTTGAATTACCTTTTCTAAAAGCTGTCTTCATAGGATCCTCCCAAAAGATTTTATTTTGTTTTTATTTTTGTAATACCACTTGTATGCTTTTTGCCCTTTCTGCAGTTTCCTAATTTTTCCCCACTGGTAGTCAAATCTTGGTTTATGTGGGTTTCCTGAGTTGGGGGAGATTTGAAATGTGGGGAGTTAATAGCAAAGGAAAAACATTTCTGTCAGCAAAACTTAAGGCTGTCTTGTATTAAACTTGCGGACAGGTTTTGGTTTCTTTGGATATTGCCAGAATGAGCTATTGCTGATAGCTTTTTTCCTCCCAAGAAGCACTTCAGAAGTGTGGGTGTATTTCTGCAGAAGATAGGATGTGGAAAGGTTATTTTGGCTGTTACCCTCAGTTGGCCCACTAACGTATTTATTTTGGTATATTTTGTCTTTTGCATAAGAAAAATATATTTAATATTTTAATTCTTTAATTTTTTATTTTTCTTTTTAGTTTTGATAAGGTAATCCAAGAAATATACATTCCACTTTTTATAGCATGTTTATGCTTCCTTATTACTCAGATGTTTAATTTGCTAAAGAGGTGTGTGGTATTAACACTACATTGCTGTAACTTTGAAATCACAGAAGCCTGTCACGTCTTGCTGCTGCCTCTCCTTCTCTGGCCTTGTAGCTTGGTGTTACTGCCTGTATAGTGCCAGGGGTTTCAGCAAGGATTGGGTGTGTCTCTGCTCCTGTGTAGTTGTAGCCTGATATTTCAACTGACAACCTAAGGGATACAAATGTTCAGACCCAAATGTAGTTTCTCCCAGGAAACTGCTCTAGCCATTTAGGTTTTTTACCAAATGTATTAAAGGTATCTTGTCCCTCCTGCAAACTTCCACTGAAAGAATGATTTGGATTCTTAAAAGTAAGAAGGGATCAACCTTTCTGAGCCAGGGATGAGACCTTGAGGAAGTGAGATACTTAAATGCTTTGCAAACATGTTAGTTAGCATGGTTAGCTGGCCTAAGACTTCCAGCACTCAGTGTGATTGCTCTGTGTCTGAGCACATTCTGCTTATCTCTTCTCATCTACTACTGCTGATCTAGCAAATAAGAGAGGTATCAGGTGGGGTTCAGAAGTATCTGTGGTCAACGGTGTGTGGTCATCAGTAGTTAAATTCATCAGTGAAAGAATGGCTTCCTACCCCTGAGACTTCAGCTATTTTTCAGGTTTCTTTTTGGCTATTCAGATATAAATAGTAGTGTCAATGACTGCAGTGTTGAAACCATAGAAGGCAGTGGGAATCCTTTGTAGGTGACTGATGCTCTCTTACTTGTGTTCATCCTAGCGTTGCTTTGATTGATGTGATGATGTTTATTTTTTAAAAGTTGAATTTCATATTGTGTTGCAGAGAATTGTCCTGATCAGAATCCTCGCCTTAAAAACTGGAGCCCTGGAAAAGATCCTGAAAAACGAGTTATTATCAAAAAAGGGGATTTGTTTCGTCTGAACTCAGATGCTACAGTACACTCTATAGTTATACAGGATGGAGGTATGAAATAGCAAGATGAAAATCTTGCTTCAATGTACTGCTTATTTTTTACTCCTGTGATTACATAAAAATATATTGAAATTTCATTTTTCAGCTTATTGACTGGTTTCTGTGTTTTTTATTTTTCAGCCTCTTACTAGGTCAGGTGTGTAATTGAAAAGATGAATGACCGCTCTAGTGTCTTTTCAGTGCAGCATTGATATAGTTTTCTGTGTGATAGAGTAAAACAAGATTGCTTCATAGCCTTCGTGGTACTAAATCTGTTTGTCCTCCAATGGTAACTTGTAAATTAGTAATCCTACCAAAATGGCAGAAAAAAAATAGGAATAAACCAGCAAATTCCTAGAAAGATAAATCACAACTGATAGCAGTTACTTTCCCAAACATTCTTAAATATATGTAAGAATGTAACAGCTTAATTCATGGGTGTGAAGAATAAATCTGTAATTTTTTTGTTGTTCTTATTGCAGAGCTTGGTTATTTGAGTCTTTCTGAATTTTGCTTTGATATATAGAAATACTCTTTTTCCTTTAGGTTTACTTGTTTTTGGTGATGATAAAGAAGGTTCTAAAAATATTACCTTGAGAACTCGATTTATCCTGATAAAGGATGGTGGAATGCTTCATGTTGGAGCAGAGAAATGCCGCTATAAATCCAAAGCAACTATTATTTTGTATGGGACGTCAAACGAAGGTGCTGATGTGCCAGAATTTGGCAAAAAATTTATCGGTGTGGGCCCTGAAGGAACTCTGGAGTTGCACGGGCACCAGAAGATATCATGGACTCTTCTGTCAAAGACTATGTATTTCTCAGGGCTGGCCTATGGTCAATATACATTTAAAAAGAATTTTTCCCGTGGACTAAATGTTAGAGTGATCGATCAGGATACAGCAGAAGTTTTGGAAGTGCTGAAGTTTGATACTCATGAATTTGTAGAAGAAAGCTTAAAGCTCCAGAATTTACTGAAAAATGGACATCCTGGTCGCATTATTGCTATTGCTGTAGGAGATTCAGCTGCTAAAAATCTGTTGGAGGAAACCAGAGTGACGATTCAAAATCTTCTGGGAAGTAAGTTTGTCAGAGGATTAAGTTACAGGTAAATAATTTATTTTCCCTTTTTGTGCTGACTAAAGATGAGACACAGATTGTGCCAGGAGGGGATTTGTTAGACTTTGACAGTTCATAAAGTTTGCAGAGAATTCTTGGTGTTGTACACAGTGCTGCAGTAAGAGTGTTCAGTTAGTGATGCAGTGCAGAGACCCACAGTTACAGGTATCTGTGTGACAGACATTATTACATATTTGTAATTCCTCACTTTCACTGTTCATTGCAGAAGTTACAGCTGGATGCAGCAAGGGGTTCTTTTTCTTGTTCTAAGACACAAATAGATAACAGTTGCTAGGTGAAGTTTTTAATGTGTATGACTTTGGAGGAGCAAGGAATGGAACTAAATGATCTCTAAGGTGCCTTCCAACCCAAAACAATGTTTCTAAGGGATGCTAATCCCAGGTATCAAACGTCTTATTCATACTCCTGCACTGTTGAAATAAAAGTACAGTATCTCTCCATTGAGTCTTCAAAGGGACTGACCTGTAAAATAATTTTGTAATTGAAATGCAATTAAAAGGTGTTTGTATATCTTTCAACTGTTCTTTTCAGTTGGTCAGGATTTGGATGGTGAGACAGTAGAAGAGGTATAACAGAAACTATTAAAGCAGGAAAGTTATACTGCTGTGCTCTTAATTTAGTTGTTTCAAAGACTTTTGGCAGTGTATGTTCTGATCTTGGTTTTGTGCTGCACAGGGTTGTCCACGCTGCTCTGGGCAGCACAAAGCAATGTGCCCCGGTGGCCAATGGCATCCTTGTAAAAGCAATAGTGTGGCCAGCAGGACCAGGGCAGTGCTGGTGAGGCTGCACCTTGACTCCTGTGTCCAGTTCTGGGCCCCTCACTACAGTAAAGACATTGATGTGCTGGAGCATGTTCAGAGAAGGGCAACAGAGCTGAGGAAGAGTCTAGCATGTAAGTCGTATGAGGAGCTGCTGAGGGAGCTGGGGTTGCTTAGCCTGAAGAAGGACCTTATCACTCTCTACAGCTGCCTGAAAGGAGTCTGTAGCCAGTGGGGGTCAGCCTTTTCTCCTAAGCAACCAGTGACAAGAGGACATAACCTCAGGCTGCATCAGGGGAGGTTTACAGTTGGACACAGGAGGAATTTCGTCATGGAAAGGGCTGTTAAACATTGGAACAGACTGCCCAAGGAGACGGTGATTCATCGTCCCCAGAGGTGTTCAAGAAATGATTAGATGTGGCGCTTTGTGCTGTGGTCTAATTGACAAGGTGGTCATTGCTCAAAGGTTAGACTTGATGATATTAGAGGTATTTTCCAGCCTAAATGGTTCTGTGATTCTGTGGTGGCAACACAAGTGAAAAGTATACCCAGCCTTTTAACTGCCTGTTAGTCTGTTCTTCATCTTCTACTGAGATGGTGTTTTATAACCTCTTTGTATTGTCCAATGTTTTCCAGGAAATTGGTCCTTTAGTTTTTCTGTTCTATTCTTACCCCTCACTATTGCCTGACATCTGGATTCCAGTTAATTTCCTCCCTGTGCTTTGGCTGAGGCAGGCTGGTGTGTCAGTCAGGATGGCATGTTCTGACCTCAGTTCCTGTCAGGAGTACATTTGTGTCACTGGCTATGTAAGCATAGGGGTGTGGGATGGAAAGCACTTGCCTTTGAAGCAGTTTGGCCAAAAGTGCCAAGACCTGGATGTCCTGTAGTAGAATACCACTTCCTGAAAGCAGCGGAGCCTGTGTGGCTTCAGATTGTTCAGGTTATGGTGCAGCCAGCCCAACCTGTCCTGGGAGGTATAGGTTTATGGGCTTTGTCTCTGCCCATGGCCTCCTCACCAGTTTGTCTGAAATGAGGAACTTCTTCAGCCTGCAGCTGGGCGGGAGCAGCCTTTTTTCCTTCTCTGCTGAAATGATTCTTGTCTGCTTTCCTTAGTCAGTAAAGGCTCTGTAAGCGCATAAAATTGTTTGGTTCTGTGGTGGAAGATAGGCAAGAAGCTCTCCCCTATGGCTCACTGAGGAAAAGCAGGGTCATTTTGTTAAACCTGTAAAGGTAGTGAAAAAGATGTCGGCGTGGAGGTGAATAAATACTCCATTACATCCTTCTCCCCTTCTACCTCTTCCGGCAATATATGGAATGGAAAACATACATCCAAATATCTTTATCGTAAGTGGTGGTATGCAAAATGTTCAGCTTGTGTCCTGCTGCTACTTAAAATCTGGCCTAGTACATACTATTCCTGTGAGTATGTTAAAGCTAAAGTTTCATTTGGCCTTTTGATCCCAATCAACAAAAACATCCAGAGGGGCTGAAATAAAGGCAACTGGATTGAAGTTGGGTTTAATATCTGCCCTTGAATCAACCATTAGCAACTGACTGCAGTCCAGCTTGCTGACACTGTTTTCACTTGGGGTGAATGATTCAACTTTAATGACACAAAATTGTCTGGCTTTTTAATAGATGATCTCGACTGCTTCCTTTGCACACATGGTTATAGCACTGCAGAGCAGTAGAGGACAGCAAAATAAACTTGTTTGTTTGAACTTGCTGGCAGCTTTCTGTGGCATGTGGTTTGCTTTTAATTTCCAAGCACTCACACGTCAGTGATATCTTCTACAAAGGTTTTGTAACAGCATGCATTTCCTTTTCTGGGCTTGAGCATCCTGAAAGATTCAAAAGCTAGTGCCTGTCCAGCACACAGCAAGTGCCAATGGACATTGCTGGCTGTGTCCATCCCTCCTGACCTGATGAACATGTGGTCCCCTGGGGTCCTGACAGCTCCTTTAGGGTGTTGCTGGCTGACGGCAGGGGACTATGGCAGGAGCCACTGACTCCTGCTCTTCCTGTGTCCTGATAAAGCTGTTTGGGAGTAGGATCCTGTGTGGCTTTTGTCCCTCATCTCTAGCAATTAGCTTTTGGAAAAAAAGTATATCTTGTTGAATGTTTTACTAAAAATGTATCTGAAATTCTTCTTAGTAAGAGCTCTTGTATTCACGAATTAGTGTATAGTTATTTTATTAAGTCTGCCCATTTTCTTCTACATTTTGAAGTTGCATTTTAAAATTAATTGGAAGAGCAAGCAAAAGTGTTTTTATGACTTCTATGCTCCTTGTATTTTCCTGGTTTTGTAAAGAATTTTTTAAGGGCCATTATATTTAAACATTTACTTTCGATTTTCACAGGCAAGCCTGGGCTTTAGTTGGTGTCATAGGTGGTGGAAATTCTTCCTGTAATGAATCAGTGAGAAACTATGAAAACCACAGCACTGGTGGGAAAGCTCTTGCTCAGAAAGAGTTTTTCACAGTGGATGGTCAGAAGTTTGTTGTGAGAGCTTACAGCGAATGGAATGATGGTAGGAAAGTGTTTTGTGAAATCCTACAGTTGGGGAAAATGAAAAAATACTTTATGTGCTTTTTTTTTTTCGCTAGAGCCGCTGGTTGCAATTTAAATTTTTGAGTGCTGCTGTAAGTTATTTTTTCTTGCTATGGATGAAATAGGAGGACACAGTTCTTCAGTACTACCTATTTTCTCACTCTGTTTGTATACAATATGTGAGTGGCATAATATTAAATCCTAATTTGTAGTATATTTTGGTGGAGATAGGAGTCTTATAAGTGCTGACACTTTTTGATTTTATTTTAGTAATTTGCAGTCATGTATATTTTAGATCTAAGCTTCTGAGATGTTGATTATGGTACTAAAAAAGAAAAAACTTAATAGAAGCCAAAATAAATGTTTTATTCCCGTTACAATTTTCTGTTGCTGTTAGAATGCTGAACTTTAGACAGCTGTTCTTATACAAAGTTGAATCTGTGGTATAAAAGGCTAGAAGACCTACCATTTGCTTGTTTTTATTCTTTATTCATATTTTTAAATTTAAGATATCTTTGAGTTTTTATGGGTAATCATCTCTTCCTGTTTTTAGAATTGCTAAACACTATTGTGTTTTCCTTTAAAATTTTTTTATGGTTGTCATGTATTTATTTGTTAGGCAATTAAGCTATTTGGTATTACCCCTTTACTGTTCATTACAGCCCCATGAAAATGTATAGACTTACATTTTTAAAAAAGTAATCTACCAAAATACATCTTTTACTTAATGATGCTGTAAAATTACGTTCAAAAGTTAGCAAAAGCAGCTGAACTTATGTAAATGCATCATAAGCCAATGAAATTTTATATGTGTGTAATTTAGTCTGCCAAATGGTTCTATTAGTTGTGCTTGAAAAACGAAGTCCTCTACTTTGTTTTCCAGGTCCTTAATTGCATCTGTACGGTTTAAAATGGTCAAAAAATGCCATTTGAAACAACCAGAGGTAGCTGGACCTACAATTTATTGCCATATGATATTAGGTTTTTTTGAAAAAAAAGACATTATAGATTTTGCCTGTCATCATTAGTTCTGTCTTCTCGCTTCATTTTATTTGAGATCCAATAAGTAAACAGACTGTAAACGCATGTCACACTGGCATGTTTGAGGTCAGAATTGTACTTTAGAGGGTTTTGGGGACTTGCAAAATCTCATATATATTTTATTAGTATCATCTTGGCAATTGTTTCGTATAATGGTAAATGTAATCTTTTATTTGTTTCCTTTTATTTTTCTTTAATTAGGTGTCCCAATATCAGGCTTCCAGGTGGAAGCGGTGGGTGGAGTAATACTGAACCTTCTGGATGATGTTAGTAGTTGGGAGCCTGGAGACAGGATTGTGGTTGCGAGCACAGACTATTCAATGTATCAAACAGAGGAATTCACCCTCCTGCCCTGCCCGGAGTGTACCAAGCATCAGGTTAAAGTCAAAGGTATGAGAGCAGTCTCCATTTGAAGATCTACGTGAAAATATGTATTTGCTCCTGGACAGTCCCTTGCCGTGGAAGCAGTAAAGAGCAGCCTTTTCTCCAATCTCTGTATGGCTTTGTTGCCGTATACATGAATGTGTAATTCTCCTTGCTGTAAAATGACTCTATATGTCAGGTCTGCCTCACAGCTCACCATGCTAACTTTTCTTTCTCATTTCTTCCCAGGCTCATTGGAATGCCTTATTTTTTTTCCAGTAGTGTTAGGCTTGTTTTCCTTCTTTGGTTCCTTTCTGTCTTTCCACAAGTTCTTTTTATACATCCTTGAATAGCTGTTATGGTCATTACTGTTTCCTTTGCCTTTAGTGTCATTTTCATATTTTGAACTGTTACTACTATAATTTTTTCTGTTGTTATTAAAAAGGTAAAAATAAAAAACAGAAAAAAGAAAATTGCAGTCTTTGAACCTGTACCTTTTTTCTTGTTTTCTCCTTTTCATCAGTCTCCTTTCCACCCCCCTCCCCAAAAAAATGGTTATGAAATAAGTGACCCTTCCAAGATTCTGCACTCACAGTAGCTGCAATCTGTTTTTCCTTAGGGTCGGATGCACAAGCAGATGATCATGCATATTGTTGACTGTTTCCTTTTTGTTATCTGAGTCATTCTGCTTGACATCACAAGAGCCTTCCAGGGGAATGGCTTGCCAGCTATGCTGGCATCTCTGTTTTTCACTTGCTCCATGCTGCTGCCCTCCTCCTTGGTGTCTCCACCTTCTGGTCTGGAGCTTCCTTGCTCACTCACTCCTGGTGGGCTGCAGCATCAGTTCATAGCGCAAACTAATGAGTGTTGTTTTGCAGCGTTAGCTCGCAGCAGCTCATGGGTGCTCTTCTGGATTTGGACTTCCCTGTCCACCTGTGCCTTAAGGGACTGCCAGTCTCTCTGTCCCTCTTGCAGTAAAATTTGCTTCTCAGACATTTGTTAGCATGGGTCACATATGTTTTACTGCACTGAGAAGTCTCAGGTTTGAAACAAGCATTTACCTTATTATGCATCAGAGAATACCAAGTTGAGTGAAGCTACAGAGCTAGCTTAGTGCTGTTGAACATGATATTTCCTGGGCTTTGTTCTTAAGTGTCACGTTGTGTGTTTTATTGAGTACAGTGTTTTAAAGAGCAAACTTAACTTGAAGGTTGCACTGTGAAGTTTTTATTTATCACTGAATAGTGTGCGTGTAGACTCTATTTCATCTTGGAAATCATGTACTGTGAAAAAGCAGCTGCTTTTAAAAAAGGTTTTCACAAGATATACAATAGGGCATAAAATACAAAATGTTGGCTTTTTTTTTTCTTTTTAAGTAAATCCTAGCTGAGCTATTGAAAAATATTAAAGGAGGTTAACTTGCAGTCAGCTAGCCTTTTTGGGGTTTTTTGCCACCCTCAATATAGTTTTCTTTGTCATATGTATACAGTTTTAAAAAATACTCATACTGCCCTATGTATTTGTTCTACAAAGAATGGACTTTCTGTGAAATGGTAAACTTGACATGCTGAAGAATGTACTATCTTTTGAACTTATTTCTTGCATTGTTTTGCTAGGTTTTTAGCTGGTTTCACCTTTTTGTAGTAGGAAAGCTAAAAAGTATTGTGTTGTAGGAGACCTAGTTGCTCTTTCTTCACTTGATTTATTGACTTGCTAGTCAAATATAGGGGAAAAACAGGAGGCATGCCTTTAGGGGGAGGAGGTGCAGTCCCATTTACAGACATTTCTTGTCTTTTTAAATCCTCAGCAGCAGATACGGAGTTAATATCACTCTTAATTCTGCTTCGTATTGTGGTAGTTTAGGCTTATATTCTTCTTTAAGCCTTGACAGGATAGTGATAGTCTGTATTCAGGGTATCAATAAATGCATAAATGCATTTTTTAAGGTTTACAGAACCAGATAATTTTCTCAGTTTAAATAAGAAACTGATTGGGTTTTGGAAGAAGAGTGTGAAGCTAGAGTGTCTTCTTTTCCCTGATTTTGAGTTTATGCATCTTCAGAATAGCTACCTAAGTAGGAGGAAATTTAGTTAAGAAAGCAAGTCCTTAGTAAGGAAAGCAAGGGTTAAATACAGTATTTTCTAACAGTGTTTTGGCCTCACTTTCAGTTCTTAATTTGTCTTTGAAACAGATTAAGCAGCGAGCACCTTTTTTTCTTTTAAATCAAGTCTGCCTCTGTGTTTCACTAGAAGTGTGATACATTGGATTAATTTAAACTCGTTTTTTGGGTTTTTTCCATTCTATTCACAAGCTGTTGGACTGAAACTAAGATGCACTTGCAAATAAAATGTTGATATTTGTTGACAGTTAGTTTCTTGTTAAAATGAAAGATGCATCATCTACCATAAGAAAAGCTAAGACAGAACAGCCGGTTAAGGGAGAGGAACGCATGGGCTTTGTTGCTGCAGTAATTTTGCTTGTTTATATAAATTAATTCTGGTTTTAATCAGTGGCAATTTTTTTTCTCCTCTTCACCCCC
>VZRL01006285.1:423739-470747 GCA_013397895.1 Origma solitaria | reverse complement strand
CCCCCCCCCCCCCCCCAAAACTTGTTGTTGGACAGAAAACCCTCAGTTTCCTCATGTAGGAGAAGTAATTGATGGAGTGGACATGAGAGCAGAAGTTGGAGTTCTTACAAGAAACATCCTAATAAAGGGGGAGACAGAAAATACCTGCTATCTTGAAAAGGACTGTCAGTTCTTCAATTATGATACATTTGGTGGACATATCAAGGTTTGAAAAACATTTTAAAGTAACTTTCTGTCATATAAAGGCATGTTAAGGACAAAAAAATTAATGTTAAACTTCAAGGAATTTGAAAACTGAAAGAACATCAATTAATTCAGTTGCTTTGTGTGGAAATTACTTTGTTCTCAGCTTTCCCCAAATTAGATTTAACTCCTCAAGACTCCTTAGTCTGCAAAATTGAAGGAAGGGATGTAATGCACGAACTGGTTTTCAGATGTCCAGCAGTGTTGTAAAGTTGTATGGCAGGGATTAAACTGTATGAGTGACATCCATGCATGTGCATCCTATTACGTTACAGAATGAAGTTTGATCTCCCTTGTATCTCTTTTCCTTCCTTTCACTGCCTTCGTACCTCCCCAGGTGATGAGTATTGACTCCTAAAGATCTGTCTTATCTGAACCTGGGCTCTAGAGAGACATGGACAGGGAAGAAACTGACTTGTACCAAGGGTTTTTATATTTTGTTTCTTAAAAATCTGAGAGTACTAAGGTTACATAAAGGAAACGGCTTCTAATTTCTTGTATTGTGAACATAAACAAAGCTGAGAGAAAGCAGTGTTGTAGAAACCAGTATTTAAACTCGTGTTCACTTACATTTTCAGATGAAAAATTTGAGCAGCAGTGCTTCACTGATGCTAGAGATGTTTGAGGCCTCAGATTTCAATTGCAAATATATTTGTGCTCATTATGTGGTCATCTCAGTTTAAATATTTCTGATGTATTTGAATACAGATTTTAATTTCACAGTGGTGGACATAATAGTGGGAAAGAAAATAAGCTCTTTCCCCACTATGTGGCAGCTTTTGTTTTGTGGAAGAAAGTAGTAGATTAAAGGCAACTTTTGTGTTCAAGATAATGTAATGTAAGAAGACAAGTTGTGAATCTTGCAAAGTGTGACCTTAATTGCCACAAAAGCATAGATACAGCAGACTTTCAGTTGTCTGAAAGGCAGAAGAGAAAACAAACATTTTGAGTCATCCAAGTTAAATTGTTCCCAGGAGACTGTTCAGAGTAGTGAGTGTCTGCTGCCAAACCTAGACTTCAGCACTGAAAGCATTTTTGGCTTATGCTGACTTTACATCCTCAAGCAGAGGGATCCTAGACATTATGAAATTTAGTAGCTATTGATCATCCTGGATTGCCTGCTGGTCACTAGGACAGTAGCATAAAGGATGCTTAGCAGCAGTGAGGAGAGGCATTGGTTTGCAGCTTTGCTTTTCAATATTAGAAGATTGAGATTAGGGATGCCTTATTTTGACCATCCCTCTCTATTTTAGGCATGCAAACCCTAGGAGTTCAGTCAGAGGGGAGGAAAAAAAAATGTGTCTGATTTTCCTGGAAAACAAAGTACATACCAAAATTGGTATTTTTCATAAATAATCAGTACAGGTCAGCTAATAAAATGAAGTTGCAAGAAAAAAAAGAAGTAGGGTTTGGTTTGGTTTCTGGTTTTTTTGTTTAGTTTTTCTTTCTCTCCTATTAGCTCCTTGCAGTTTGGCTGTTGCACTTGGTTTATGCTTTCATAGCAAATCGGGTGGAAGAAAATACTTCTCTTTCCTGCATTACTGGTACAACCCCATTATGATTTTACTTCTTACACAGTAACTTTACTGTGAAATTGTATGATTGTGAGGGTAATTTCATATCTTTCTGAGTAAAGAAGTTTCTCTGGAGTGCTGTGTCCAGTTTTGGGTCTCCATTGCAAAAAAAACATAGGTGCACTGGGATGTGTCCAGGCAAGGTGGTGTGTGGCACTCTGATGAGGAGTGACAGAGAGCTGAGAAGAGGGATCTTGTTGTTGTCTTCAGCTGCTGGTGAGACTTCAGAGCAGCCAGAGCAGTGCTTGGAGTTGCACAGTGATAGGACAAGAGGCCAGGCTTAGCAAGGCGAATAATACTTAGATACTGGCAAAATGAAAGGGTAGAACCAACTGACATCATGAGCATCTCTGTGGCTGGAGGTGTTTTCTGAGCAATCTGCTGAGCAGCTGTCTTGCGAAGCTGACCCAGCACCGAACTCTCAATTGGACTGGGTATCTCAACAGGTTCCTTTGAATCTGTATCATTCTGTGGTTTTTATTTAGCTAAGCCTGTCCCTGGTACACTGTGCTGGTGCAGATTCACTACAGACACATCCAGATGGAGGTGACTTCTGTTTGATTGGACAGTACATGTAAGAATATTTAATGTGCCACCTGGTAAAGACCAGTGAAGTGTGGCAAAATGTCTGGTGAAAATTCCTGGTTTAGCCACATGGAGATTTAGATTTTAAACTTATTTATAAAGGATACAGTTTAGTAAGGGATTGTGTAGAGCAAGACAGTAAGGTTTGTTTTAATTTTTATTGTGTTGACCTGTGGCAGATGTGTACATCTAGCTTCTGTACATCTGGTGTAGATGATGTATTAACTTGAAATTTCCATTGGTTAAAAAGTAAATAATGGGTTATTTACTCTGGGCTTCTCTTTTCTTTTTTTTTTTTTTTTTAGATTTTGAAGAATTTTACATCTGTTCATCTCTCCTATGTGGAATTGAAGCAAATGGGCCAGCAGCAGATTGGAAGTTACCCTGTTCACTTTCACCTTTGTGGGGATGTGGATGAAAAAGGAGGATATACTTTTAAAACTTATCTGGAAGGTCTTTCCATTCATCACTGTTTTTCCAGATGTGTGACTGTTCATGCAACTAATGGTTTGCTGGTAGGTGCAAGGAGAGTAAAACATGCTATGTTGGAAAAAATTTTATAAAGAGCATGTAGACGCCAAAATAATCCCATCCCTTCTGCAAATTCAGTGCTCAGCAATAGTTTTCTTATTTCTGAAATAAATGAACTACTGCAAGCAGTAATGTATTTTTAACAGTTCTCCATTCTGTTTTTTTAGATTCTTACAGCAGCTAGCTGTAAGACAGCTGTAAGGCAGCTAAAGTCTCCAGACATAGCAGTGTGTTTGTAAGTGATAATTAAAACTATGTGCTGGAATCATCTGAGCTGCTGATACTGAAATTTCGCTGCAGCTGTGCCAAGACAGTAAAACTAGATGGTATTTGTCAAATAAATCTCAGTAAATGCTGTTACTGCTGACATAATGAACTTGTATTTCTACAGATAAAGGACACCATTGGCTATGACACACTAGGTCACTGTTTCTTCATAGAAGATGGCATTGAGCAGAGGAATATTTTGTTCCACAACCTTGGGCTACTCACAAAACCAGGCACTCTTTTACCTACAGACAGAAATAGCAGCATGTGTATGGGGATTAGGGATAAGGTGTATGGAAGTTATGTCCCAGTGCCAGCCACAGACTGCATGTGAGTACGTCATGATGCAAAAGTAGAACTTGACCAGCTGTAGCAGTTAAATTGCTGATGATCTCTTGACAAAATACAGATGGGAACATTTTTATCAATAATTTAATTAATGCAGGCACTTTAAATGTAGCTCACATAGTGCTGGCATTTAAAAATAGTAATAAAAATTATCATTTAGTCTTTTATTAAAGAAAAAAAATTGGTTTATAGGAATATTCTTGTTTGTTGTGATATGTAGGGCCTTAAAAGTCTATTGAACATCTTCATTACTGCGTAAATGTATGCATATTCCCAAGTTGTCACCACTATTTTTTCTGAATACTACTTACCTCTTGTGAAAGCTTCTTAAAACAGTTTATCATTGCATGGGGTATCTGCACGATATTAAATAGAATATTGTGCACAAAACTAAAAAAAGACATTTTTGACTTCTGGATGTGGGAGGTTTTGTGATTTTTATTTTGAATGTGAAGTAATGACTTCATCAATTCAGCTTTTTCTGATGTGCTTGTTAAAAAGGGGAGATATTTCTGTTGGAGCTAGAGGTTTTCTGTAATAACTTGTGTCTGAATAATATTTCAGGGCCGTTTCAACATTCTGGATTTCTCATCCCAACAATCATCTTATAAATAATGCAGCAGCAGGCTCACAGGTGAGGCATATGGGTGTAAATAATCACAGACTGCTCATGTCACTGACATTTGTAAAATCTGTAATGTTTACACTGCCAGGTATACATGTATTTTTCTTTTTTTATGCATGAATCTTTTTATGTTTGGTAGTGTATTGCCATTTGACAGTGCAAGGTGTCTAGGTATGCATTTAAGAGATGCCAAAAATTTTTGTTCTGGCTGGAACAGAGATCTTTTCTTTGTAGTTACTAGACCTGACAGTAGTGTCAATGTGTATATGTAGAAATCCTTTTATTTTCACAGAACTGGTGCATTTCATATTAAGTCTCTTCTGTATTTTCTGTAGGTTGTCATGAGTTTAGTGACAGCTTTGCAAGAGCTGCAGTCACTGGAATGAAAAATGACTACAAAAAGGTGTTAATTGTGTAAGAAACAGCTAAACCACTTTTTTTTCTGTCAGTGGTTAGTCAATTGTTTCCAGCCAGTGACTGCTGATATGGTTTTGCTTGTTCTGAACCTTGTATTAGTGCAAATATTTTGTCACAGCTGCCTGTAAAGTAAAGCTCTGTACATATTGTGGAGGAGAGGGCTGGAGTCTGTTCTACATTGGATGAGAGTCTGAAATATGTACGGTTTTTAATTGGATTTTTCTGAAAAGATCAATGGGAATGGAAAATAGTAGAGGCTACTGATTGTTTTTGCAAAGGATCCGATATTGGAAGAATATGAGCCTGTATATTCTTAGCCACAGATATTGTAATTGAATGTTATCAGTAAGTAGAACAAGATTCAAAACAGTTAAGTGAGTTGAAATATCTAGATTATGAAAAAAATCAGAAGATTTTGTTCTGCTTTTTGTGTGGTCTAATTTTTGTTGGTTTTGTTGTTGTGGGTTTGTTTTTGTTTGCTTGTTTTGACAAACTTTTCTGTTTGACTGTCTACCACTAGGAAAGATCTGGATACACCTACCAAATTAAACAAGTTTTTTCCTGACTAGCACAGTTTCTTTCCATTTTGCCTGCTTTATGTAATATACCTAGTTTAGGCATTGCAGGCTAAGTTAAACAGCTTCTTTGATCTGGGGCTTAAGTCCTGCAAGGTCTTTTTCTGCTTGTGTAGTTCATCCCAGTGAATGTCACTTCCTTTGCTTAGCAGGATGTGCCTGACTGGAGCAAGCATTTGTGTCTGTTACAAAGTTTAGCCACTCTGATACACCTCCCTTGCATGGATATAAACGCGTTAGTATCCAGGGACCACAGTTTACTGTGTTTCAGAAATAATACTTCAAACTGTGTTCACACAAACCCTGCACCGTAGAGCTTTTGCTGGTATAAACTAGAGCAATTTAAAACCAAATAATTCCATTGTTCCCCCCAGTTCCTTAATTATGCAATGAAGCCTCTTGTAAGGCTGTGTAGGCAATAGATGTTTCTTTTGTTTTGGCTGTGTATGAGAGAGAAGAGAGAAAAAATTCATATTTCTGAATGCTTGCAGATGCTTAACAAGCTCTTGAGTTTATCTGTTTTTCAAGCATCAGGGGGTGGTTTTGATAAAATTTACTTGAGTCTGCCAAGCACAGAGCTGTACTTAATTATATGTGACGTAAGATTTTGGTATTTTTATTAATGGAACATCCATATTTGCTTTGTAATGGTTAATCACCAGAAATGTCAGTGCGTCATCATTATACACACGGGGATGGCAATGTTACTGTAAAGTAGAATTTCCAGCACTGTTTGGAAAATTAGTATATTCTTGGAATGAAATGCATGAAATCTTTTAAGCCAGGGTGAATCAGCTTTATCCATGTTTCTTGAAAAGGATGATGACTGTTTTTCATGAGATGGAGCACGCTGTTTCTTTAGCTGCTGTAACCCTTTAATGTGCCTTGTGTGGTGACTTTTTTTTTTTAAGGGCGCACAGCCTATGGTCAGGCAAAATTTTTCATGTATCTGCTGTGCAGGTGTTGTCATGATGCCACCTCGTCTGAACCCAGATGTGGTTGAAAGGGAAATTTTGGGTCTCATTTAGCAGATAAATCCAGCTTCTTTAAGAGCAGAGATGTTGAAGAAATATAGAAAATGAGCAGATAATAAAATTATTACTGCATGTTATTGACACAGTGCTCTGAACTGGCCAGATTTCTTGATGCGCTTTTTTTTCCTGTCTTCTGAAAGCTCTTGTGGTTTTTTTTTGGCTGTGCCATTTAAGTTTTGATAAGAGCTGGGCTGAACAACCTTAGTCAGACTGCAACAGTAAGAAGAGGAGGAGGAATGATTTTGAGTATCTTACTGTGAATAGCATGATCTACTAGTAAAGGAAAGTCAAGTGTGTGGGATGACATATAACTGAACTGCAAAAGTTACATTAACTTGGACACTATTCTGCTTTAAAATGTTAGAACATCTTAAATACGTGGTGTTAAATAGCTTCACTGAGAAGCAAAACACTTTTTATTGCACATTGTCCACTAGAATATAGCCTTATTTGCAAAATCACACTTTTCCACTGATCAAATAGTTGTTTGGAGACTTTATTTTGAAATATATATTCCATTGGGTATGGTTGGTTTGTGTTTTTATTTGCTTCTTTACTTAAAATGTTCAAGTTCAACTTAGCAACACTTATTCTGTGAATAGATATATCAGCACCAATAGTAGTATCAGAATCACTTACAACTAATGTTATTATCTCCTTATTTGCAGGATGCTGGAATATGGTATTTGTTCCACAGGGTTGCTACAGGAGATTCTCACAGTTTAGCCATTGAAACCAAGTCAGAACTTACACCCCTAGGAATCTTCTATAACAACAGGGTTCATTCTAATTTTAAGGTAATGTAGTATCTTATTTTTAAAAAAAAGTGAAGTTCTTTATTTCTCAATATTCTGTATTAGAACTTGTCTGTTTACATTTTAAGCTGATTAGGAGATAGATTTTGTGCTGTGTTTGAACTATACTGTAGAACAATATATAATCAAGATGGGTGTATTTTCTAGTCACATTTTGAATATTCACTGTTTCATATCCTCTTAAGACACAAACAACTAAAATCAGTTAATACTTCTAATGAAACACTTTCTCTCAGAAGTAGCATTTCCTTTTAGCTTTGTTTCCTTCCCCAAAGAAAGCTGAGCCTTGAAGAATCAAAGTTTAATGTAGTAGTGTTGATTAATCTGATAGCTTGCTGCAGTAGCTTTAATTTACTTTTCTGAGTCTCCAGTGTATAGTAACTCAGGTGTTTGCATATGGTGACACAGTCTCTGGCTAGAGATTAGCCTTCAATATTGCCTTGAGGAGCCCAGTTTTTTGCAACAGTTTTCTTATAGAGTTCTCAGCCTACAGTCATTGAGAAGTGTTTTGTTAGTATGACTTTCAAACCTCTTCTACATCTCAGCCAAAGTTCCACTTCAGCTGAAGTAAAAGTTCTTAAAGTATTTAATTTAGAATCTAGCTGCTCTGTACGTGTGTGTGTGTGTGTATGAATATAATGACATTTACAAAGCCACCTAACTCTAAAATACTTACTTATATTTGGTTGCTAGAGGATATTCTCATAGTTTTAGCCATTGAAACCTCATTGAATCATTATTGAATTTTTTTTGCCAAGTGAAGCTGATTTTACTTGATGGCTGTCTGGGATACTAAGAAATGATGCAATGTTTTATGGAAGTTGTGTTAACAGTTTGTTTGGGACATTAGGGCATTTTCTTCAGATTGGAATTAAAACATACTGAATACAAAAGTACATTGTGAAGAGAAGATTTTCAGCTGTATAGCTAGTATCTTCTTTAAACAAAGGTAGCAGTTCATGTGTCAAAATTCCGTGTTGAAAGAGAACTCCACTAGCAGGTCTGAGATTCTGCTTGTGTCAAAGACTCAATTGTAATCATAATTTGGATCAGAGGTGAAAGTAGTTGCAGGTATCTGTATGTAAGTCAGGTTAAAGAGCTTCCTCATGTTTTTATTTTCTCAAGTAATTTGTTTCAGACTGGATTCTTGAGTTTCAAGCTTATGACTGCTTGGACCAAAATAGTCTTTAGTGGTAAAGGTAGTTTAGTTTTAAAGTGAAATACAAAGGATTTTTCACAGTGGGTTTTGGGTTTTCTTTTTTCCATTTGTGAAAATAATTTGAATTCACCATCAAATTGACTTCCAGATTTTCTAGAACAGTATCTGGAAATAAGTGTAAAACCTCAAATAGATGTTGTGAAAGAAATCTGAAGTGAACTTGCATAATTTTCCTCTTTTTTTTTAAATCACAGATAATTCCTTTCATTTTACCACAGACTGGCTCATTATATTAATTGGCTAGTTTTCCCTTAGACAATATACTGATTGAAGCCAAACTGAAAGATCTAAGAGTTTTTAATATGTGTATGGAATGCAATGTTTAAATTTTAAAAATTTCCTGTGTACTCTAATTTTGGATGGTATGAATTTTCTTTCCTTGCTTATTTCAGGCTGGTTTGTTCATTGATAAGGGTGTTAAAACAACTAACGCTAGTGCTGATGATCCCAGAGAATACCTTTGTTTGGACAACAATGCAAGGTAAAGGATATTATCTTTAAAGTGAGTGAAAAATGGCTAAGTTTCAAGACTGCTCTTACATTCACATGAGGAAAAACCCTTTTAAAACAATAAAATAATTTATAAATTATAATCAAACAGTAAGTTCATATATGTTCTTTTCCCTCATTACATCCCTCATTCCCTCATTACACTGTTCCCTGTTTTGGTGAGCAATGGAGATGGTGTCTCTTAAAGGATTTGGTTTTCTTCTGAGCTTTTGCTCAGGATAGTTTTTATCCTGTAGAAGACACTGATTGAAACATCCTCTACTGTCATGCTTGAAATGTTTTTTGGAATTGTTGCTAATAGGAAGATATTCCTTTAAAATCTGATTTTCTGATTTATGACTCAGTTTTAACTAATCATTAGAAAAAGGCTTCAGTAATACATCCCCTTGCCTTTCCTTTTGCTGAATGTTTCTGATGTTTCTTCTAGTCTTGGAAGTCACAGCTCAGTAGTACAGTTCTACGGAAGGCTATTTGCAAAGGTGGTACAATCAACCACATTTTCTGTAAAGTGTGAGAAGAAGTAATGGAGTGTCTGGGAGAGTTCCACGTTGTACTGTGCCTGATTAGTCTTATCCTGAACTTCAAATAAAATAGCCTGGGATAGTGGTTAAATGACAATATTGGGTGACTGTATCTGTCAACATTTTATTGTGACAATTAAGCATTAGGGCTGAAAATATTGTTCATAGGATTATCTTTATTTTCAATGTCCTCGTCCTAAAGACAAGTCAGTTAAGTGGCTGCTACAGATGCAAAGAAGAAAGTTCCTAATTTTGGTGATACTCAATACTTCATAATTTGGAAATGAACCTGCTAGTTCCATGTTTTGACAGAAAGCCCATATAACCCTTGTGGTTAACCTCAGTCATAACAGATGACAAGGAGGAACTTGAGAGGGGCAAAATGCCCTCTGAGATTCTGTAGTGTGCTGAAGATGCAAGAAACTCAGTGCATGAGCTGGGGTTTCATGTGTTTCATGTGTTTCATGGCAGAAAGAAAAGGAATGAAGCACCGCGTAACTATGGGAGGCCCCTAGTCATTGTACATGGAACCAGACTGGAGGGGTTTAAATGTTAATTGAGAAGGCTTAAGACTGTCAAAACCTAACATTACCTATTTTCTCCTTCCTCCCTTGGGTGGGGTGAAGCAGATCCAAACAAAAGAGTATTAGGTGGTTTGGATAATGGACATAAATATCTGTACCTGCTCAAAATGCCTGTTTGCATTTTTTTAATGTATTACTTTTTCTATGGAGCCTTGGGAATAATTAAGTGAAAATGTCACCAGTTCTTAATCAGGACATTTCCTCCTGTTATTTAAACTATATTCCAGTCATAATTTACTTTACAAGACCATCTTGGTAGCAGTGCAATAAAAGAATGTCTCAGGTATGCCTAAAGAAGAAACACTCCTGTGTGTCAGAAGAGTTTGAAAGATTTGATGGACCAGTTAGACTAGTGTCCAGACTGTTCTTGCATAGCTAGTGTCAGCACTGTTTGTCCTTTCAAGGAGCTTTTAATTCCCTTTATCAAACTTTCACATTAATGCTTCAGTACAAGTGTTGAGGGCAACAAGTAAAAGACGATAAAGGGAGGTTAAAGGCAGCTAAAGAAACTTAGGGAGACTAAGCAAGAGCATGTGAGAGTTAGTGGAAAAGAGTAGTTTCATGTTCCTGCTTCATAATACCCCAGAGACTCTTTTCTAGTAATAGGGAGCCAGAGATGTACCTGCTTTAAACTTCTTTCATTACAAACATTAAGCAGAGTGTAATTTGCCAATCAGATGAATGTTTATCTTTCAGGCTTACTCAGCGCAACATATATGACACATGTAAAATAAAGTTTTCTTGTACTGAGTGTTTATCTCTCCCAGGTTTCGGCCTCATCAAGATGCAGACCCTGAAAAGCCCCGAGTTGCTGCCCTGATTGACAGATTAATCTCTTTCAAAAACAATGATCATGGGGCCTGGGTCAGGGGAGGGGATATCCTCATCCAAAACTCTGGGTAGGTATTCAGTAACAAACAGCTGCATGATGTTAAGAAGTTCTCCCTGAAGCTCTGTTTATGAAAGTACGTTACAACAGGGTTATAGGAGAGGGTTCATGGTTAACTTGAGGAACTTCTCAATATCATGACAAGCTTTCATACCATCCCATGACTTCAAATATGTGAGTTTATATGTGATTAGATGAGAACCTGCCTTAAACAGCAAAAAAAGAGCTGTACTAAAAAGAAGCCTAAGAGCTACTAGAGACAGTAAGTTTAGACTAGGATTTCTCTTGTCTCCCTGAAGCTCTCAAGTCATACTTAAAATGTGTAGAAAATTATTTGATTCCTTTTTAACAACAATGCTTTTAGAAAAGTTCAGTGTGTGGTGGTTCTAAGTTCCATTAATACGAAAATTCACGTTTTTTTCAGTGCATAGCAGGATGTGCTCTTACATTAGCCAGTTGTAGGATAATTCAGAAAAAAAACCTGATGCTTTGGACTTTCTTGTAGGTTTGCAGACAATGGAATAGGTTTGACATTTGCTAGGTGAGTACTTTGTTAATAATTTTTGTGTTTCCTTGCCTAGAAGCTTAGAAAATCAGCATGCATCTATTAAAATTAATAGTTATATTTTCATAAGGCTGCAGTTTTGTTTTGGGGCTTGGTTGTATTTCCAGTGGTGCAGATGATGTTATAGAGGCTGTAAACTGGCACAGCTGCCAAAATTTCCACTTTAGTTCAACCTGTACTTGGTTTACACCACAGTTTGCTGCCTCTTTATCAGAAAGGCTATATTTATCCCAGTATTCTTGGTATTGTATGATTCCTTAGGCAGTATTTTATTTTCCACCTGAACAGCTGAAAGTGAATAATGGAAAAGAAAGGAGGTGAGAATTTAGCAGAGGTAGATTATCTTACTAATGAAAAATGTCAAGTAACTTAGGTAGTGAGCTAAAATTGCTGCTGTTTAGGTTAGGAGAAACTGGTTCTAGGATTGCACAAGTGGGCTAAAAAAAAGCACTACAGAGGGAGTTAGAAATTTGACTTTTCAGTTCTGCTGAATATTTCAGGGAGTTTGCCTCTACTGCTGTTAGTGATTAAATCTATTGTTCTGTGTGTTGTGCATGAAGTCTATACTGCTTTGCTTAAGGAGGACTTTTGTAAAATAGTATGCCTTGGTATAATCATCTGCTGGAGAGCCTTGGCTAAAGACTTGTCTCTGATGTTGCTTTGATAGTGATGGGAGCTTCCCAAATGATGAAGGTGCCAGCCAGGAGGTATCAGAGTCGCTGTTCATAGGTGAGAGCAAGAATTATGGATTTCAAGGTGGACAGAATAAATATGTGGGAACTGGAGGAATAGACAACAGGACACGCACTCTGCCTAGAAATCGGTAAGTATGTCATGAATGATGAAAGTAGAAATACAATAAATATTCTCTGTATCATATGTAAACACCCTTCTTGATTGAGCTGGGAGACATTAAAACTCCATTGAAGGTGGTGCTGTCTTTTTAATGTTATGTGTGCAGCTGTGTTACTCTTACCATTTTGCTGAGGCAGGTTCATCTGATGCTTCCACAGGCTACAGGTCTGTAGAAATTTAAGTTTTCCTACTTAAATGAAACTTCAGTCTTAAAAAAGCATTTGGGTCTGGAAGAAAGCTTTCAGGTAAAAGAATTTCAAAGGTCAGTTTGGGACTAGAGACTGCAATCTGTCTATGACAAATCACTATCTGTGATCATGAGCCTTTCCTCTGACTTGCACTGATGCTTGTTTGACATAGTACCAACTCCTACCCTTGCCTCAGAATAGGAAAGTTTTAATTTAAGCCCAGCTGGAAATCGAACCCCACACAGCAGCTCCCCTTCCTCTGCCTCCTCAGATGAGGGAAACAAAAGACAGAGTTCTTGAGCTGAGCTAAGAACAGTTGGTGGAAACAATGAGATTAAGAAAGCAAACAGTAACAGCAACAATATTAGTAACAAAAGTATACAAAAAGGTGATTTATATACAAAAAAATATACACTGCTCAACCTGGTACTGGGTGGCCTCCAAGACAAAGAATGAAATGGCCAACAGATGATCAGCACCCCATGGCTTCCTTCTGGTGGACAAACCGTCTGGTCAGGACTAGTGTTACCCTGCTGCTTCCCCGGAAAAAAGAATGCCTTCCCTTCAGGAAACCAGAGTCCCTTTCCCCCTGCCTCTCAACCATGGTGTAAGATGGTGTCGAGCAGCACAATGTCTTGGGCATGCCCACCTGGCTCCAGGTTCTGTCCCCTCACATCCTTGGCCAAAACTAGGACAAAGGGTGAGGTGGGCCCAGGCCACCCTAGTTTTCTGCTGTTTTGCCACTGAAAAGGGAAAAGATGGTGGTGATATATGAGGTGTTCAGTCTTATTGAGAGGAATCACAGAACAACTGAGGTTGGAAGGGGCCTCTGGAGGTCATCTTGTCCGACTCCCCTGCTCAAGAAGTGTCATGTAGGGCTCATGTTCCAGGAGCACATTCAAGTGTCTTTAAAATATCTCCAAGGATAGATTCTCCACAGCTTCCCTGGGCAACTTGTCCCAGTGCTCTGTCACCCTCTCAGTGAAACAGTTTCTCCCAATGTTTAGCAGGGACCTCCTGTTTTTTGTCTTGTGCCCATTGCTCCTGGTCTTGTCACTGGGAATAGCCTGGCTCCATCTGCTTTGCACACTTCCTTTATATGATATTATACATTAAGATTTCTGCCCAAACCTTTTCTGCTCCAGGCTGGCCATGTCTCCCAGTGTGTCTTCCCATGAGAAATGCTCCCGGGACTTAATCTTTGGGGCCCTTTGTTGCACTCTCCAGTATCTCCATATCTATCTTGTTCTGGGGACAAGCACTCTAGGTGTTGCTTCACGAATGCTGTAAAAATGGGAAGTATCACTTCCCTCAATTTTTTGGTAACATTTCTCACAGTGCACTGGATACCTTTTGCCTCTTTGTGGCAAGGGCACATTGTTTGGCTTGTGGTCAGTTTGGTTTCCTCCAGGAGCCATAGGTCCTTTTCACTGGTGCAAAAGGTTGTCCCTCCCAATGTGCAAGACCTTGCTTTTCCCTGTGTTAAACTTCATCAGGCTCCCATCTGCCTGTTTCTCCAGCCTGTCAAAGTCTGTCCGGGTGGTGGTACAACCCTCTGGTGTATCAGCTGCTTGCCTCAGTTTTATGCCCTCTGCAGACTTGGCCTATAGACTATACTTGGCCTAATTATCTAGATCACTAAGGAAGATAGTGAACAAGAACTCAATATTGACCCCTGAGGTACATCACCAGTTATTGGTCTTCAAGTAGGCTTTGCGCCATCACCTTCTCAGCCCAGCCATTCAGCTATTTTTCAGTCCGTCTCACTATCTTCTCCTCTGGCCCATACTTCATGAGGAGCTTATGGGACCGTGTCAAAAGTCTTACTGCAGTTTTGGTAGACCATGTCCACTGCTCTCCCCTCAGCTATACCAGGCCTGTCATTTAATCACAGAAGTTTATCAGCTTCTTCTTGTGAATCCCTTCTGATTATTCCTGATGACCTTCTAGTTCTTCAGGCACCTAGAAATGTTTTCTAGGATTAGTTGCTCCATCACCTTCCTGGGGGTCAAGCTAAACCTTACCAGCCTGCCATTCTCTGGGTGTTCCTTCTTCGAGTTAGAAGTGACATTTACTTTCCTCCAGTATACAGTCACTTCCAGGTGCCATGATCAATCAGCGAGCAGGTGGTACTATTTTCCTGCTGTATTTCTCATATTGGAAAAGGGGCACATTTACGAATGGACAGCGATAGCTCTTCTAACAGGAAAATTTAAGAGTGGGGGATTTTTTGACTCATTAGAGAAGTACACAAACTGTATTTCCTTTACTAAAATCTACCTTACGAGTCATTCTCTAATTGCTCCTTTCTCTCAGAGGGAATGTATTTGACACACATTCAAATGTATCATGGATTTTGTTACAGGACAGTATTAATATTTGCTTGAATCAACAGGACATTTCCAATCAGAGGCTTTCAGATTTATGATGGACCTATTCACCTTACCAAGTGCACATTCAAGAGCTTTGTGGCAACTCCAGATAGATTTACCAGTGCAGTTGGATTCTTGATGAAAAATCCATGGCAAATGACTCCAAAAAATAACATTTCTCTTGTGAAGTTTGGTCCAAATGTAAGTTTATTACAATCTTTACTTAAGTCTTGCAAGTGGTTTTCTTTTCTTCTTGTATTTAACATACATGGACAAGGGCTGTAGGTCATCCTTTCTCTATGCATACCTATTCCAGAGTTTATCTCCTGGCTGGAGGTCACCTACAGCGTATTCTTTGTCTCCTGAGCAAAAAACCAATACCAAAAGAGATGTAGGATATGTTACAATAAGTGATTCATGGCTTGTCATAAAGCTGAAAGGAAATTTTTGTAACATTTTGTAAGGTTTGTTATATCCTTAGTAATGAATTTTCATGGGCAAGTATTAACAGTGTTCATAAGCAAGAGCTGGCCTGAGCCTGTTACTAAAACCCAGCATGTCTGTTTTGCAAGATTCTGCCATCCTTTCTGTAAAGTTTTTAATCAGCTTTGACAAATTTCTTTGTTTCTGCAAATGTTGGTCTGTGTTTCACCTGGGCAAAAAAAATTATTGTTGTTTTCAGGTTTCTTTGAAAGTCTTCTTTGGAAAGCCTGGTCCCTGGTTTGAAGAAGGAGATCTGGATGGTGACAAGAACTCAATATTTCACGATCTAGATGGTTCGGTGACTGACTACCAGGATACCTATGTGGGCCGAATGGATAATTACTTGATTCAACACCCCAAATGCATTAATATCACAGAATGGAGTGGAGTGGTTTGCAGTGGGAACTATGCACAGGCTAGTACTTTTGGCTTTCTGTTTGGGGCAAACGTGTAATATGAACTACTTATGGAGTAGCGTAAACAATGCAAAATTACCTGTCTTTGGATTTCAAAATTTTTTGACTTTTAAAAATGCTTTTATTCATACTACGCTTTTCAGCCAATTGTGTATATATCATGCTTCTTCTTAGCAGACTGAGGGTACAGTATTAGATGCTGAAGGATAAAACTAATCGTTCTGTGTTGCAACTGTATCTGCTAAAACATTTTTGCTTTGAAAGTGTCTTCTTCCACTCAAGTTCTGTCTGCCTTTTTTTCCAAAGAGTGGATTTTAAGGGGCTTGCTCTGTTGGTTTGTTTTCTGGCAATGTTAAATACCACCTTCTGAATACAAGTCTTACAGGTTTGGTTTCTATTCTGGTTCCTTTTCTGCGTGGCCAAGTATCATAGCTGATTATTTCTTTTTTATTTCCTACCGTTTTTTGTCTGTAAAATGGGAAAAATCTGTAATAGTTTTTTGATAGGACTTTTATTTAGGAGAGATTCGTGTATTACATAACTCAGAACATCAAATGGCAGCATTTTGCTTAATAATGTACTGATTGCGCTTCAGTATTTCATTTTCTTTTGCACAGACACCAAATCTTCCTCTTTTCACCCTCTTTAATATCATGTAGGTTTATGTTCAAACATGGAATGGACAGAATCTTTCCATGACTATCATCCGAGATGAGTATCCAACTAATCCCATGGTTCTTCGAGGCATTAATCAGAGAGCAGCTGCCTTTCAGCAATACCAGCCAGTAGTGATGCTCCAGAAGGGCTACACAATACATTGGAATGGAAAAGCTCCAAATGTCACTTACCTGTATCTCATTAACTTCAACAAGTATGTTTACTTTCTTTTGTGACTTTGATCCATAAGGCAACACTGAAGTTATGTCCTGCAAAATTACTGTGTCTGAGTTTGCAGCTATCCAGAAGATCAGAGCCTAGGTTTGGGGTTTTTTTTCATAATTACAAATAGTAAAGTATGAAAAATAAGGGATCATGCAATAGACCTGCGCCTGAAGTTAAACACTTGTCCAGTACAGTGTCTTTTAAAAAAAAAACTTTGGAGAAGAAAATGTACAAATATTGAAGTTGAGCAGAATTGGAGTTGAATAGTTTATCATACTTGATTTTGTTGGCAGATAAACTTATTAAATATCTCTAAAGTATATCATCAAATAAATCCTGAAAGAATCAGAGTTACTTATGAAAGTTAATGAAAAGAATGAAAAAGTTAATGAAAGACTGTGCAGATTTGATCATCTAGTTGAGGGTTTAGGAGCTTTGTGAGTTCCTGTTTCTTTTTTTTTTTGAGTGATCTGTTTCCTCTGTACTGACACCTAAACTGTTCTTACCATATTTTGGTTTTAGGAATGACTGGATTCGTGTTGGTCTTTGTTATCAACCAAAGACAGATTTTGTTATAGTATTGGAAACCTTTCAAAGGCGGTCATCCGCTCTGTCAAGCAAGGTAGAGCGCTACACACCTGTATCTTCCATGATGGAGCTCGAAAAGAATCGATCAGACAAGAGGTTTTACTTTGACAACAGTACTGGGTAACTTTCGTAACTTGACTCTGCTAGAAGATGTTGTTTAATCTTAAAATGTCCAATTTGATAGTGTTATAAGCAACTGATTGAGACACCTGCATAAGAGGAAAGCTGTTGAGAAGGACCCCAAAATCTCTTTGAAAGAATGTTTATATGTCTTAAAATCTCCGAAGTACCATGATTGTTACTGAAATACTTTTCAAGAGCACCACAGTTGCCAAAGATACTTACTACACCATGTCCAGGAAAAATATAGTATCTGATGTGCTACAGATCAGTGCCTTTCAGGATTTAATTTCTTAGTCTTCAGAGACAATGTGTCTTCTTGATAAACTGAAAATTCTCGAAATTTTCCAGCTTTCTTTTCCAACATTTAAAAATTATATTTCTGAAAACCCTAATCTGTTTTCAGCTGTCTCAAAAGAACTTAAAAATTATAGTCTCTCTTTCAAAATTACTTTTGAAAGAGGCCACTAAGATCCTTCTGAGAGACTTAAGATATGATCAGCTTTCAATAAACTGAGTCCTATGTACATCACTTATGTGTTTTATAAATTTGTAATTTGTTATTTATTTTGTTCTGTTTTCTGTTACCTGCTACTGTGCCTGTCTGTAGTAAATATGCAAATGAATGTAGGTTTTGAAAAGACATTTGTGTTGCTTTGTGTAAGAGCTACAATCTAACCTGTAATAGAAGAATGCAGTCTTCTGTGGTTATTATTGACCACTACACCCTAAATTGCATTTCCAGGCACTTGAAGTAGCACAACTACATTGCCTAGTGCTGGTGGGTGAAACTTAATATCCAAAGATTTTCTGCTGTTTGCCTGCAAAGATCTATGATCAAGGAAAAAATTCATGCTCTGCAATTAGGTTTTTGTTTCCTGCAAGCCACTGATCTGAGGACTGGTTCTTTTTTGCAAAGCATTTGCATTTATATAGATGTCTCCTTTAATTGTTGGGAATTTTAGATACGTCATCAGACACTTCCTAACTCTAGTAAACTGTAAATACTTTGAAAAAGTTTGGATAGTGGTGTGGAAGTGAATACTGTATTTTCTCTGCTTCTGAAAATCATGAAATATGGCTGTTAGGATTTAATATAAATACCTGTACTTCACCAGTTAATTTAGATTATTTTTCCCCTTTTTTTATAGATTACTGTTTTTATTTCTTCAAGCCAAATATAATAGGGATGGTCACAGTTATTGCTCATCTCAGGGATGTGAAAGGATCAAGATTGTGACCAAAGATTCGTCAAAAGGGATAAGTAATTGCATGGCAAAAGCTTACCCAAAGTACTACCAAGTACCAACCATCATTAAGCAGATGCCAGGACAAACTACTGTACCATGTACAAAATGTGGCACAACTCAGGTAAAATAAAAAAAGGAAAGGTTTTCATGAAGTGTAGAATTGGTGATGCTGTCTACTCAATTTAAGTCCAAATTTTAGTCTTTCAGCACGGGATACTGCACTTAGCAACCTGCAGCAATCACCTTGTTGATCCTCTTGGACTCCTTGAAGGCTGGAGTCCTTTTTGTAGCCCAAAGGTTTCAGGTTTTTTTCTTTTCTTCTTTGGTTCAATTCTCGCTCCAAGTGCTACAGAAAATGGACGGAGGTGGATTGATGTCTTGCACAGCAGTATTGTCTGTGCCACATGGAGAGCTTTCCTGCAGAGACCTATGTGGCCAGCCTTCTCTCTGTTTGGATCTTTTCTTATTAACGTGAATGTGAAATTGTCTCAGCTATACAACTGAGAAAAATACTGAAATTAAGAGATAAAATAGGCTACACTATGTATCATCATATTTATTAGAATTACGAGTACCATAAATAATGCGGCTGACAAATGGATCCATATGCTTTGAAGCATGGGCTGTCTGTTGTAAACTGGCATGATTATGCATTGAGGAAACATCAATATGTGTACTTAACTGTTTTGTTTGATATCCAGGTGGTGTTCACCAGTGATCCTCACAAAAACTACCTCCTTGTGCAGATTAATTCATCTGATGAAAAAGAGTCAAGCAGAGGTCAGCAAGCATTTATTATTGTAAGTATGCTTTATGGTTTTCTTCTTAAATATCATTTTAGCAGTTTGTATTACAACAGCTGTACAGCTCTACATAATGCTGACCTCAATTTTCTTCACTTGAATGAGTAAATTGGTTCATTGTTTAAGAAACAGACAGTTGAAAAGCTTGTGTTTTAGTATCAGAAAGTGAGGCCTCAAAGCTCTATTTTGTATTTGGATCCTACCTGCCGAAGAGAGAAGTTAAAGTGCTTAGTTTCATGTCTAAATCTGTGGGGGTGTACATTTATGGCTGGTTTTGGAAATAAACAAAACACATAACCTAACAATTTGTTAGTTAAATCCATTTTGTTGAAATTGTCCTCGTGCAAACAGATTAGCAAATTAATGGGGTGGGTCAGTCAAGCCATTAAGTTTTGCTAAAGTCCTCTAAATGGCAATTACTAAAGAATCAGTAGATTTCTGTGTTTGTTCTGATGTGGCCCAAATAAGCCCAGTGATGTGATACTATGTAAAAAGTAATTTAGTTGACTTTTCCATTCAGATGCTGAAGTAGACTTGCGCGTGATGGTGAAATACCATTTGCAGACCACCCTCCCACCACAGAGCTCTGGCTTGCCTTACACTCTGCAGTGTCAGACTGTTGGCCTGGCTGAACGTTCAGTTATACAGGTAGACAAATGGCACATGAGCAGAATAACCTTTGCAGCTGCAAACTTCTCCAGGAATGTGTGTGCCATATCCAAAACAGTAAGAGCGCTCAGTAGGAAGAAACTGGGCTGGAACCAGCCTACTGCAGGGACCAATTAACTGTATTATTGTCAATCAACTGTATTAGTCAGTACCTGAATTTTAGCTTCCCAAAGCAGCAGCAATGACTAAGGCAGGTAGTTAGTCACCTGGAATGTCCAATATTCCTATAGAAGCTACAGACTTAAGGCTCCCGTGCAATTTCATAAGTCCCATTGAGCAGTGTCCTTTCAAAGGGAAAATTGAAGACATGCTGGGGAGAAGCAAGTATTTGTAAGGAAATTACTATGTTTAAACTAGAGTAAGATTAGCACTGAGTGCAGTAGAATTGCTGTTTGATTCATACTAACTTCCTTTTCTCACTCTTTTACTTCCCTTTCAGGTCAATGACACCATATTTTCCTTCAAGGATAATGGTATACTTATTGTTGTAGTAGATGCCTGCACTGGCACAGTGTTGGGAAACAAATTATTTTCTGGAGCAGACATTAGGCATGTAGATGTATATTTAAAATCTGGAATTCCACAAAGGTATGTGTGATGACCGCTCATTTCCAGTATGTCTTATAGGCTGTAGCTCTGCTCTCTGACAGGGATTTAAATGATGACAATGAATAGATAATGATACAGGAGCGCTGAAAGTGAACAAAACATATGTCTAAGTTGAGGTGAAAGGAGAAACATAGGAGCAATTTAATGGACAGTTTAGCCTTATTTAAGAAAACTAAGCAAATTTGGAACACTTACAATTTTCTGGTGTTGCCTATCTTTTTCCTCAAAAATAATTTTCTTTAACAAAACATCATATAATAACACTTGCTTAAAACAAGAGTAATTTTTTGTTTAATAAGGATACTGGCAAGGACTCTGTGAAAGATATTGTACTGTTCTCTCCCTATAAGGAGAGAATCTCACTGAATATAGAGAGTTAGTGTCAGAAAAAATCAGCATTTTAATTAGCTAATTTTGGATCGATATTTAAACTTGATTTTTTTGATACAAAATATGACACTGTGTTTAAATAAGACTTTCCAGTGATTTTGAAGTTCAATTTAAAAGTCAGTTTAAACCCAAGAAATTCTAAGTACTGCTTTTAGAAAAAGTTGACTATTTCCATATCATAACTACTCTTGAGGAATTGGACTGTGAGGGCAGCTTGCTGTAAAGGTGTGTGGCAGAGCATTAAAAAAATGTGTTTATAACAGCTCCTGTCTCTCTACTGTTCCCGCTGCAGGTCTATCATTCTGCTGAGTACAAGAGGTGATATAGCCATTCCTAATAATTTAGCAGAAGCCTTAATGTCCCTGGGGACAGCAAAACCACCTTATCTTCAGAGCAATGGTTGGTGGAAATGTTGCACATTTCTTTGACACCGCCCTTGTCTTTGTGTTTATGTTGGCATGGTGGGTTTCTCATAGGGTGTGTGAAAAGGATGCAGCTGGTGGAGGGTGGTTGCCAGTTTGCACTGGTGTGGCTGCTGTGTGTCAGCTCTTGCTGAGGGGATGTGGGCAGCTCTTCAGCAGATGGGGCAGAAAACCCTTCCCTTTGCCCCATTGCGTGAAGCTTGTTGCAAACAGAGAAGTAATTAGCAGTTCTTCATGCCTGTGGATTACACAGAAAGAGTCCCAGGCTTTTTGCCTAAGGCCTGTATTTTGTGCCTCACCCAGCAAATCTATTTTTAAGCAATCTCCTGTGCCTGGCTAGTATTTCCTGTTCTAAAAAAACTTGAAGCTAGAAATGAGAAGCTATTGGTATTTTGAAGGATGATGAGTTTATAGGCCACATGGGGTAGCTGTCATCTGTTCAGAGTGATGGCACAAGTTATGTCTGAGAAAGCAGGTTTTGTAACTGTCCAGTTAGCTGTGTTTTCAAGGGAAGATTTCAGGGTTTTTAATACTAATTATTGAAAAAGGAAATTGCAAATCATTATTTCCTTGTGAGGTGTTTGTGAAGCTGAGAGTGGACTAATGTCGTGAGTAATGTGGGGGAAGGCATTTTAGAGGACCATGGCCTTTCCTACTTAACCAGTCCCGTGTTGTGCTGCAGTGAGCTTGGCTGGTTTGGTAATGCTGAGCTGTTTTTGTCACAGGAAGCTTGGCCTTTCTGGGCTTCAGAGGAAACCTTAAGCCATCCTGGATTAAGCTGTTTACCAGTCCTGCTGGGCATGGGCTCGTTCGGATAGAAAAGTATATCCCTTTGCAACTGGAAGAGTATGGCTGTGCCAGAGCAATCAAAAGCCGTCGGAAAGACCTCGAGCTTCTGAAGAAGGCTACACGATCTCATTAAAGACTAAGATGTACATAAAATCTGGGGAAAAAATGTGAACTAACTTATTTTTTAATTTATGGCATTTTAAACTATATTGTTATCCAAGTAAATCATATTATTGTCTGACAGATGTTTGCCAGCATTGACTGCTTGAATGCCAATCTGTGCACCTTCTAGTTGTATAAAATATTAAAGAATTTATTAGTATTTGTATAAACAGGTTTCAGAGATTTTTCAGATGTTTGTATTTACTGTAAACAAGTTCCTTCTGTTTAATACTCCTTTTGTATGTAAGAGGGTATGCATAAAAGCCTTAAATTTTTAATAACAGATGTTGGAGTGCATTTTGGGTTACTTGAAAGATTAACATTAATGCCTTCATAAACAGCTTGAATTGGTCATTATAACTTTTCCATTTTTCCCTCAGCTGTTTAGGTGTTCCTTGGAAGTTTATTTATCAGTCAGCTCAGTTACATTCTCAATTTTCTTTCCCATGTGTTAAAACCCAATTTCCCCTATGCATGCAGCTGACTCAAGGGATTTTAACTGCAGTAAATTTTTTTTCTTTCCTGTGTGAAAGATGGAGGGAGGAATTCAAAGATCCAGCCTGGGGCTGGGTGAGGACTGTGTACCATTCAGCAGTGTTTTACAAGGCTATGTGTACAATCATGGCATGCAGAGCAGGAAATTACTACTGTTCTTTAGGATCACTGTTTATTATTCCTTCTAAATACACAGGTGTGTCTGTAAGAGTTACTATAATAAACAGTCTAGAAGTTACGGCTGCAGTCTTGCATACAGCTTGACTTCAGCTTAGTCTTTTGAAACTTTCAGCCAGATGGGCAAAGCTGAGATACTGTCACATTCACTTTGTTAGGAAATTAAGCTTCTTCTCTTGCAGTGGGTTTTTTTGTTGGGATTTTGTTGGTTTTTTAAAAATTATTTCTAAGGCTATCCCAGCTATAAATTCTAAGTAAATGGAAAGTGCTCTCACTTCATTCAGTCATATCTTCTGCCTTAACTTTGATTCTTTTAGTATACTCACATTGTTAGTTCCTATTGACTTTATATTAGGTCCACTTGATTTCGTCTTGTTTTGTTGCAATTATTTGGCTATTTCTGCCAATAGTGTGAAAGTGATTTAGAACAGAGGCACAGCTGCCCCTTTTTGTGATCCTTGTCTTTGAAATTAAATTTCAGGGACTGTAAAGATGCATTTCATAATAGGGAACAATAGGTGCCATAGGGCTAAAATGTAACCCTAGTTCTAATAAAACTGACATGTTTCCTTCTTCTTGTATATGTTTTCATTTATTTGAGCTGGTATAATGTATCTACCATTCAGAGATGCTTTGTGCTTTGAATTCAAAATAGAGTGGCTGTTGGAAATGAACTATATGCCTGTCTTCTCCAAAGATGTTGAAAAACTGTGGGGATTTTTTTTTTTTTGTGCTTTAAAGGAGAGGAGGCACAGTATCAAACCTATTATTCTGTTCAATTGAAATATGCTACCTCAGTGCTACAATTAAACTGCCTGGTCTAGTGTAGTTTCCTAAGTGAGAAGGGAGGGGTATGGAGTACAACACAAGAGTTGCAGTTAACAAGTAGATGACTGATATTATTTTTATTGTTAAACCAAGCCAAATGGATGATGTGTGTATTTTGCAGTTGTTCTGATGCACAGTTCTCTTGTAATGTTTTTTTTAAAAATCATTTTGTTAGGGGAATCTGTGATGAACCTTTAAGAGTAGGTGTAATGTTTGGTGTTATTAATGCAGGGCAGTGTGATTTAAATGCTCTGAATGCAGTAGTGATAGTGTTTGGGGATTAAAATGGCTTTAAGGCTTCCTCTATTCTGTGGGTTATGCTTAGCAGAGAGATAGTAATGAGGTAGTAACCCTCAGGCTTGTGAAGTTGGCCATTATTTATGATATTCTGCTGTTCTAAGCGTCCTGTAAAATTTGTCCTTGGAAGTGTCAAGGGTATTCTCATGTAGAGGTTACTGATGAACAGTTGGACCTGAAGCTGAAGTTTTTGTGTAAATTTAAACACTTGATAAATAGCATAAATAAATTTCATCTGACAAGGCAGTAAAATTTTGTGTGTCTTCTGTTCTTGTATCAATTCTGTTCTTGTATAATTTCATAATATTTGCTGTGTGAATAATACAAACCATTTAATTTCAAACACTAGTTTACTGGTGTAAACAAGTTTACTGTCCTACTCTTCATTCAGAGACAAGTTAGCAATACTGGAAAGGAAACACTGATGGTGGCTGAAGTTATGGGCCTGTCTTGAAAGTCAGATATCTCAGAGCCTGTCTTTGCTGCTGAGTCCATAGTCATTTCAGCCTGGGGGTGCAAGGAGTGCAGCGTTGTTATTGGCTCGGGCAGAAGCCTATTCTCAGTGGTGCCCAGTGGCAGAGGAAAAGGGGCTGTTGGCACACACTGAAATGCAGGCAATTCCACAGAAACAGGAAGTTTTTATTGAGTAGGTGATCAAACACTGGAATTGATTGCCAAGAGCGCCTGAGGAGTGTTTTTCTATGGAGACAGCAAGTGCCCTGGGCCCTCTCCAGCAGTGACTACCAGCCAGGTGGTGCTGTGGTTGTGGCCAGTTAAAATCACTGATGTACTTAAGCTTCTCTTTTCAAGTGCACCAGCTGCTGTGGCCTGGAAGGGCTGAGCCAGACACTTTTCATGTCTGAAACTTGGTGAGTCCCCAAACCCAGTCCAAAAGTCATTATAATTGCTTCTTCATGCTCAGGCTTTGTATGCAAATAGATTGATTTCCATTCCTTGCTCAAATGGTGTTATCCTGCAGTAAAAAAATTTAAAAAACAACAAAAGTATAAACAAATCACTTGGAGTCAGTAGCGGATTAAGTGTACTATCAACAACACTGGCCAAAGGCACCACTGGAAATCCCCTACATGAGGGACAAGAGACCCATCCCCAAAGAGCCAGGATGATGGCAAGGACATGTTTAGGAAAATACAGACTTAATTTTGTGTATTGTGTTGCAGCAGTGACAGCTGAGGCCCCAGACAACTTCTGACCCAGGGCATGAGTTTCCTGTTCAGGGCAAGTCCCATGATTTCCTCTGCTTCCCCTCAACTCCTTTTCACCTTATGTAGGAAGGATGTAGGTCTAAGGACGGTCATCCAGCTCTGACTGAAAAGCCCAGTCAGCTGCGTCATGGTGCTATCTGGATCTGTATCTGCACTGGTCAGTGAAGGTCTTGAGAAGGTTTGTCATGGTATTTGTTCAGGGTAATCCTGGTGTCACCTTAGTGCCAGAATATCCATGAAAAGCAGTAACTTTTCAACTTCAAAATTGCATTTATGTGAGCTTTACCCGGTCATTATTTTTCCATTTTTTCTGGTCATACTTGTTCTAGCACTTATGGGAAGGTTTTGTCTTTTCCTAGAGCTTACAAACATTTTTGTTTCCTGATGCCTTCTCATCGTGCTGTGTCTTGGGCTAGTTAAAATTCTAAAAATATACTCAGTATTCAAGTTCATAAGGCCACCTTTGGCTTGAGAAAATTAATGAGCCTTTTCGTTGTATGGCTAGGGACTACTGCAATTTTGCAGATTAAATTTGTGCTAACAATTGTAACTTGCTAAGTTTTAAAAAAAGTCTTGTCTGGCCATTGACTCACATGATAGGGAGTGATGGGACTAGCAAGTCATAGAATTCCCCTTCTACTTTTTTACATGATGAAATTCTGGGAAAAAAATAGTTTTTGGATATAATAACAATTTTAGAGGGAAAAGACATTACTACCACCTCCCAGAACCTGAAGGTACAGGATTTCTGGAGAGGGACCTTTCCTAAGGGTATGCATGTAGTGATAGGACCAGGGGGCATGGCTTCAAACTGAAAGAGGGCAGCTTTAGGTCAGATATTAGAAAGAAATTCTTTACTGTGAGAGTGGTGAGACACTGAACAGATTGCCCAGAGGATCTGTGGATGCCCCATCCCTGGAAGTGTTCAAGGCCAGGCTGGATGGAGTTCTGAGCAACCTGGACACTTTCCACACCTGGATAGTGTCCCAGCCCATGGCAGTGGGGTTGGGACTGGATGATCTTTAAGGTCCCTTCCAACCTAAGCCATTCTATGAATCCATGACTTTTGGGAGAGAGCAATCTTGGGGTCTCCTGAGAGCAGCCTAGCCTTTTTGATGCATCATCTTGTGCTCTTAACCCATAACAAAAATATTCGGAGAGACATTTGCTTTTCTTGAAAGGTTTGTAGCTGTCACATTTGATATATTAGTGAGAAATAGGCTTGGTCAGATCACAGAGAAATTTTGAAGTAATCAGTCTGTATAAACTTTCTCCTTAAAGGCCAACTTTTTAACTTTTTCAATTTCCATTTTCTTACAAGTATAAAGCAGACTTAATTGCCTTGTGTGGAAAGTGAATTCTTTGTTTCATCTTTTTCCAAGTCAAATAGGGTGACAGATGAATATTCTAATTTATAATTTTTTTGAGAAATTGTTTATAAAGCATACGAAGGCCTGACTTTATATAGAATTTATTCTAAATGGAAATTAAAAACAAAATTATATTTCAGGATTATTTTGGTGGGTTCAATTTTCTAAGTTATAACTCTCTGCTAGAGCTGCTATAAGCAGCTGGAAACACAACTGTCTCTTTCCATGCAGCATTTCCAGTGACATTTTCAACAGACGCACTAAAGTCAGTTCAGGGTGTGTTTTGTGTAATTGGTAGCTTTTGGGGATGGATCTCAGATGATATCATCTTTCTAATATCTCTGAAGTTCTTCAGCAGAAGATAGTTTATTCCATTTGTAGGGTGTGAACTATGATCTAATAGTTTTCCTCCAACTCTGGTGCAAATGACTGGTGTAAGCTCAGCAAGAGCAGAGGGCACTATAGTTATCTGTGGTCTCATTTCTATTTCTGAAAAATTATTCAATGATGAGCATCACTCAGTAGCATATATTGCACATTTCCTGCTTTTTAATTTTTTTTTAATAGTGTAATATACATTTTCATATGCACCATGTTTTGGTTACATTCTTCTTTTTAACCTTCATCTATTGATACCAGATTATTCTGTCCTTCACTACAGTGAAATACAAAGTCGTAGAAGATATGAGTATTTATAGCAGCATGCACAATTGCCACTGGGTTGTTTCTGTTAGGTAGCAGACAAACATGATGTAAAAACTCATTGTCAGCATTTAATATCTGAACATAGAAGAAAATTAAGAAAAAAATATTTGCAGTCTCTTTTCACTGTGAGCCCCCTTTTTCTTTTTGCTTTGTTGGGACCCTCACCACTTTTCTCTCAGTCCTTAAAGGCTGGGACGCTGTTCTGGTTAATTATCTTATTCCCATCGAATTTTCCATTTCTGGTATTTCCAACACTTTGCTGCCTACAATTTTTTCTGAATAACTGTCAATCCATCTTTTCCATTATGTCTATTTCCAAAGCATCTTAGAGAGTGGGTTGGACCTCTCCTGTTTTCCCACCCTCTTTTTGAGTTTCAGAATGTAATCTGTCTCTTTGTGGTGGTGCATCTCTCCTGCTGCCTCCTTGAGCTCCACAGACTTCAGAAATGCTCATTAGGCCTTGGGCTTGATGTGGGAAATTACTATGACTAACGCCAATTCTCTATAAACAGTGGTGCCAAGTGAGACCCTTTGAACTCCCCTGGACCACACAGGCTGGGAACAGAAATCTCCCTTGGAGTGGGCACCTCTCAGAGCCAGAGAATGATACCTGGGGATCGGCGCCGGATGCTGACACCTCCTTGGGGCTCAACCCTTCACCCACTGAGAAGGCACAAAGGCATCCCATGTGAGTATTTCACTGAACCTGTGGGGAATTTTTCACAGGTATATACCTTGTACTCCCTCCTCTGGGTCTGTGTGCTGTTGCAAATGTGCTGTGAATGTTCTCCTGGATGCTTAGGTACTTCAGATGTGTAAGTTAGACCTCTAAGAGAGTTACTGTTGTGCTTGTAGTAAATCTATAGAATCTTCTGTTATATTATTTAAGTTAGGCTAGTGACTGTGTGCTTTTGAGTGTTGTTAAGTTTAAATGCTGTTAATCGCTTTAGGCCTAAAACTTTGGTTGAGTCCAAGGCTCAGTTTGGTAAGGGCGTCCACTCTGAACCTTGTGACTCAATAGGAGAGTCACCCTTATTCCTTTTAATCCTTGTCCTTTTCCATCCTTACCCTTTTCCCATCCCAAGCTCTATGTATATAATTTAAAATCAATTTTTAGACTGATTCAGATTTTAGTCTGATTTTTCTGTATGCTCTAACTATCCAGTAAATAATGGAGTGAATTTTGCCAACAAACCTTTTCACACTCACTTTTATATTAAACCTGCTTTTACCAATACCTTTCCCAGTGATTCCCTGAGCAACCTCATACACTCATTCATGACGCTATGTTGAGTCATTGCTCAAAATATACTTCTTTTGTAAAATTCTCTGCTCCTTTTGACTCCCATTGTAGCAACACGTTCAAAATCAATGCGTTGCATAGAAATATTCTTAGAGAATAGGCATCAGGTGTGGGGACACCGCCCATGGCACAGAATCACAAAATCAGTCACATTGGAAGGGACCACAGTGAATCATCTGGTCCAGCCTCCCTGCTCAAGCAGGGTCACTCCGGAGCACATGGCACAGCATTGTGTCCAGACTGTTCTGGAGTATCTCCAGTGAGGGAGACTCCATGACCTCTTAATGTGAAACTGAAGGAATTAATACCTGAGAACTTGTGTAAAAATGTTCATTTCCACTCCCTATTTTTATGTTACTTGCTGAGTGTCAAACAGGCCCTGTGTGATCTCTGAGTGAGGGTGAGTTTGAATTCTTCTGTAGCCATCACATTGAATGAACCAGATTAAACACTTTGCAGTTCAGATTATGGAATTAGAATGAGTGCCAATATGAAGGTTAGAAATGTTGATATCCCCTCTTAGCAGGAGTAATTGATTGTGTTTTTTTCTTATGATACTTCATTGCTTTCACACTTAGGTCACTATGCACTCTTTACCCCCCCCACATGCTCCCACCCAGGGCAGTCCTACACATATAACATCATGGCTAGTAGTGACATTCAAGCTCAATTTCCAAAATGAAGCTAGTAAATAAAGTTCACACTAATAAGCATAGGTTTAGCAGTTATTGATTATACAAGTAGAAATCAAGGGTCCTAAGTGAAGTACAATTTCTAGATTTATGCGTGTTTAATACATAAGTGTGTAAAAAACTGTATTTTCCAAAGAAGATCCTAAAAATCACAAAAATATTTCTGTGTGGAAGCAGTTCCCCTCTTTGCCTGTGAAAGCCTGATGCTCAGAACCTGTGAAAGAGTAAATGATATTACCAATTGTCTAGAACTGAAGTTGTTAAGGACCGTCACTGCTGGAGGGCCCCAGAGCACAAAGTCTCAATACAGAGCTTAACAGGGAAGCAAATGTTCTGTTAAGAGCACAGTGTATGGTAAATTTGAGTAAAAATCCTGTTTTCTCTCTCAGATGACAATATGTACACTATAACCAATATGGGAACCCACACCCATTTTTAACCAAAGTCTGATCATGGACTTGGAAGACACAAACACTCTGTCTCTTGATTGTAAACATTAAAAATTCTCAGAAATGTTATGCAAAAGTAATGAAGTTGAACAGAGACATGTCATTTTCTAGAATATATGTGCAAAGAGAAAGTACAAAGTGAGATGAAGTTTCTCACTAGGCAGAGATACAGCAATATTGGTACAGGCAAATCCTTGACCTCTAAAGACAGTAATTACCCTGGCCATGCTGTAATTTTTTTAAAATTGTCATCCAGTAAATGCTTAACTTGTGAACAATCAGCTATGAGAGCTTAAGGTCATAGAAACAAATGTTTGAATGCAAGTGTAGGGTTTTGTTCATGATTGTTGCAGAAGTAATTTGGCAATTTGTACCTAAAGTGAGTGTTTAATTCTGCTTTTCTTTTTGTAGTTCATTAACTCTTGCTTTAGCTTCTACTGCTTGTAAACTAAGTTCTCATATTGGACCTGTGAACCTTCTTCATAAACAATTAATGAACCCAAAGGCACGCAGAGGACCCATTGGTGAGATTTAGAGAAAAAAAGAGTAAACAAACCCCCCCTTTCTCCATGTAACTGTGGGTAATGAGGTGCGGGGGGCTTGTGTTTGTGTGTTTTCACTGACTTCTGCAGATTTTGCTGCCTCTTTCTAGTCATGGATACATTTGCTGTTATGCAGCTTATTTTTCATGTGACAGGTAAGTTAGAGGAATACAATTGCACATAATCTTTTGGAAGACAGGAAGCCAATTTTACTGGTACCAAGAATACACAGTCTGTAAAAATAATCCACTAAGATTGGGATATCCAGATCTTCAGGTCTGATTTTGAAATCCCATGCAGTAGTCATATATAGAAATATTTTAATTTCCAGCAAAGTCATCAAAGCTCATCCAGAAAGCTTCTTTTATTGGGTGTGTAGAGACTCTCCCAGAGAAAATGTGGGGGGATCTCAGAATAGAGAGAGAGAGAGTTGATTCATCATGGAAAACAGTTTAGGAAAGAATTGTCTGTAAATGTTGGCATGATTTTTCTTTTTCAGATAAAGCATGTCACAAACAGGAACAGGTTCCTGTGCAGGAAACAGTTCTTCCGTAAAAGGGGCCAGGGAACAGAACATTTTGGCCAAGACAGTGGCAGAGCAAGCAAAACAAGTACAGTGGCTACTGATTTCCTTCCTCTGTCGTGCATAATTCATTGCAGAACTGCAGAGGAGCGAACGCTCCAGCTTTCAGCACAGTTATCACACCTGATTCAGACAGAGTAATGCATGCTCTCTCACAGATATACTCACAGATGCTTAGATCAAGAGATAACAGATATGAAAAAGCAAATTCAGGTAGATGAATACATTTGCTAGCAAAATAATTTTCCCAGGAATATTACCAGAAAAAGAAAGTTCTCTTCTGAAGGAAAATGTTCAAGAAAAGATTGGCATCAGGCTATGGACTACTTTGACCAGTAGAATTTACATTTTTGTGCCTCTAGTAAGGTAATGCTTGTGAAGCAAGAAGTGCTATGATGTGCAAAACCAAGATTTACTCCTACTGATTTTACAAGCACTGCCATCAGACGCAGAAAAAATCCCTCTGTGCATACTGTGGTCTCATACTCAGAGAAACCATACACAAACTCACAGAAGAGAAGTAAAGGTGTCTGTCACACCTTCCTGGCTGGAACCAGCAGAGAGAGAAAGGATATGGCTGAGCAGTTCAGAAATTCAAAAGAATCTGTAGCTAGATATTTCTGGAGTGAAATGTTTTGGTGTGAGGCTTCTTTGAAACAGGACTTTTCTTGAGCCTTTCAGGAGCATTATCTAGTAGGGGGTATCTCAGACCCAGAGAAGCTTGTCCTTGTTTGCAGAAGGTGTTTTTGGTGTGTCTCAGCCACAGCCTGCAATGGTGAGGGGTCACAAGGAGCAGCCTGGGTGGAGGGGTCCCTGGCTGTGGTATTGGCAGCTCCAGCATGCTTGGAGCCAGAAGAGGCTGTGCCAAATGGCAGGGATTGCGGATTGCTTTACCTCTTGGCACCTGTCCAGCAGATATTGCAATTTCAGGAGCTCTCCCTACCAGGCAAAACAACAAAGAAAGGCTTGCCACCACGTTAACTGGTTAAGATGAATTTGCTGTAACAAAAGAAGGTCACTTTAATTAATGGTTTAGTGTCAGCCTCTAAATTGAAATCTTGATGGAGGGAATTAGAATAACCTTCGAGTGAACTTCGCTGGAGCTATCATTTGAGCATCACAATAAGAAACAAAGCTTGCACTGTCATGGGCACAGATTAAAGAGTGCCTTGGATGGGAGCACTGGGGAAATGAAGGAAGAATTTAAAGAGGCAACGCAAATTATTGAAGAAGAGATTTTTCTTGCCTCTTAGCTCCCACTCCAACCTGACCATTAAATTGCAGATGTTATTCACAGAAAATCTACAACATATGACCACCTTCAAACACAAACCTGAGAGTAGGCTGACGAGTAAAGTCTGAGGCTGACACTCAGCATGACTGAGGATCATGGTTTAGTCAGCCAGCAGAGATGTTCTCAGACACCTCTGTCATAGCTCTCATGCCATTTCACGTTGCAATTAAAAAATGCAGCAACAAAACATCAGAAGCTGTTGCGTCTCATATAAAATATGGCAACAATGCACTGGAGGTAGGAGAAATTGAACTCAGTTGGGAGGTAGGAGTCTGGTAGTTTCTCACCTTGGGGTTTTTTTCTTTTAGAGCTATGCTTTCATCAAACATTAGTGTGTGGACTCTGAAGAGCAGATATGCATGGCAATAAAGATAGCTTCTGCCTCTCAGCAGCAGATTGAAAGGTACAGATGGAGATAGAGGACAGCAAATGCACTGGGGTATTTGGTGGCAGCTAATAATTGCAACAGCAGCCTGCTCCAAACATGCCTGTAGCTGAGCCTATGGAGTTGTTTGTTCCTAACCCACTGCCTACATATCTTTTCTAAATACTGTTCAGGGGCTCAGGCCTCATGCATCTCCCAGCACACCACAGCAGGTGGGCCACCTGAGTCCTATCTTGCTTGCCTGATACGGAGTTCTTCCTTCCAGATGAAGTTTTTTAACAGCTGTCAAATGTGTAAAGCTCTTTAGTTGACATTTGTTCAGACTTAAACACCTATTAGATATTCTTCTCTCCCCTATCCTTAGCCATCATTTTTTCCCTCAACCACTAAGAAAAAATGCTCAAGAACCTGCCAGGAAACCTGGGCTGACCCCGTGAGAATGTGAAGGAGTGCGGTGGGGATCTGTCAGATCACTGGAGCAGCTACTGTGAAGGGGCTTTGGTCCCATCAGTGACAGTCTCAAGTGGTGGGAGTGTGACTGCCAGAGTCTCCTGAATGGGCGGGCTGGGAAGGTTCCTTAACAATGCTTTCTGTGGGTTTTGGTGTGAGTTTATGCTGCACAGTTTTCATAGCAGAGCAACAAGGTTGGAAACAAAATGTTTTCCAACAACATTGCTGTGAAGGGAAAGCCGAAGGCCCAAATAACTTTTCAAAACTATTTTTATCATTCATATTTGAATAGGAATTATGTTATCGTTGTGCTTGTTTGGGTTTTTTAATGTTGTTGATTTTTTCGTGTAGGCCTTTATATTTCAGCAGAGGGCACTGTGGCTGTACTTAGAATTCAATCCACAGACTGGGTCACTTGAAAATGGAAAAATATTATCCTGTTTTTCCTAAGCATTAGTCCTTAAATCAATGTGCTACACATGTAGGATTTACTTACTCTCCATTTTAATCACTGCTGCTTCATCATAGCGAAAAGAAGGGAAGCAAGTGAGCAAAAACACATAATGTAATTAATATATTTAAAAATAAAATAATCTCACTTTTCTGTGGAGAAAATTAGCTAAATAACGGCCTGTAGTTTTTTCCTCTAGGGTCCCATAGATTCCCACAGTGCAACGATGTACTGAGCAGGCATTTTAACAGTACAATGTAGGCATTTTAACAAAGAATTTACAGCAGCTGCTGTATCAGAGGATATGAACACAAAGGGCAAAAGCACCAAAGCCAGCAGCATGTCCCTGCTCTAGTCCAAGGTACTCTGACCAATGCATCTCCAGCATCTCCAGCTGCCAGGCTGCCCCTGCTTCGTCAAGTGCTGTGAGCTCCACAGCTCCTGTGTGAAGAGGAAGCAAAAGTGTTGCTCTCAGCTGCACTTTGACTGATTCCATTCATTCAGTTGCTACACAGAAAATGCTAGTAAAAGGGTAGCAATAGACATCTTTCATATGAGGCAGTTTAGATAGCTGATAATATTCCCTAAGAGATAAGTCAGTCAGTCTTTCAGGAGTCTATGTGTATATTTGTATGGAAAAATGAGGTCCAGATAATGAAAATAAAATTACATAGACTAGTAACACCATCCTTTAAATCTTCTGCATTAAGTTGCTTATATCCAAAACTTATGTTTATTTAATGCTGTTTTATCCAAAAGTGGTATCTGTGTTTTTCACAGATCATACATGACTTGGCAGGATTGCTTTGAGCTTTCCAGATAGGAAAGCTTATTCAAGATAAGTTTTGATGGTAGCATATGTCTGAAGAAAAACAATTTGTTTATTAAGAATGACTCTCCTCCTTCCCTTCCTCTCTGGGATTAAACATGTTTCTGCAAAACCTTGTGTTTTAGACATCAGGATTATGATCTTGGGTTCTACAGTTTGCTGTGGTGCGAGACACCTACTATTTTCTATGATGTGTGATTCACTCCGTGTGGTTGCCCTGCTGATGCTGGTTCTGATTCATCATGCAGGGCTTGTACAAAAAGACCTTGGGAACATGAGGCTCTTTGTGGTTTACAGGTATCAAATGCCAGTAGTGGACACAAGAAATACAAAAAGGGCACTTTCCTGTGCACTGTGTTGTCCTGCCCTGCTGGAGTTGTATGTCCTGAGATATTTCTAGCCCCATGGGTATGCGACATACCTGACAAACACAATAGTTTTGCACTGTTTTTAGCCAAAACTTTATGGATATTTACCCACCACCTTGTTAGCAGGTTGCCTTGATAAGAAGCTGTCAGCAGGAGCCTTCTAATGAGACAACTTTATTTCTTCAAAATGTACTAAATAACAAATCTACTTGTTTGTAGAAATGACACAACAGTGACCTTTACCTAATTATTCTTCCTATTCCACCCACAGGAAGAGTTGCAGTAGTTGAATTTGTCGGAAATATTTTACATCTTTGATTTTAGGGTAAACATGACAGCTGAGGCTAACAGGTTCCTCAATGACAATGTGAGAACAATGCCTGTATTTTTTACTTGTGCTTTTCATTTGGTATGTTACCACCCTTGTTGCTTTCAGAAGACTGATGGGTTTTACTGTGTAACTCCCTTTATTCCCCACTGCCCCCTAGAAATAACTTCTGCAGCCATTCTGCCCTGGGTGGCTAAAACAAGCAATTTTAAAAATGTACTCATCCTGTTTGTGATTCTAAATGATGCAATTCCCATTGTGTTTAAAAACCTCTCTCTGGTCTCTTCTTGTGAGTCTGTAGGTAGTGCAGGTCTCTAAGAAAGTAGTGTTGCCTTTGTACACTGACACTTACAATATAGCTCCCACTTAGTATTCATTGTTTTTGTCTTATAAAATACAAAAAGAAATCCTACACAGACTTTTACTTGTCACCCTGAGGCTTGGGAATGGGAAGCATGGAAAATAAGGTTAAACGTTTAACTTTTTCAGAAATTTGTAAATGATTTAACATTCTGGTGAGAAGAAGGAGGAAAAGAGATACACTGTGCATTTATACTGGCTTGAAAAGAAACAGGTGATGACTGGAGTGATGAGAATAAACTAAGGCATGACTGGGATGAGCACTTCCTTTCATGTTGTCATTTATATCGATGGATAAAAAACAAAGCAAAACAAAACAAACATTTTTAATTGTATTCTAATAATTTTCAGCACATCCATTGCAACAGAAATGAGTTAGAACTCCAGTTTGCCAGTGTAAATAGTATTTCAGTCGTGTACAGTCATCCTCTTGTATTTCTTGTGGATAAAATTGCAAATTGCCCCCATGAAAGCTCAGCTGCGCCCTGTCAGGCTTCAGCAGATGGCAGAAAAAATAGGTTTGCTGTAATTTCATTTCATGGAGGTGTTTTGTGGATGAAGAGCTGGTCTGAGATGGGGACAGTATTGGAGATGAGAAACCATGATGCAGAGCAGGTACTGGAGACATGGGAAACACGTGCACAGGTTTGAGTGGCCCCATTGTCCGCAGGAGCAACTGGGGGCCATGAGCAGGAATGGGGAAACACATCGTTTCTCAGTGGTCATGGGTAACTGTGGTTGGCAGTGGAACTGGCTCTCCCAGAGCCAGAGTAGGATGTTCAGGTGTCCCCAGGGCAGGAGTACCCTGCGGCAAAGCAGCTTTCTGAGAGCTACCCTCATCCGCACACTTGTGGCATGCTTCTGCCGTGGCCATTGGTAGGCAAAGGAGACCCTGCAGGGCCGAGGAGAGGCTGGGGAGGCTAAGGTGGGGATGTCAGGAAAGAAATATGATCTGGTTCACCGTTTGTTCCCCATCAGCTCCTTTGCTCTGCCCATTTCCTTAGTTTCCTTGCATTCTCCTGCTTGCAGAGGTGGCCTCTCTCCCAGTGTCTGTAACAATCACACCAGTTACACTGATGACTCTGGATAAACTATTTAATTTAAAACATCAATCCTATTTGATTCGTGCCTTGCAAATGGTTTAAATGGCTCCTTTCTGAGCTTAATGCTCTTCCCTTCAGAAATACTGCAGATTCTCTGAGCATGGCTAGGTTTTGATTTAAAACAGATACCAATGTGTTACTAGATTGTAATAATTTTTACCTAATTTAGATCTGATACTTGTGAAGATGATTTCTCACCTCATGTTTATGATTGGCTGTGGTATCTCAATTTTGTGCACAAATCCAGCGATTTTTGCATATTTCTTTCTGGTCTTCTCCATCTTCCACTCTTTAATGCAAATTTTTTGTTAGCCCACTCAGCACTATTTTTTCTTGCAAAATTTTGTAGTATCTGCTGCTGCTGTGTGTACACACCTAGTTTAGTTATTAGAAACTCTCTGGATGATAGCACATACATTTCACTGTGTCATAGTAAAGGAGGTAACTGAAAATTACATACCTGTTTTCTCAGTGCCGAGATGCTAGTAAATGTTTTCAGGCCCTGGATGTTGTGATTTAATATGACTTGATTCTCTAAGAAGGCATTTTCTTCTCTCAGTCTAAGCTGATTACAAGGCAATCAAATCTTAATGAAAAATTATTGAGACAGATATTGGTTAAAGAGAAGAATTGTCTTTGTGCTTAGGCTTGGAAACTTTGACCTGAAAAGACTGGCGTGGTAAGGAGACTAAAATCTTGAGACAGCCCCACAGGAGCTGCTTATAAAAGTTTGTCATTCAAACCCACTAGTTTACAATCTAAGCACATGTTTAGCCCAGCAGGCAGCACTGTATCATAAACGCTCTCAAACACAGCGTAGAGCCAAGAGCAGCAGACAATGTTTACCTCAAGACCTGGCGTGGTTACCCTGCAATGCTGATGGCATGAAGATCTCCAGGCATATGTGCAGGGAATCATCGAATCTCAGAACATCTCAGACTGGAAGGGACCCATAAGGCTCACTGAGTCCCCCTCCCCAGTCCTCCTCCGAGGACCTAAACCTACACCATATGACCCAGAGCATCCAAATGTTCCTTGAACTCTGTCAGGCTTGGTGCTGTGACCACTTCCCTAGGGAGCCTGTTCCAGGGACACTGTTTAGTAGTCAGAATCTCACAAAGTGATCACATTTTGATGAAACCAATAGGTGGAAGAGGCATCCATTTTGATGTGTGCTGCTTTGTAACAGCTTTATTTCTGTTAGTTGTTCTTGCTTTGTAATTGGTGTTTTTATATTGCAACAAGAGTTTTGATGGTTACTTTTACCATGAGGACACTATTAGACAAATAGTTATTACATCACAAATGTTTTAAAACTTGTTATTTTCTGCAGTTCAGATACTGAGATACAATCCATAAGACAGAATAAATGTGTATGCAAATAGTAGATATTTAAAGAAACAAACACTTGGCAGGATCCTGGTGATAATTTTGGCTCTCATTCCTCACATTTAGCATGTACCAAAGTGGCTCTTTTGGGCCCTCATTTGCTCTATTTTAAGTATCATTGGATTAATAAAATTATCTCCCATACATGGGAGATAATGAGATGAAAGATTTGTATCCAAACTCCAATTTCAGTTTTTTATTGGTGCAGAAGGCTCTTCTCTGTTTAACTCAATCCTCATATATGACATACCATGTTGAAAACTGAGTTTCCTGAAAATAAATTTTTCTGTCACATCACTCTCCATCGAGTAAATAAATCTTGAATGGAGATTTTGGGGGAAAATGTTTTGAAGCAAGATTTATTTTTTCATCAACTATGTTCAAGCTAGTCACCTTAACCATCAGTATCACTATTGCACTGCCTCTGTTTATGGTGGATATCTTATGAACATAAGTAACTGAATTTTTTTCATGATTTATTTCTGGGGAACTTATGGAACAAATATTTTTTCCTTTTTCTCGCCTTTGTTTTTTGATTCTTGTCTCTCAACTTTCTTTTATTTTTCTGTTGTTCTTCCTTTCTCCTTGTTTGCAAAAGTGAAATGAAACAGACTTATACAGAAGTGCATTCTATACCAAAAGGTGACCTACCAACAAAATTATTGGATTACAAATTGTGCAGGTATTTGGAATAGACAGGTCTTGCAAAAGGAGCAGTATCAGAAGCCCTCACATGCTAGCATTCTTCTAATCAGCTTATCTAACCTAATCAGCTACTGAATGAATTGAAGCCATTGCTCTGATATTTGAATAAGAAAAGGGACATGAGGCCCCAGGCAGAGGGTTTTAAAGGCTGGCTGCTCTTTATTCCTCACTGATTTCCACAGATGGCAGAGTCAGACAGCCCTGTGGGTTTTAATGCCAGCGACTCCATAACCATCCCCTTTTCCTTCTGACACGGGTGTCACGTTGCTGCTCAGCTCCTTGGATGCTCCACCTGCAGCCCCACCGCTGCTTTCTGCTCTCAGCTCGGTATCCTTTCACCCAGGCTGTGGAGACAGGGCTTCCCCGAGCCTCCAGTGCAGTATTTTACCTGTACTGCTGCCGCACTGCTGTTGCTCTGCTCTGGGTCTCTTGGCCTTGCCTGTGGCCAGTCCTGCGCTCTTGCTACAGCAGATTCTCCTGGAAGTGGTTGCTGATGGGGTGAGATTCATTCCTCTGTTTCCCTACCCTGCTCTGGCTTTCATTTGGAGACCCAGGAGACCTAGTAACACACCAGCACAAAGCTCAGCAGAGCTCTGCCAAATGTCCTTGTGGACCGTAAATTCTGCATTCTTTGTGCCCAGTATGATTGATACATCGCTCTTCCCAAACTTTGTTAACTCCCACCCAGATCTGAGATCACTGAAGCATGTCAAGCCCTAAACCTAACACTACAATTCTACCAACAAGTAATTTGTCTTTTGAACACTTGGACATCAAAAGCACCACCAGTCAGCAGAGACTTCAAACAGGTCCTGATGCAAATCTGTTGTGTTAGTATGGGAAAGTGCTTCGAGGTAAATCATCTGCTGCATGAGGGAGGAAGAACAACTACACCTGGGGAGATGTTCCTCTGAGGACACCACAGGAAGTTTTCTCCCTGCCCACCCCCCCCGCTCCTTCTTTTCCTAATATTCTTCTGAAAGTAACTTTGACTATTAGAGTCATTACCTGCCACCGGCTACAGACCCTGCCAACATGTTTTTCTGCTTGGAAATCTGTCTGAAGACATTTTGTATAGCAGCTTGCTCCCACTATTGTGAATTGTTGTGAAGAGCATATTTGTGAGAAGTTTTACTTAAACTTTATCAGAATTAGAAATATACTATATTTGTATGGCATGCTTAGCAGTCCTGTGCCTGCAAAAGAAATGTAGATTTCTGAAGCAAAATAAGCTGCATCCATTGGAAATCTGTCACATTCAGTCTTGTTATCTAGTTAAATGGCATGCTGGGCTGCTGCCCCCAATAGGGGGATTTAACAGGTTGGCTTTGTAGTAATGCTTCTCCTCTTTGTGCTGTGAGGTGCAGCTATCTTACCCACTGCTATGTGTTCCTTTCTATCTGTTAGAGTGCTTTAATAATTAGTAATTTAATTTGTACTGGTGAAACCTTTTGCAATTCAATAATAAGAAGAGTAATTTTGATAAATTTTGGTAAGTTAATCTTAATTGCTTGCAGTGTAGCAGCCTGTTTTTATATAGACAAAATGTACGCACAGAAACATACATATATGTCTGACTCTTCAGGTTTTTTCCTCAAATACATGTATATGTCTTAAAAATTTTGCAGTGCAGCTATAGAAACCCTTTGAAAATTTGGCACCCTGTGCAGAAATTATTGAACTATCATTCTAGACATTATTGAACTATCATTCTATGTTGCAGAATGCTTAAACTATACAGCTCATCACAGTCTTCTGGCTCAGTCTGAGACATCTTTTAGAAGTTAATAATATAATTTGAGGTCTTGGGTGAAGACAGAAGTGTAACATACGCGATAGTTTTCATTTGTTCTGATTTGAAGGTAGACTTAAAACTTAACCTCAGGAAGAACATCAGGCAGCAGGAACATGGAATTCAAAGATGGAAGCATAAACCAAAATTTTCCAATCTTTTTTCCTAGTAGTTTTTAAATATCAGGAATTTCTGCCTTGTACATAACTTTTAGAACTTTTCACTCTAATTAAAAGCTTTTTAGGTATCACTAATATTTATGTGGACCCGAACCTTGAGTATGTGGTGTAAGATTCATGTATAAATGTTTCATGTGTAAGCATTAAATCAGAGTTATATTGGCAGTCCAGTTCCCCCATGGGCAAACTTTCTTTGTTTTGGCTTATTTTTCTCTCTCTTTTAAAGTAATTTACAATATCCGTAAAACTGCATGTACTATTTCACAATCAGCATCCACTGTCTTTTTCTAATTTGACCATAGTGTCATTCGACCGTGGATCATCACAAGAAAGTTTTGGGTTTCTGAAGATATCAACTATAAGAAGGAAAATAGTGGAAATGAAGCAGCCGTAATAGTGTAGGTATGGGAGTGAGGCAAAGTGACAGTTTGAAAATAAATGAAGTATAAAATAGAAACATCTGAAGACAAATGTCTGATGTATTTCTTTATACATTTATGCATATATTTTTTAAAAACATTTCCATATTGATGGCATTTTTATAGAGAATACTCTGTTAGGGGACCCTTTTTATGGATCCAATTGTTTGTCTTCTTGTCAGTTGATTTTTGATGCAAATTACCTGTATTTTCAACAACGTCATCTAGCTTTCTCATTCGGGGTTTTATTCTACAATATCTGCAGTGCCAGAAGCACCCTCTGTCCTGTGACTAGATGCTGGAGAAGGCCAAAACATTTCCAGTCTGTAATTAGACCTCACTTCTCCTTGATAATTTAATCAGCAGAACCCACAAATGCACAAGAAATTATGTTAATATTTCTATGCATAGCATGGTCATGACAGAGTCGGTCTCTCATCATGCTAGTAAAGTACAAGTTGAGGGAATAAAAATGAGCGATCCAGCATGGAATTTACAGAAGCCACACACTCTGGCATGCTGTTAAATAAAAGGCAGTGACCTTTGTGACATCTATTGCATATATGCAGGGTGATTCGGATACCTTCTGCTTGATGACTGTCTTTTCCAAGTCCTCCATAGCCATAAAGTAGTGGCAGGGAAGGTCCTTAAAAATATACAAAAATCATTGACTCTGTACAGAAATAGGCAAGTACCTTTAATTAGTGTACAGAAGGATGTTGAAATGTTATTACATAGTTTTAAAAAACCTATTCTGATCTTGTTAAATGTGAAACTGAGTAGCAGCCTATTTTTTTAATGAATCCATTTTCAAGTAAGTTGTTCCATCAATCTCCATCTATTTATTTGAAGCTCGAATGAAAAACCCTATTAATATTTTGTCTGTGTCCTCTCAGTTTTGGTATTGAGAAACATTTCTCTGAGAATGGATGAGCAATAAGACATGGGCAATCTGGGATTTCTTGAGGGATGCATCTCCAATAATGTCGGCCCCTATTGAAGATTTCTTGTGCAGTGGTGGTGGGTGAGGACAGCTGCTTTCCTTGTCTCAGCTATGGACAGAATTCTTTTGCCACTGAGCAGTAAAGCAGAGAGTCTGAAAATGCTGTGATAATTTTCTGGAGGTCTGGATGTAAGGATCTGTATGTGCATGCCATTAAAAATCAGCATGTCATCCAGCTGGCTCCTTAAATCTTGGTCCATGTTAATCTCCGTCTGAAGGATAAATTCTATACATTGTAAAACAAGATGACATGGGCTTTGCAAACAAATTCCTGATTTTAAAAGAACAGAAAAAAGTGAAAAATCATGAGTGACTCATTGCCCATCCAAAGAACTATATTTCCTACTAGTCATGGAAAATGAAGTGTTTGAGCAATACAAAGCTCTGACTCTGATTAGGAGTGAAAACAGAATTTAATTTTCCAGGGTTAAAGGAGAGAGCAGCCCAGATAGGCTTTTTTGGGTAACACAAGCTATTTTGTTTTTGCTCTTTTAATATACACTTTTTATTTGAAGAATTTAAAACTTCTTTATACAGCAACACTGCTTCCATGCTAGTGCTGGGAAAAAAATTCTTTCCTGCAGTCACAAAATACATCAGAAGCAGAGTCTGTTGTGTCCTTTAGCATCTTTCCTCCAGCTGAAAGTACTGAGAATCCACAGAGGTACTGTCATTAGGAAAAATATTAGCTTAAGTGAGATTCAAAACTGCATTGAGTGATTTATATTTTTTTAGAAAAGTTATTAGAAAAGTTATTTTTCCCTTTATACAAGATAAAATCCCAATACATAGGGAAGCACACAGCTTTCCTCACTGTTCAAACAGCTCACAACACCTAACACCTTCGATCTCATTTTGAAAGTGTTTTTATGCGATGGACCATCCACAAGACTTATTTTGATAACTGTATTAACAAATTTATTACTTTGATTATTTTGATTGCTTAATCTGATCATATTAGAATCAACTACTGTCCAGACAACACCTCGTGGCAAGGAAGGAGAACTCATATGTGATGCTGAGATACAAAGGATTGCTATGCATGTTGTAAAAATAATTGGTTCAGAGCTCTTATTTCTTTGGGGAACAGTTTGTGCAATAAGTGCCCTTTAATGTTTCTATACCTCAAGTGCATTTGAAGTATATTGAGTGGCTTCGTTTCTTCAGTATGGGTGCTCTGTTCTGCATATTTACAAATGAACCAGACATAACAACCTTTAGGACAAATCTTGTGTACAATTCTGTGTATAAACAACTAATTCTTAATCCACCCTTTGTAAATTCATAATTTTTTTTACCCTTCACTTTATTGATGGAGAACTGGGAGCAGAGAAGCGTGTAATGGTTTTCTCCTTCAAACACAAGCTTATGTTAGTCACAGCCTGGAGATGGGACTTACGAATCCCAGACCCTGGGATCTTCAGCAGCACACCCTGCCCTGTATCTCCAGACCAGTTATGCTGCAATAACAGAGACTCATACACCAGGACAATGCTCTGAGAATAGGCCTAGAGGTTTCTGGAATGTCACCATAACCTCTGTGGGACACACAATATGCCCAGATGGCATTCTGTACCCACATGGCAGTATGAATGTACCCCTGGAGAAATGGCTCAGCTGTCAAGAGCAAAGGAAGAAGCCAACTCCTGTGGCTGAGGAGGGTGGCTGGTGCCTTGCTGCAGTGAACCCCAGCTCTGCTCTGATCTTTCACACTCACCCGTGGCTCTGAGCACAACCAGCCTTGGGCAAGGCTCCTAGGAAAACAGAGGGAACGCCTGTCGGCTGGTCTACACACAGATTTGGGGATATGTTTATGTTGATTTAGAAAGGTTTGTAGCTCTTTGGTTTGCATCAGTGAATTTATATTATCATCATGTGGCTTTCTAACACAATGGGTGATTGTTAAGATTCTCTGTTGGAAAATAAAATATGGAACATTGGCTAGCTAAAGAATTCCTCCTGCCTGCTGTTCTTCTGTTTGCCTAAGATTGCTGCAATTTTTTATGAAAAAGGACACACCTTTAAAGTAAATCCCAGCTGGAATATTTTCCCTAACCTTAAAGAAAGGAAGGGGCAGGGTAGCAGCCTGGAGTTTCACTGAAACTAATACAAGTGCATCCTCATATTGAGAGAAAGGCAGTTTAAGGCCATGCGAGGAAGAAGCATTTACCATTTAATGGATCTGTCAGTTTCTCCCACAGAGGTCAGGAAGAGATTCAAAGATGCATTTCTCTTTGCCATACTTACGTATTTTTGAATAAGGAGAACTTGCAAACTAGAACAAATGTCAAGAGCTTGTTGTTTGGATAGCTGAGAAAATTGATGTAGCTTAATGATGACCCAAAAAGCATTCCCCCAATGTCAGGGCAGGCAAAACAGCTGAACAGTGAGAATGCAATGTTGGTATTTAAAACCATAATAAAGCCTTGATCTTTCAGTGCATACGTTTGCATCTTCTTCATGTCATCTTTAAGTGTTCAGAGTAAGTTAGAGAGCTCTTTCCCTCCAGGTGCAGAGTGAGCTAGGCAGGGGTTGTGTGATGGCATGATGAAATGGCTTGACAGCCTCAAGCCAAAGATAAAGGGATGGGGAAAGGCATGTGTCAATATTGATACGATTTTCTTTGAACTTGAGAAATCCAACTGTCAAGCTGAGACAGTCTAAGTGTAAAAAAACCTTCAAAAATCCTTCTCATTTTTCTGTCAACAACATCACCACCACCTTTGCAGTCCCCAGGAACACTGGTGTGTTACAGCTTTTATAAAACTGTATTAGTGTACAACAAGAAGAAGCACCCCCCCCAATGGGTTTTGTTTTGTTGGTTTTTTTTAATTCACCCAAGATTAAACATGAGGACGTCCCTGTTTAATTCTGAACTTCTCCAAACTTAGTGGCAATTTTAGTCTCAGCTCTCTACTCAGCCACTTCTCCATAAAAGCCTGCCTATTTACTTTCTTGTGAAATAACAAGGATTCAAATTTTGCCTCAACTTCAGAGTTGAAGTACAGTACCTTATCTGAACACTCAGCTCTGTTTTATCTCTATGTAGCTATATTGAGTAGACAGCTGGAAATGCTGTAATATGTTTAACTTAGGAAATAAAATGGATTTCAGCCTAATTATTTTATATTTACTTTTCTTGTCAAGTTTTAAACGTCAAAAGATAGAATCTTTTGGCCCAGAGCCTGACCAGGACTTGCCTTCATGACCTACCTGCTTTTAGAACATCAAAGATAAAAGAAGAGAGAAGGATATTCATCACATCAAAACTAATTTCTGCTTCACTGGCAAGTGATTTAAATGTGTTCTCCTGTTACAGGGATTTTGCTTTTTGATTTTCATTATAGATATGAGCTGTATGCTAGTTTCAGAGTTTTAGATCTGTGTGTCTGTTGGAAACAGCGATTTGATATGAAACTAGATGCTTCTGGACAGAAAGTATTGTTTTAGCTTTCTAGCTCTGTAGGAAGAACTTACACCATATATAAAACTGTCTTAAATGAAAGGTATTTACTCTGCTTAACCTATAACATTGTGTGAATCAACACCTACAGGTAACCAAGGGCAACATCAAATCACAGCCAAAATGCTAAAAGTAGATTTATGTCATTACCTCGCTAACAATGCTGGAAGGGGACACAGGCTCTTGTTCCCTGGGGACACAGGCTCTTATTCCCTGGGAACACAGACTCCCAGCTCTCTGAGGACACAGGCTCCTGTTCCCTGGGGACACAGGCTCCCTGCAGGTAGAGGACGAACAACATTAGGCATAATAAATGGCATTTTTCATACCGACATTTTTAGCATTCCCAGCTGCAAGGTCACTTTGAGCTAAACTATTCCCTCCTCCTCATCAAATCTTCTGGGTTTAGTCCTTTTCTACCAACACACAAGACTTTTCTTCATTGTTTTTAGTAGTACTTGAAATTGCCAACTATCCCTGTCACATTTAACTCACAAAAACATATTTCCATGTGTAATCATAATTCCATGCAGCATTAATTTGCTTTTAACTGCATTAATTTTACAATTTTTGCACCTTTTTTAACATTTATGAGTGTTTCTAGAACAGTATCTATATGTGAAAACTACTGCCGAATTTTAGGCTTACTAAACAAAATTGTTTTGACCAAATTAGTTCTTAGCAGGATGGCAATGTATGATATTTTGCTACATGCTACATCTGATACATTTCAGAACCTGGCTGTATGGTGGAGAAAATGAAGTGTATATGTTGAAACTTCCCAAGGGCAACAGGCAACGCCAAAAGCCCTTTTCTTTTGGATCTCTTGAAGCCTGAAGGAAAAACTGGCTTTTCAGAATTGGCAAGACAAGTCACCATGTGGGCAAGAAACTGCAGTGTGAACAAACAGCTTTCATTCGCTTCTCTTCACTCACATTTATCTTCCAGCAAGCTCAAAGGATCTGTGGAAATTCTCCTTGTGGCATATATAGCTGTGTGTTCATCTCCTGTTTTACCACAGTACAGGAGCTTGCAAACACTCAAGTGTCTGTAGAAACTTCAGTCTTTTCATATTGAAGCCATTTTTACACCCTCATTTATTTTTCTTGTTGTGGTAGTTTTGCCTGGCCCAGTTTTTGCCAGTGAACAGGGTGGGGTACAAAGATGGCTCCTGCATGTCCTGAGTAAAGATTCTGGAAATTTTCCACCATGTCCAGCAGAGCCAGTCTCTGATGGCTGTAAAATGATGGACATGCTGCTGGTAAAACCTGGGCCAATTAGAGATGTTAGTTACGCTTCTGTGAAAACATATTTAAGAAGAAATCAAAACAATGTGAGCACGCACTTCTTTTTAGCCAGGGAAGGAGGAGGAGGAGGTAAAAATATGTGAGGGAGAACAACATGGAGGCACCAAGGTCAGTGGAAAGGCGGGGGAGGAGGTGCTCTAGGCGCCGGAGCTGAAAACCCTCTGCCAGCCGTGGTGAAGACCATGGGGGAGCAGGTGGTCCCCCTGCAGCCCATGG
>VZRL01006285.1:404587-423321 GCA_013397895.1 Origma solitaria | reverse complement strand
AGAGAGAGAGGGCAAATAGAGAAACAGTGTCTGCAGTAGAAGAATTGCGATAAACTAACCTAAGAAAAACCCCACACCCTGCCCCTGCCTGGGAGTTGTTAGTTAGTTAGAAAGGAGGGAGGGGGTGAGCTGAGAAGCGGTGCCTTAAGAGGGAAAAGAGGGGTGAGTGAAGAAATAGTGTCTTAAGAGCTTATTTTTATCTCCAATTTATCCTCTGACTCTATTAGATTAATAAATCACTTTTTTTTTGCAACTTTAAGTTTCCCGCCTGCTCTTGCCCTGAATCTCGTGCGGCCCTTATCAGTGATCTTATCTCAACTCATAAGTCCAGTGTTTTGTGTTAGTTTTTCCTCTCCTCTGCATAGCTGCAGCAGGAGAGAGCATAGAAAGCAAACGTTGTAGGTGCCTGGCATTTAGCCAGGGTCAAACCCACGACACTTGTCTGGAAAAGGTCCTGGCCTTAGTTTTTTTCCCCTGTTTTGTTCTTCTTTTGAAATGTGTTCAGAATTGATGAAATTGATTATAATTGAGTTAATTGGAGCTTCAAATCACATGCAAGGGTTGGATTAAACACAGCTTTGTCCATATGTCACAGACTCCTTACCAGAAGCTGGATTTTGATGTCTGACTCAGCAGAAGCAGCCACATGAGATTCCAGTGTGCAAGCTGTTTACTCAAGGAACCACAGCGTGTTAAATATCAAACAAAGAAGTTAGGCAGAAGACACAAATGCAAACGGAGCTGTTGACAAAAATAGCCAAATTGCCGACAAGATACAGTGCTACAGCGGAATCAGATCCAAGTGAACAGGTGGGCTTGTGCTCTGGGTATGCTTGAATTTCATCTGTGAGCTGCAGTTAGGGAACTACTACCAGTAGTGTGATACCAGTGAATATTGCAGTCCCACACAGTGCCAATGTGTCTGTGTTGCAAAGAGCACTAGAGTGCTGCTGGCTCCCCTCCCAAGCTTGCTGTGCTGTGCCGCGCTGGATCTTTTGGGCAGAGAAGATACCTACAGAATCTCTCTATTTTGGAACACAGGAGTGTGAAGCCTTCAACATCTACACAGGAAATCTCATTACCTTCAACAGTTCTTGCAGCTAATGAATATGCATGGCAAGAAAAAAAGAAAAAAGAAAAAGGACAGGCCTGACAAGTGTCGTATTTGCAACAAATAAGAAACTCTCTACAATTTTGTTTTAGTATCAAGATAAGCAGAAAAATGTGCAAACTAATGGTCTAGTTTGAGAGGAGGAAAAAGAGCTCTAAAAGGGTTGAGATTTCCTGTTTGAGAAATTAACAAGAGCAAAAGAAATTTGCTCTGGTATCTATGGGTCCTGCTCAGAGTCAGTTAAAATAATAGATGACATTTTCAAAGCAAAATTTTATTTCTTAGAAAATGCACTCTGACTTCCCACCTTCTTACCTTGACCTTTTTTCTTACAAAACCTCTCTTGAATATCCCTTTCCTGCATATCTTTATGTTCCTACCTGACTTTGAGAGAGAGAAGGTAAATTTCAGGTGAAAGTGGCTCCCTGATTTTTCCACCATGCATATATCCAGAAGGTAACATATTTACCTTCTGGGGAGGAAAAAAAATGCCAAGAAATATGAAGACTGATTTTTTTTTTCAGTTTAGATCAGGCAAAGTCTGACAGTCCAATTACTTTTCAAGGGTGTAGTATATCCGGTGGGTCCTTCCCTTTGGAAAGGATCACTGTGAGCTCTGGGCTTGGCAGAACTTAGTCTGGAGTCATAAATCCTTCTTTGAATGCCCCTCTCTCATGACAGAATGTAATTTCAACAGTTTAGGTACCTCCAAATGTGAAGCTGTATATTTCATAGAATTACAGAATGACCAGAGCAGGAAAGTGCCTTAAAGATCAATTATTTCCAAACCCCTGCCTTGAGGGCTTCAGGTAGCAATCTCTTTGCAGATATGTTTGCTGACCCTTTTGGTTATTCCTGTACACACCTATCCTTTCTTCCTCTGTGTGGCTGATATTTATGTCCTGAAACCTTCTTTTCTGCCCTCTTCCATTGTGACTCCCGCAAGTTTGCACTCACATTGGCCTTCTCTTGCCTTTAATTTGTCCCATCTCTGTCAGGCTGTGGTAACAAGTGATCCTGTAATTGGTCAGTTTGCACAGTCCTCCCAGCGCTGTAGCAGAAACAAGGGGGTTCGTTTGTATAAATTCAGCAATAAATTCATTGAACTACTTCCTCAGAAGCTAAGGGACAGGAAGCAAGGAAGGAGGATGAGCTAACGGTGGCAGGTTAAGCTCGCAGGGGGCAATTCACACATTTGCATTTTATTTCTGAGGTTCCAGTGATTCCTTCTTCACATGAACTATCAGATAGGATTAAAAAGAGAGAGGATAAATAATGCATGGTGTTATTCGTTGAAAAAATATTGCTTAAATTCACTTCAAACAGCATACTCTATTACATAGTCAGATTTTTCAGTGGCCTTCCATTAGTGCCCATTTAAACACGTAATATTTTCCAATTAAATGTGTTGGTAGGAATTATTCATTTTAATAATTAAAGCATTTCCAGAGCTCCCTGAAGAGCGTTACCATGGAGGATTGGACCCTCTGCTGGGAACACTCACAGCATGTTAGTGTACACTGTAGGCCAGCTGCTTAATGTCAGTCGTGCAGAAGCATGAAATCCAGTCCCGAGGAACATTAGCATTGGTTCCACAGAGCTGTCCTTTCTGTGGCTGTGCCAAAGTCAGATTTTTGAGGCAGGTTTTTAATTCTGAGGTTTATGAAGCACCTTCAGGTACGTTGCAAATCTGTCTCCTGCTGTACGTTATGGTGATGGCTTCCTCATAGATTTGATCATCTTAGATTGTTCATCAAGAACGAAAGTGAAGGCTTTTATGCCCCAATTATTTGCCTTGTTTCACTTCTGGAAGCCTGCTAGTCCAGACTATTGACAAGTTGGTATTGCCCCTCCTTCCGCGAAGTCATGTTCTTGGCATGGACCTCTTCTTTAATGATCAGAAATCAAGACATCTGCTTCTCATGGGTATTGAAAATCTCATGGCATATTCTGCAGAGGAGGTTTTGATGTGGCATCCCTGGCCAATATTCCCTTTTGCCGCTGCCATGCAGCACACTGGTTGGCTACGGGTGGACTTGTGTGGCTGTCACCCTCCCACTAGGGATGGCTGATGCTCCATGTCTGTGTGTGGGCACATCAAATGAGACAGACAGACTGCAAAGTGCTTTAGAAACAAGAGATACGATACAAAATTAGGTTTTGCTACCATCGGAAGGTCTCCATTTCATATTCAAAGACTTAAATTAAACCAAAAGAAACCTGACAAACAGCAACTGAAGATGGCAATCACAAGGTCCATGTATCCTTCAAATTTAATAAAACTGCTTCTGATTTTGTTTTGTCTAAATAAAGAAGGAAGAGGATCAGGGAACTGGTTAATAGAAGACGTTGTTTTAGGAAAGCATAGAAACCTGAAGGGAGATTATTTTTAACTAAACCAAACAACTAAAGAAAAGAAAAATTAAAAGAGGCAAAGTGTCACAGAAAAACTGTCAGCAAAGTAATTTAATTGTTATTAGAGATCTATTTGCACTATCCAGTTCCTCATCTACACACCGAAAAATCAGATTAGTTAGAAACACTGTCACCCCTTACAAACATGTCAGCAATCCAGACTGCCTACATTGTCCCAGGGAATCAATAATGCTGTGAAATATTCAAATGATTTCTTGATCTGATTTTCAATGTTTATTTCATACCCTTATATCCTTGAAATGCTTACAAATAAAATTCACAGTTTGTATTCTTCAGGCTGTGATTTGGAGATGTATGAAATTTTATTAACAGCGGGGAAACTATCAGTGGTCAAAGACAAAATATTCTCAATAAGATGGCATTGAAAGAATTCTTAAACAAAGAGTTTTGAAACCAGCATAATCCACTGGCAAGATCTGAGGGAATTTTTAATCTTGAAAATATCAACTAATTACATGAAACAAGTTTAAATCTAGACCAAACATTCGGGCAATTGTTTAGTCATTCCATTAACAACCAGCAACCAAACTCTTGTCTGAAATTGGGACACTCTTTTGAAAGACTTGAAAGTGCATAACAGACAGGAAGATAATTTTCTACCCAGGTACCATGCTTTGTGCCATGTGTTTTTATTCACTGGAGGGTAAAGGTAATAATAAAAAATCTTTCTGCTAGAAAGACCTGCTTTACATGGACAAATAAATTTAATTGGTCCTTCTTTTCTGATGGCTCTTTTCTTTTCCTGTGAGAGTTGAAATATGGAACTGGATTAACAGTTTACTAGCGGGATTTGGAATGCTTAAACTCCTGTATTATAAAACGTGCATATAGTCATTAAGTGGAAATGCGGGTGTATATTTTTGTATCCAACAAAAGCCATTCTACAGCCAGGACTAACATCAGATCTTGCCCTGTTTCTGCCTAGGTGTTGGCAGACAGGAGTCACACAGTGCACCGCTGCAGCAACCAAGGCAAATCAAGGCCTGGGCTGCATCCGCTGGGACATTGCTAGAGACGAGACAGAATCATCCCAATCTGCTCAGTGCTTGTCGGGCTGCACTTGGATTACTGCATCCGGTTCTGGGCCCCACAGTTCAATAAAGATGCAGAAGGACTGGAGGGAGTGAAAGATGGTTATGACAACAATCACAGGGCCGAAGAACATTCCCTGAGGAAAGACTGAAGGAGCTCTGTCTCTTCTGGAGAAGACACTGCTCGTGGAGACCACATCACAGCATTTCAACACTTGAAGGGTGGATATAAATAGGATGGAAGGTCTCTTCGCAAGTACCCACATGGAGAAGGCATGAGGCAATGAGATTTTCACTGGGAGGGATTTCATATTGACACATGAAAGAAATCGTTCACGGTAAGAACAGCTCACCACTGGAACAACCTCCCCCAGTATGAGGTGGAGTCCCCATTGCTGGAGGCTTTCAAGATGCCTTTGGACAGGTGCTAGATAATCTCATATAGCCTCCTTTTCCCACAAATGTTGCACCAGGTGGTCCTTTGAGGTGCTTACCAATCTGGAGTGTTCTGTGATTCCACAGTCCCATGGAACCAGAGAAACATTAAACAGCCAAAAAAATTTGTTTAGATAAATCCATTCATGTTTAGTTTATTTTGTATGTATTGAGCAAATGACTTCTTCTAGGATGTTATCTTTTCATCACGAAGTTAATTGAGTGCGCAGACATAACAATATATTTTATACTCAGCCTGGTGTCTGTGAGACACCAGACAAAGATAGACTTATTTACCAAATACGTTCACTAAAGATAGCCAGCATATAGCCCTGGATTGTCTCATCGGTAGCCTGAATAAGTGAGGTCTGTGTCTGACTCTTCAGTGCTTCTTTGCCAAAGAAGTGACAGTCCATAATTTTGCATAGAAACGGTGTTTACCTGCATTTCAATATCACTTGGTAACTCTTATGAAACTAAGTCTGGTAAGTTCTGGCACATAATTCTTCATGTTCTTTGTGTTCTTTAAATTATCACTGACATTATCTCGTGAAAACAGATTGAGCTTAACAGCACTGAATGAAGCAGCAGACAGTAAAACAGGCTTAAAATAACTCTCCTTTACAATTATCTGTATTGCTAAGATGATGTTCCCCTCATTGATGAGAGTAGTGCAAACAGCTAATGTCATCTGTGCATCTCAGTTTTACTCTTGAGCACTGATATGCACAATCAATGTCCATCTTCTCAGCCACCTGCCTAGCTGTGCAGTTTGTAGCTGAAAGCTCATTTAATACACATTAGTTAAACTGAGATGGAACTGGTAGAAGTGAATCAAACTAGGGGCAAAAAATAAGCAATTGATTTATAACATTTATAAAAGATAATCCACAAAACTCTCTTTAATTTTGTTTTCCCAGCCACCTCCAGAAACCAGAATAGGATTATCAACCATTGGCTTTTTCAGAGTCCGAGGTCTTACTCCTGGTACACATCCAAGACCAGGATGGCTAAATCTAAAATCAGATCTCTGTCTGTCCAGTACCAGGAGCCCCTGCTGCTATTGCCCCTGCTGTCAGCATTCAATCCGTTGGCACTGCATCCTCACCCTGTGCCTATCATGACCACGATAGCTTCCCTGAGGCCAACATGCTCTAGAGTGTCCCTGCACCTGAGACAGGATGGATTTCAGTGTCTCTTGGCTCAGACACAAGCAGGAAAGGCTCATTGGAGAGGCTGACAAGGTTAGTAATCCTCCAGCCTGTACCTGGATAAATCAAACTGCTTGAGAAATTGTTCTCAAACCTCTGAAGTTAACAGCAGAGTATATAAATCTAGACAAGCACTCATTTCCCTACTTCTGCCTACTTCATTATAGCATGAACTACAGCCAACGAAGAATGAATTTCCAAAAAGTTAAGTCCGCAGGACCAGTTCTGATTCTGACCAGCCCAATTCCATAGGAACTCCCTATATCTAGTGCTCCTTTTGTAAGCCCATTAAACAAGAGCTCTGTACTAGGAAAGCATCTTTATTTGTCACTGCATTATCACTTCCTAGCTTGTAAAACCAGTAGTCACAGCTCAAGCTTTGCCTAACTTAAAAAAACCCAAACATTATTTTGGACACCATTTTGTCTTCAAACTCCACCTGTCTTATTTACACAAGCTTCACCACAGTGGGAGATTTTCAAGAAAAGTGTGAGTCTGCACCATCACAGCTTGCATGAATGCCTTTGTGTGGGAGAAGTTAAAGATGAAAAGTTGATGTTCTGACAGAATCAAATTTAAGGACCACCTGCATCAAAGAGAATTTTACAGAAGTCCAGTAAGATAACCTTAAATGCTACTGCACACTTCATTCTGTTTCTTTCACAGTCAGAGAGATGACAGTGACACCACTTGTTGGGCAGTAAGGGCAACAAATGCATGAAGTGTTCGTGGCGGGAAGTGGGGAGAAGGGAAACAGTTCAGGAAACTTGTCCTGTTTGCCAGCTTCTGGTCTCAAGTGAAAGATCTCTGAAGTGAAATTTGGATGCGAAGGCTTTGAACCAGGCTGTCACATTCTGCCAGAGCTGGTGAGAGGAGAGATGTTGAAGCAAGAGGTGCTGGTCATGCTGGAGAGCTGAAGCACATTTCTCTAATGCTCTTCTTCGTATCTTCCCTGACAGCTAATGAGATAATTAGAATATATGTATATATAGTCATTACTTACACCTTCCCCCAACTCTGTGGTGCAGATTTGACCTGTTTCTTCTCCACTCACCTCCCACTCCACCCACCTCCAAATGGCTACCAATCTGTGACATTTTTTGCTCATTTGGTAACAGTTGTGCAGGCCGGCCTTCCTGTGCATGGAAAACCAAAGTGGTTCATTTCCTCTCTGCATTTCTACCCCATATGCACAACGTCAACACGGGGCTGTCTTGAAAAATATTACTATAGCAACTGGTCTCAGGTGCCTCTCAGCAAAAGAATTTAATGCTATATAAAAGACATTTGGCTCAGCATATTAATCCATTAGACCTCACTGCCAGTTTTTCTCCTGAAAATAAAATAAAAAATGCCTAAATTAGAGAATTAATTAAGTTGCTGAGTATCTGGCAACAAACAGTAAGACAAATATATGAATAAACAATGAAAAGTGAATTAATATCTTTTACTTTCAAACTTCTACTTCAGGTGAAACATTCCACTTCAATTTTCAGTGTTCAGTAATCAAATTCTAGCATACCTTTCCAAAGCTACTTTTCATTGGCAATAATTGTACAGGCTATGACAAGGAAGACTTAGCTTTATGAATTCTTGTGGGATTTTTTAATTCTAAGTCAACTACTCAGTCTATCATGATATTTTATAGTTACATGATTGCAATGAATGTTTCTTTGAGTACATGAGGATTAAGAAAAAAGATTTATTTTTAGATTCAATCTAATATGTGACTTGCAGGAAGAAAGCTTTCTTAATGTCCTTATTGTAAAGCAAATACTTCTAACTCTATTTGAATGTCTGATAAGATTATTTCAAGGTTTTGTACTAATTGCTCTGGTGGATCAAAGGCTTTTTCAGCTGGTGAAGATCTCAAAAAGAGAACGTTGTATCAGACTTGAATGTGTGCCTACACATTTACATGCCAAGCATAATTTTAAAAGAACAACATTGAACAACACAAGAAAAGCAGACATTTGTAAGGATGGTAGGATAAAGAAGATTACATATATACACACACACATATATCTATATGTGCCCAAACTGCCAGTGGTCATCTCAACAAATCTGGGAACAGCAGCAAATAAAATAAATACAGTGCATGCCTATGTCTCCTTCAAAAGGGAATTGATTTCTGTGTGACTACAAAAGAAGTAAAGGATTGAATTATGCTACATGTTATCACCTTGTCCTGTGTTACTTCTGCTGTGTTATGCTGCCACTGCATGTCACCCACAATAGCAGTGAGATTTTAGCAAGGTTTATGAAGTTCTGGTGGGGTTACCCTGCTGCTTGCAGGGAAAAGCAAAATTAAAAGCAAAAATAATTTTGACTTCTACACAAGAGTAAATATTCATAGCATTATGTTATTGTAATTTAAATCCAGAGAACATCTAGTGGCAGTCTGTGCTTTTCTTCTGGAGTTTACCATGTCATTTTCTTTCACATTGAAATTACAGTGGCTACACTATAGTCAAGCCATTATCTTTATTATCTTGTACTTTATATTCCAAACAACTTAGAAGTCAGTCCACCAAAAATTTGAAGTTTAAAAACAACCTTTTAAACACCCTAAAATGCTTAAATTTTTTTTCAGTGCACTATAGATATATATATACACATAAAAGTGAAAACTATTTCTCAAATAGTAACATGATCACAAAATGTTTGAAACCTAGATATTGCTGCATAACTGAAAGAGAACATCATAAAGCATACCATTAATTTTCTTTCATCACCGTAAGTTAGAAAACTTTTAGTTTTAAAGAGTACACATTTTTTCTGGACAAATTCTTAGCATTGATTGACTTTAGATATATTTGAGGTGAGAGAGGTAATCTATATTTTTTACTGTAAGTTTTTAACATTGTACTGTAGCTTTACATGTTAATGAAGAATCTTTATTATATAATTTTTCTTACCAATCCTCCAATCTTTTGTTTTAAAATAAACTAGATTGTAGTTGTTATTCTCTCCAGGATGAAATTTGGAGTAAGGTCTGACTCACACCTGCTGTTTTATCCACATGTTATCTTAGCTGTCAAAACCATTATTGGAAGAAAATAGTATGAGTGAGATGAAAAGGATAAAGAACCTTGAATGTCACCAAGATAATGTCTTTCTCTGCTTTCTTTTTTTTCAATAATATTGTGATTTAGAAATTTTTACTTTTTACTGTAAAAAAAATGTAAGTCTCTGTAGACAAAAATGAAGGCTTTGACTTTCTTCGATCTTTGGATAAAAGGGAAAGCGGAATAAAGGAGGAGGAGAGGAGAGGAGAGGAGAGAAAAAAAAAGAGAAGNAAAAGAAAAGAAAAGAAAAGAAAAGAAAAGAAAAGAAAAGAAAAGAAAAGAAAAGAAAAGAAAAGAAAAGAAAAGAAAAGAAAAGAAAAGAAAAGAAAAGAAAAGAAAAGAAAAGAAAAGAAAAGAAAAGAAAAGAAAAGAAAAGAAAAGAAAAGAAAAGAAAAGAAAAGAAAAGAAAAGAAAAGAAAAGAAAAGAAAAGAAAAGAAAAGAAAAGAAAAGAAAAGAAAAGAAAAGAAAAGAAAAGAAAAGAAAAGAAAAGAAAAGAAAAGAAAAGAAAAGAAAAGAAAAGAAAAGAAAAGAAAAGAAAAGAAAAGAAAAGAAAAGAAAAGAAAAGTAGCTGACATGCAGAAAGGGTCCAGAATTTTGTATCTGGAAGACATTTTTTTCTTACCTGAAATACAATTTGGCATGAAAACTCTTTACGTATGGTACACCTTAGACCTCAGTTCAAAGTCAGTTCACACTGAACACCAAACTAACCCAGAACAGCAAACTAACCCAGGAGAGCAAACCAACCCAGAACAACAAAGTGACCCAGAACAGAAAACCACCCCAGAGCAGCACTGCCTAAGCTAATCAGGAAGAAAATACCAATATTAACAGGGCCTTTCATCAGACATTTGAAATGCTCAAAATACTCAAAACTGCAGACAGGTGTATATACACGCTCCAGAATAAGTTTTTGAATGGACCTGGTCCAGGTATTCTGCTTTTTCAAGGCAAAACCCCCAGATTAATTTATAGATGCAGAAAGGAGTGTTTGGGTCTAATTGTATGTAATAGTGTCTAGAATTTCCTTAAAAATAGAGAGCACAGGTTCATCTCCTTTCTGTGCTGTGGAAATGCACACGTAGAAATCAAAACAAGTATGAATGTTGCCTGCCATGGGTGCAATCCAGGGACATCCCAGTGGGAACAGGCTGAGAGAACATTCAAGGTCTGCTGGGACAAGGGGTTGGTTTACAAGAACAAGTGTTATGCAGACAGGAAATTCTGCTCCCCATTTCTGGGATGCCTAGCATTTTTGATCATTAGGGTAGCCACTGGAAAAGAAATCACGTTATAGCATATGTAATAAGACTTCATCTGGGAGTGGCAATTTGTAACCCCTCTGGGACACCTGAGCTCACTGCTGCACTGAAGCACTGTCCTTGGCTTCTCTGAGTCTTGCATCAATCTTGACTCATGCACTGTGGTGAAGTGGTGAGGGTAACAGCTGTGAGATGGGAGAGAAATTTTAGATACGTAGAGGCAGAGAGAGGAAAGGAATTTGGTTTTGTTATATAACACGTGACCCTGCTTGCTGATGGAGATGTTTTCCTCCTCGCAAGCTCTCAGTGATAATTTTAAATGAGAGCAATCTGACAGCGTGTACTGAACAGCCAGAGGTTCTTGCTAAAAAGTATTCATAAACAGTCTGAAGTATGGGTTATCTAACAGAGGGCATTGCTATGGAAGCAGAGGCCAGAGTGCTTCTGGCTCAATGTCACAGACAGACCAATGTAAAAAACCTGTACCCAAGAATCTTAGAGCTTCCTAGGATCTACAAGGTTGTAAAGTCATGTAGAAAGTTAAAATAAAAATGGAGGCATTTAAGGAACTTGGTCAAGTTTTGGAGAGCAACAGAGAAAAAAACCACAGGTCTAGGTTTACTGAGCCACTGAACTTTATCATATTTGATAAAGTAAAATTAAATTAAGTCACATGTAAAGTATGGTAAAAAAGTCTCAGTCTTATTACTGTTTCTTCTCAGAGTATTATTTTTTGTACTCGTACTTTTACAAGTCCATTCTGAGGCTTGTCCAAAGTCACAGTCAGGCAAGCTTCAAATGATTTTGTTCTTCTTCTAACAATGACTAGGAATTTCTCACTGCTCCTTCACCTGCTTACAAAGAGGTGAAATGTTCTCATGAGTTTGTTGCAATAAGCAATGCTTGAAGACAGAGCTCAGGCTGTAGGAGTGCTTTGTCTGGTAGCCCGTGACCCTCAACATGTTAGAAAACAGCATCTTATCAGTCTCTCTGTGACACTGGCAAAGCTGATTCAAGCCTTTATTTATACAGCCATAAATAAATAAAGTGAATTTTTAAGTAACCACCAACTGTTTTATTGTAGTTTGCCATTAGTGTGAAGGGTTTTCCAATTTATGCATCTAGCAAGAAAAGATATCAGCTAGGAAAAGAGGAAGCTCTTCTCACAAGGGAAAACTCCTATCCCTTCCTGAATTCAACATGACGGTAAACAGAGGAAAATTAATCTATAAATAAACCAAATGAACTCATATGCCACAATGCCTTTCACACCAGTTTTAATAGTCATGATCAGTGTCATTCATAGGTTATTTAAAGAACCAGCTGAGATAATTATCACTTGGCTTTGAATCCAACATTAGTGCTAGAGTTAGGAAATTGATCATTTTATCCCAGGTGACAGGTGGCAAAACTTCTTTCCTCCCCAGGTATCGATAAACCCCCGGGGTTTGATGCAGGAGACAGCTCGAGGTGCACAGTGATTAGAGTTCCTCTGCACTCCCCAGCTCTACAGGCAGCAATGTCAGAGGAGGGGAGATCAGCTAAAGCCAGTCATAGGAACCTGTGGCAGTAACAACATGCAGAACTCTTAAACTGCTGTGAGGGCTGATTTTTCTCCCTCCACGCCTGCTTTTTCCGCCTCCCTGCTGTAGAAATGCACCAGCATTGCACTCTGCTGATAGACTTGAACCTGTCACATCTCCTGCATCTCCTAGAATGAGGGAAAGGCAGCTGGATTCATAGCATCTCATCTGCAGAGAGCTGGCGGCCCAAATGAAGAATAAACAGGTGAATTTGGTGAGTTTCTTGTTCAATCTAAATATGAAAAGAAGAAAAAAGGTTTTTTAAAAACGTTAATTTCAGATGTTGTGATTTCTCTTTCCTAAATCACTAGAGTGTGGCATGGCTAGGAAACTCGGGAAATTTACTTTAATAGTTCCCTCTGAGATCAGCTGCAGGTTGGTGTAGAATGACTGCAAAGCCACAAATGCCTGAAAATATCACTCTTCTTGACTGATGCAGCTTCAGGATACTAGAGACATTGTATCATACGGAAATTAGTTGCTTATAGAGTTGCTGTTCTAGAATCAGCAAATAAAGTAATGAATACAGAGAGGTCTCAAATGTCTTAATAAATTGGCACTGTCATGGAAGAGAAAAGATGAAGTTCAAACCTACTACCCAGTTTAATGTAATATAATTTAATCAATTAATTCATAATGCTTTTAAATAATAAGGACAAAATAAGCAGAAGTTACTTTTTTAAGTGATTAAAGAATACTAGTGTCTTGACTTGTTTGTTCTGACTGTTCAATGATTAATTCTTGTACAGAAATTGTATACACAGAATGCCAATGTTTTGGTCTTTGTTACCTTTAGAACTTGTCTATTTTTCAGCAGCATTTGTTGTATGGGGTAGGAAGGAAGTACCCAGTTGATTACATGACAGCTGGTTTCTGCACCCTGTTCTGGTACCAATATGCAAATGCATTTCAAAGGCTGATACTTAACTCTGTTGAGAACTTTGACCAACCAGAATTGTTTTTTGGATGAGTGAGATGTTTTCATCTGGGGTTTTCCTTAGGTACTGGTTTGGACCTCACAGTTTATCAGTATAAAAAGACAAGGATTTCTTAGGTGAACATGTTTTCTATGTTATTTAGGTGATAAGAACACAGAGTTTTTCTTGCTCTGTGAAATGTATTTTACACAGAACATATCCTTGTATGACTAAAACTATGCACATAAAAGAAATTTTCCCAAAGAAGGCTAATTTGGAAAGTTGTTCCAACTATGGTAAGTGATCTTACTACTTCCTAAAAGATTAACTGTGAAGTGAAATGTCTTGTGCTTCCTCTACTTTCCATACTCTGACTTTGGTTTAGAGGCATTCTAAGTGAGGTAAGTGCTGAGAGATGGTGTCTGACAGCAGTGATATGGGTGGGGGCAGAAGGAGCTTCTTTGGACAGAGTAGGGTCTGGGCAAGTTTTTAAAAAAGCATTTTATGGAACTGCCATCACAGCCCTCTGTCACAGAAGAGTGGAGACCTACGTTTTAGGTTTGTGGCTTGCTATAAACATTCAAGTGGATTTACTGGCAGCGTTAAGACCTGTTGTATATAGATGGCTGGAAATTATAACATTCTCATTATTGGGAGAAGGGACAGACAAAACGTAAAATGGATTCTCTGGGTCTTTTCTGCTACTATTGAGGTTTAAGAGCACAAATATTTTGAGATGCAGAAGGAGAAAGTATCAGGTCTGTTTTGCTCATGTGCAGCTTCAGAGGCAGAAATGCAGAGGCTGTCAAATTGTAAAACATAGCAAAAGAGCTGAAGACATTCAGGAGTACTTCCCCACAAAGTGAATAGCATAAGATCTCAAGATGCTTCTGGAGGATTCTTAAAAATACATATTTTTTTTATGTTAGTAATGCTAACTAAACATATATGGGGAAGAGGGCTTGGGGAGAAGTTTGGACTGGATGTTTTGGTTTGTAGTTTTGGATTCCAAATGTAGTTCTACAGTATGTTAAAATTATATATAGTAATTATTTTAGAGATCTTATTTTTTTATAAGTCAGTGATAGAAAAAACTATTTCTTAAATCCCACTCTCTTCATGCAATTATAAATGTAAAAATACCCTTTGAAAGTCACTGGCTTTTCATGAAGTTGTCTTGTGGAGATCTGATATGCTTTTTGTATATTTTTATATTTCCTCTTTTAATGCAAAAAATTGCACAAACTTAACGTATCTTTATTTTTAACACCCTATTCCTGCTGACTTCAGTGTTATTCACAGCAATACTGTGATTGTTATGTCACAAACAGTGAAGGGAATACATACATGGAGTACAGTATTGCTAAAACAATAAACATAAGTTCACTTGAGAACAAAATAATATTAAAAGAGAAGAAAATTAAAAACCAATGTTGTCCGATAGCAGGAATTCTTCTGAAGGGTGAGATTCCTTTCAGAAAGGCATCAGTATATTTTAAAATAGCTAGGAATATGATTTGGAAGATATAATTTATAATAGTGATTAAAGGATTAATTGTTCAGAGTTTCTGTTTCTAGACATTGAAAATGATAGTTCAGCTGTGTAATGGCATTCTTCCCAGCTTAAATGTCTTTATTGCAAAGAGAGCAGGTGTAGTCCCTACCTGTACTGCTGTATTTTTGAAGTTCATTGGTACAGTACAATATTAGCATGAACAGTAGTGACCCTATCTTCATGCATACATCCTAAAACACACAGAAAACTGTTATTGTTGTTTAAAGGGAGAGCCTTGGATAAAAGCCTCCTGATGATTGTAACAATATTGGCTGAGAATATGATTTAAAAACTGCTATTGTTTCATGACATCTCTTCTCCAAGAAGCTGAAGTGTCAAGGTTGGCCAGGGAGGATCAAGTTGCCCAAAGTCGCAGTGGTAAAGGTTTCCTATGACTAGCATAAAAGAGAAAAGGATAGGCTTTCCAGCATCATGCATGTCTAAAGCAGATTTCTACTGCTTTGGTCTCTTGGAGTCTGTTTCTGTCCCCCAGCTCCATCCCTGACTGAGGCTCACCAGCTAACAGGAAAGGTGAGCACTCAGGAAAGCACCCAGCAAGGCACCTCAAGGAACACATTTTCAGTGCAGCCAGGCCCAAAAGCATGTGTGAATTAGACATCACAACACTTTCCATTCACAGATTTTGAATGGATGGGTGCCTCCCTGACCAGTACCAAGTGGATCATTTTCTAGACCGTGCACAGAGCAGCCTATTTGCTTGCAGTGATTGTTAACACTGACATTTTCCACACATCTGGGTATCAATCTGCTCCGTTTTCTGACACTCTGCTCTGCTGGATGAAGGCTTGCCTCTCTGCCTTTAGAGTGTTCATTGCTGCTGAGGTATGTTTCATAGATCTCCAGTGCATACCAGATCATATCTCACTGGAAAATAAATGCTCTACCAACAGCCTCAGTCACTCTCTCAGCTGGAGGGGTGGTATGCCTGTGTCTGCGTCAGCAGAAGATTGTTATGACTGAAAACCAGCTGTGGTGATGGGTATGTAAGTGTGGTGCGGGAGCTGCTGGTTCTCTTGAGAAGCAGGTGTGAAGATTTCACAGCACGCAGCACGCTCTCCTCACTTTGCTACGAGTGGCTGGTTACCGATGGCATTGCTGCCTGAGGAACACTACTCACAGAATTACTCCTGGAGTTACACTGATTGTGCTGCTCATTAATTGCTTTTGCCTGCTCGCTAATTTTCTTCAGTATGAATAGCACAGTGTCTTAGGGGAGAATGTAAACGCTTAGGAAGACACTAATCACAAAGCGAGAAGGGAAGCAGTCTTTACATGGAGCACCTGGACAGGTGTTTGGACTGAAGTAGCGTGAGATGCAGATGGTTTCCCTTAAGTGAAACCTTCTCTTAAAAAATCAGGTTCATGAATGGCTTAAATACATTTTGGGGACTGAATACTTTTTATAGAAGAAATGCATATTTGCTCAATTTTTCTGATCAGCTTCAAGTAAAAGGCATCCTCTAACTATAATTTTTAATAGGGTGGGTGGTCTTGTGATAGCTCACTACTGTACCATGATTTCAAATGTGCTATACGAACATGATGATAGTGTCTTGCTGAAAGGGAGACTGCATCCAGGCTTGAGGGCCACTCAAAGATGGAGCCAATGCTTCTAGAGATGAAGCTGCAAAACCTTCTTTTCTCTAAATAAATTTCTAGACCAGAGTATCTTTCAGTGAGTTCAAAATTAAGGGCTGAAGTATCTAAAATGTGAATTATTCTTTTCGTTTTTCTCACGTTGCTCTCCTTAATTGCTTATAGCAAAATTTGGGGGATTCCCACAAAAACTGAAAGAGGTTATAACAAGGTAATGGAGCTGTAGTCTAATTACACTGCCAGGACTTTAATTTCATATCTCAGAGCTGCCGAGGCTTTCCCAAAGACAGGGGGTTTTGGCTGGTGTTTGCAATTATTTGCAGCTGTGACATGTCCTGTGTGAACCGTGAGCATGCAGGCTGCTGAGCGGCTGGTCCTGACCCCCCATCACAGCCTGGCTGCAGGACGGAGCCGGGATGAGCTCAGATGTTCCTGATCCAGCTTTGCCCTCTGGTGGTACCTGCCTGAAAGATTCCCTGAGCTTGAGAGAAACACAGGCTCCGAGTACTCTGAAAGGATCTGAGGAAACCGCAGGTGTGTGATGGATGTAAAAGTGCACTAAAGGAAGGAAAGGTCTTGCAGACATCAGTGCTGTGGATGCCAAAGAGGATGCCAAGAAGTCAGAGGCAGGAAGGTTCAGTGCTCTTTCATCGAGGTAAGCCTAACAAGAATGAGTTATGCTGGCATGCAGCTCCTCACTCCTCTGACCAATCCTTTGACATGACAAATGCTTACACTTGAAAAACCCCATAATGTTGTCTCATTAAAGCTCAATTCCTTACCTGATTATGAGGACACATCCCAAAAACACTCTCCTGTGTGTCAGGAGAGAACTTCAGGGAACTGGGAACTTTAATGAGAGACATAGTCTCACTGGCCTTCAGAAAGCTCTGAGTAACACTAAAGGGCTTTCATGAAGTGGCCTTTCATTTAACTGGCAGATGTGTTTTGAGGGGAGACAGTTTTTTAATTTTTACTACCTGGATGGCTTATGTGCTGGCAGTCCTGCATGTGTGTGAATAAAACTTCTGCTTCCCCCCATGGAAAAGAAACTAGAAATTATTTAGAGCCTATAAGGGAAAGAAATGCAAAATGCTTATCTGAGAATACAACTGAGGTGTAAATCAGGGGTCAAGCAGCAACTAGAATGAGGAATAGTGTGCTGCAGTTTGAGAATATCTCTCTTAGGCAGTACCAAATAAAGGTGCACATTTTGAATGTCTAGATGTAGCTTTATTTAATGTTTCTGCTGTTTTTCTTTCTACTTTAAACTAAAGAACAAAGAGATTAATGCTTTTCAGGGAAAGGATGGGGGTTTTTCTCATGAATTAAAGATTGTTTAGTTCAGAGGAAAAATGTTTGGAATAGTTGTTGTTATATATAGCCATATAAAAAAGCAAAACAGATCCTCCCTTTTAACTTTTTTTAGCATTTGCAAGAAGAAAGTTGCCAGTGAAAAGAAAATCTATGTTGTTACGGTGGATATGCAAATGTAGGGCTAACCTCAATAATAATTTTGTGAAAATTGCTACTAATAAATTACTAAATAAAATCTAGGTCATGGCACAAGATTATGTATTTTGACATATTTTTCATCATTCATTCTGAAATAGCCTGTTTGTAGGAGATAGACCACAGGTCTCACTTGGGCATTGCAGTCATTGTATCCTGTATTATGTTCTTTCAAAGAAAGAGCAATAAAATAATCCTTCCAATCATCTGTATGACCACATATACCTCCCTTCTTGCAAACATTTGTTTTCTTTTTTATGCTCTGGATCCTTACCTTAATTATTTAAGCCTTGCAAAACACTGTGCTGGAAATTAACAGTACAGTACAGTTTCGTTTTTCTGGCAGTATCCCATCACCTGAAACCAAGGATCTCTACACTCAGAAAATGGTGTCCTGAGAAAGATGTCAAAGCACTAGTAAAAAGTCAAAAGCCAAAAAGCCTGGAAAGAATACCCTCAACACAGAGGTGTTTGTTTCTTCTACACCAGAAATTACAAGATTCTGTGCACCCAAAATGATGCTGCCCATTTAATTGTAGCCGGGTCCTCATGATATTTTGTACTCATGTTGTGGTAGTTTTGCCTGGCCCAGTTTTTGCCAGTGAACAGGGTGGGGTACAAAGAGGGCTCCTGCATGTCCTGTGTAAAGATTCTGGAATTTGTCCACCATGTCCAGCAGAGCCAGTCTCTGATGGCTCTGAAGATGATGGACATGCTGCTGGTAAAACCTGGGCCAATTAGAGATGTTAGTTATGCCTCTGTGAAAACATATTTAAGAAGAAATCAAAACAATGTGAGCACGCACTTCTTTTTAGCCAGAGAAGGAGGAGGAGGAGGTAAAAATATGTGAGGGAAAACAACATGGAGGCACCAAGGTCAGTGGAGAAGGTGGGGGGGGGAGGTGCTTCAGGCATCAGAGCTGAAAACCCTCTGCTGGCCGTGGTGAAGACCATGGGGGAGCAGGTGGTCCCCCTGCGGCCCATGGAGTCCAGGGG
>VZRL01006285.1:382343-404230 GCA_013397895.1 Origma solitaria | reverse complement strand
GTGGTGTTGGACTGACTAAGAGAAGCCACATACCTTGCCCCAGCCCGGATCTATTGGTTGGATGGAGGGAGGGGGATAAGTAGAGAAACAGTGCCTGTAGTAGAAGAATTGTGATGGACTGACCTAAGAGAAAAAAACAAAACCCCACACCCTGCCCTTGCCCTGGAGTTGTTGGTTAGTTGGAAGGAGGGAGGGAGTGAGCTGAAAAGTGGTGCCTTAAGGGGGGAAGGGGGCTGAGAGAAGAAACGGTGTCTTAAGAGCTTATTTTTACCACTGATTTATCCTCCTACTCTGTTAGATTAATAAATCACTTTGCAATTTTAAGTTTTCATAACCTTGCCCTGTCTCTTGTGCGTCCTCCTTATCAGTGATGATATCTCAATTCATAAGTCCAGTGTTTTGTGTCAGTTTTCCCTCTCCTCTGCATAGCTGCAGCAGGAGAGAGCATAGAAAGCAAATGTCGTAGGTGCCTGGCATTTAGCCGGGGTCAAACCCATGACACTATGGTAAGAGAAGGAATAAATTGAAACATGAAATATTCGTATCTGTGAATATTTTCATGTCAAATGAGATCTTTGCTGCTCTTATCTTCAATTTTGCTGGTGTTTAGCAACAAAAGAAAAACTACTTCTCTTTTATCTCAGTGTAAAGGATCCACATTGCTATCACTTCTGATTCCAGCATTCAAATTTTTTACGCTATTTTAGTAAATAGGGTTTCTTCTTAACACAATCATGCCTGCTATACCCTGAAATAAATAATTACTAGCGATACAACCTGTATCATCAGAGTAGCTATATTGGTTAATATCTGCACTTTTGGGAAGAATCATTTGCATGATTTAAAATGTTAAATTTTCCACTTTATTACACTAATATTCTGGACAAAAGCATGAATGACTTCTTTAAATAGTCTGTTCAAAACATAGCATTTATTTTTTTAAAACAAATAAATTCTAAATGCTACTTACTTTAAAAACATGCTTTTTCCTCTTGTTGAAGATGAATAAGTAATGCACTTCTAATTCTTCTTTCTCTTAAAAATTTATGGATTTACCTGGTCATTTTTCTCCTTCAAAGGATAAAGGAATATAAAGATGATCAATAAGTGCATGAATATAGGCTTGTAAAACAGACAATAAATCTGGATTTCTAAAGTTAGATCATAAGAATAACCCACATTCTGTACTTTGGGAGCATTAGCTTAGGTAGCTAGTTTTTTGCACTTCACTTCAAAACAAAAATATAAGCTATTTCTAATTACTCTTTGATATCACTTCAGTTTTCTGAGTAGGTGTCTTTTAAACCACTATTAACAGTGGAGAGCTTTGGGGATATTTACAAGAAGGACTTCCTATGTTGAGTGCACAGCATCTAAAACCATGCAGAAATACTTTTGAAAAGGCTAAGAAAGGATAAATGAGACAGAGTAGGTAGAAAATAAGGACAGCTGAAATAAAAACTTGAATTTACAGTTGGTATTAGGATGTTTGTATTTTGGTATTTGAGCTGTTGGAAGAGTTCAAGAGTTAAAATAGGGTGAAAATTGTAAGGATAATGGCTTATGACCAACACTTGAGTGGTGTGGACAAGACAGTGAGGGGGAGAGAAGATCGAGACTGACACTGAGAACAGCAAGACCCAGACAAACATTTACGTAAATGTGACTTGGTTTGGAAAGCCAAGTTCATTCTCTCTGTTGCAAATACCTGCACCTACTACCTGGTTGTAAAATCCCTTGTCTTTTTCTTCAGCCCTGTGCTTCTTTCACCTCTGCTGGTTACTGTACAAAATAGTGTAGGAACAGTAAATTCCCTAGCAGAATCACTTAAGCTTAGTGATCCTTTCTGCCAGCATAGTTTAATATATCATCCTGTATATTTTACTGAAGTATCCAAACAAAGAATTGTCACAGTTCCCAGCTATTAGAAAACATTTGCTGAAGACTCTAGAAGCATCTTATAGCTCAGCTGTTAAATCACAAACAATTGTAAATAGATTATGGGTTGGTATTTATATGGCATGTGATGGAGCTCTTCCTTCTTGGAGAATCTGATTTAAACTGTTGTCAGGCTTCTTAAATATCCTAATAGGTGTAAATCTGTTTGTCCTCATATGGTTCTTGTTTTGTGCAGCTTTCCAGTTTATACCCTACCTCTAATAAAGAGTACAAAAAATCTAGTCTTTGAAGTTCTACTAGTGTTTTGTACAGCTCTGAACTTTTGGCTTCAGGGTACTTTTGCTGATGTGAAATTCTAGTAATTCAAAATAGTCACACAAGCAACCTGGAAAATACTTTGGCTTGTTACAAGCATGTTGATAACAATAGTTTAGCTGTATTCCACTTTGAGATGGTTTCAGTCCTACGTAAGAGTACATGGATGATAATTTTGAGGAGATTATTTACAGTTCTGGGATAAAATGTCTTCTCCTTTTCTCCTATACAGGAAATGCTGACACAGAACTCAGTCACACTAACTAACTTCAGTACTGTAATCTGTTCATATTTTTAAATTATTTTTAATTTTACTTTTCGTTCAATATTATGCTATTAAACACAACACCTTCAATTTGAAACCAAAGAACAGTAGAACAGACTAGGTTTTTTTGGGTTTTTTTTTTTTTTTTGGGTCACTTTGGAGTAGGGACAAAATTGTAACTGAGGAATCCTCCATCCCAGGAGTAAATAAATAGATCTAGAGGTGTCTGAAGCTGCTCACCTGAGTTTTTGTCTACATTGCCAAATTGCTCCCTGGTCCATTCAGATCTGAATCTCCCCATGTCCACTTCTGTACCAAAGCAGGTTAAGAGTGGTGTTCCAGGTGCCCAAGAATCAGACAGGTCTCATTTATGTGCTCCTCATGGTAGGTCTCACACAGACTTGCATGGTTACAGCCTTCCCAAAATACACCATTTTTGAGCAAAATTTCTTAAGGAGGGTGATCACTAGAGAAGGGGTTGATCTGCTCAACATCACCAGTCATGGCTGGAGCATTGACTCTGCCCAGGCTGACATGTCTTGAACACCTCATGTAAGCCCTGGGAGAGCCCTACTCGATGGTCAGGAAACTGGTCTGAGCAGGGGCAAGTCCTGCACATTCTTTCAGACTGTGTAGGGTTGGGTTCATGGAATGTAGGGTGTCCACAGCTGGGTTTACTTCCTACAGAGTGTTTTATCTTAGAGATCCCTGTACTCTCCTGGATGACACTTTATTCACAGTTCCACAGTTCTCTGCCTCTCTACAGGGTAGCACTTTGTTTTTTGTCATGTTCTCTTTGATAGCCTGGTACAAACTGTTTTACAATCAGGGAATGGACTTTGCCTCCAAGCAGAACGTGTTCAATGAAGCAAAGCTGGCTCTTTCAAATACATGTGCTATAATATGTCTTTACCTTACTTGTAATAAACTAAAAAACCTGTCAGACGCGATACTATGCTATTAGCTTCATACAGCTCTTGTTACAGTGGGCCTGGTATACGTTCTGAATTAGACACTAAAATGGGTTTTGGAACATTAAGCCTTTTGTGATTCATTAACCTGTTAGACAAATCCCAGAAGCAATAGAGTAATTTTAAAAATCTAAGCTATTTTCAGGTAAAATGAAGATCTGAAAATCATAATTTTTTGAGTTTGTAAATTTAGAGAAAAAGTAATTGTGTTTATTAATGTTAAGGATTCTGTGAACAACACCAAACTATGATGTGATATTAATGCATAATGATGTGAGCATAGCTGTTTGTCTACAAAATAGGCAGCTGCTGGAATAACACTTGAATCTCCTTGGAATGGGCTAAAATCCAGTAATCAAAACAGAAGATGAAAAATAAGCATATGGAGAGGCAACACATTATCCACTACTCTGTGTTTTAATTACAGTTAACTATTCAAAATGGAAAGTTTCAGCTGTGGTGTCATAACTCTACATCATAATAATAATAAATGTAGACATATTAAATTTCCCATTTTTTATGGCAACGTGTTCTGTCATTTAAACTGTAAGCACTTCATTACTTGTAGGTAAGACACAATAAAATAGAGTAAAATGCTTTAAAGGGAAATTTTTCTTACATGGATTGGGATTTTCTCTTATAACTTCTGCAGTGATTGCAGTTGTAAAAAACTGCAAGAGGGCTTATTTAATTCTGTCCTTTAAGTATAAGAGGGAGAGACTTCAGATCTTCTTATAATTTGCTCTGACATTTGGATAAGGTTCTAAAATTTTAGGCAAAACTGCTAAGTCTCCCTACTTTAGAATAGTCTTGCAGGCAGATTGTTCTCCAAATTGTGTTACTGAATGAAGTCTGATTAAAGGAAGTTGGATATAAGCTCAATTCATGTTAGATGAAGCAGCAAAGAGTAATTGCATCTTTTCTAGTATGGCTGGGGTTTGGGCTGTTTTCTCATCTACCAGTATATACAGCTACAGAACTTGAAGTAGATAAGGGTTTATACAGAGGCATCTGTTTCATTAACATTATAATAATCAGTAGTATGATTATCAGATTATGATAATCAGGCTGTAATTTAATATTGCCTGGCTACAGATTGTTTCAAAATCACCAAAGGACTGTTAAATCACTATGTGTCATCTCTAAGAGTGTTAAACATACTACAAAAAATAATTTTCTAGATGATGGTACATTAACTGCTAGCATTGAAGCAGAGATAGAAATGAAGTAAAGGTGCACTTTCCTAACTGAGCTGCATGTTGTTATTGGGAGCAGTTTTCAGCCTGAAATTGTTCATTTCCCACCCTGAGTGAGAGCTGCCTCATCCTGTTGGAGCAGGTCCGCAAAGGAGGAGGACCACAAAGATGAATGGAGGGGTGGAGCACCTTTCCTATGACGAAAGGCTGAGGAAATTGGGATTATTGAGCCTGGAGAAGAGACTGATAGGGAGACCTTATTGTGGCCTTCCAGTATTTGTAGGGGGCCTTTAAGAAAGATGGGAACAAATGTTTTAACAGGGTCTGTTGCAATGGGACAAGGGGAAATATTTTTTAGCTAAAAGTGAGTGAATTTACACCAGTTGAAAGGAAGAAGTTTTTTACAATGAGGGCGGTGATACACTGGAACAGGTTGCCTAGAGAGGTGGTAAGTGCTATATCCCTGGAAACTCTCAAGCTCAGGTCAAACGAGGCTTTGAACAACCTGATCCACTTGAAGATGTTCCTGCTAATTGCAGGGGCCTTGGACTAGATGGCTTTTAAAGGTCCTTTCCAACCCAAACTATTTTATGATTCTATGATCCACCAGCTAGAAGCGCTGGAGTAGCAGACCATCACCTGGTCACCCTTACCTTGGTGGAGCCAACAGGGCTGAGCAGAAAAATTGTGACAAACACACTTTCAGATAATGGACCTGACTTTTTCGTTTTCTCCCTGGGAGAGACAAAGCTTTGAGGCACCTACAAGTAAGGGCAGCTGGGTTCTGCCTTGCTGTAATTTCATACACTCAGGACTGGAAATGACAAGGCAAAACACTCTGGGGGCTCTACCTGCCCTCCTCTCCCCTCCCTTCTTTCCTCTTTAGAGCCCAGTCTTTATACAGAAGGTTGAAGAGTGGAACAGCAAACAGTTGATGAAATGGTTGTCAGGTATCTTTCTGAAAACTTTGGGTATTCTCAGGAATCTCTTGCTTAAAAAAGGTATATTAAATGCGTTCATTATATGAGTTCATTATAATCACAGGATCATGTTGGCCAAGTTCTAGGAGGTGTCCAGTAGCTAATGACCCTTTTGTCAAATATGTCATGCTGTTTTATTTCTGTCATACTTAATTTGTGCAGGCTCCCTGCTCCTGGACTTGTTAGGGTGGTATATAATTAATGTAACGCCTTTTCTGCTTCTATTTCTTTCTTCTGAGTACTGACAATTTGCTGCTGTTTGTAAGTAATGGGGAGACATATTTACATTTTCCACTGATACATATTTCCTGGATCGTTGCTTTGTTTGTTAGCAACAGTTCTATTTCTTTTTTAATGACCTGAGTCATTGTTTATTTTCCATGCACCTTTTCTTAGGAAAAAGCTTTGTGAGTCTTCCTCACTTAGGAAGAAACATTATCGTCTTTGGCTAGAGCATATATGTTTCTTCCTTTCTTAGATCCAGTATTTCTTGTAACTTCCCACAAGTTTTAAACAAGAGTCTAACCTGCTCATTAAAATAGTGAATATCCTGAGTTCCCTCTCCTTTTTCCAGAAGAGGTGAAGAGACGGTGAAAGAGTGTCATCTGACATGAGAAACAGAAACACCTCACGTCTGTGACTGCAGAGCTCTGGTTGACAAGAGATTTCCATTTACTGTCTTACTTTAGGAATCACAGAGACAAACAAAACCAGTGCTATAACACAAATGGCTTATCTGACCCCACAAATGGTGGTGTGGCCCTCTAGAAAAACTTGTCTTCTTGACACCACAGCACAGCACTGAGGCTCAAAGTATACATACACCACACATCATGGCCCTCCAGTGCTTTAGGGCACAGAGTTGATCCTGTCATTTGTGCTTCCATAACTGCTGCCAGGCATCTGAGTTGAGTCAGCTGCCAGCCAGCCTGTGCTTGCAGGCAGTAGGATGTGTCTCTTTGTGGGCTTAGCCCACATTTAGAGGTTAAAGCTGAATCAAATTGCTCTGTACTTACCATGGCCTGTAGCTGAACATACAGGCACTCATGACAAGCCAGCTTCACCAACCATGGTAGAGAGACCATGTGCTGAAATTCAGCCTAGGAATGTGCCTCAAAGGAGGCAAATTGGGACCTGTCTTCTTGATTTCCTTCCACAGTTAATTCTGGTCTCTTCTGCTGCAGTCAATTTAAAAGATATGGAACTACTAAAATCCCACTGGAAAAAGAAGCTGGGGCCTTCTCCCATGTAAAGATATTGGCATATTGCATCCTTCTATTCTCCTGCTTGACAGGCCATACAAGTAATGCTTTTGCTGTTCACTGAAGTAGCTAGTTTGCTACAGTAATAATTTTACCTTGTTGGGCGAAGGCACTAGCCATGACTCTGCTTTTTTATGTAGTGTATCGTTGTTAATTGGCCACTTAACTGTATCCTTCCCTTCTTCCCTGTGTTCTAGTGAAAGGAAATCACAGCTCTGCCATGGATATATGGCATAATGTACCAGACTGTTATGTCCACTACCATTGAATCTCATGCCTTTCTAATGCCCTTTTAAACTAGCTGTCACATATGATTGCCTTCACCTACAACTGCAAGTTTTACCCTGTTACAATAAAAATCTTTTAAACTCTTTGCTTCATTCTTTTGCTCTTACACTGATTGTTGAAATAGTCATATTTAACTTGCATTCAAGGTTAATTGATCAGCTGCATAATTTTCTTTTTAGTCTTTCACGAGTTTTGAGATAGGCCTGACTTAGCCTGAGATTAATCTGTACTGGAGGTCAAGAAAATATGATTGTATGTAGTTGCTATGATAAAGATCTTACTAATGAAAAGGAACTGGGGAGGGCAGGGGAGGAGAGGTAATACCAACTCAGAGCTCATCTGTTTGGATGAATGGATTCTTCAGGTTTGGATTTGCTCAGAGACTTCAATTATCTTAGTTCTTTTTATTCTAAATCAATTTTAATATCATGAGACAAGTGAACCTATATTTTTCAGTATCTTTTTTTTTTAATGTCTATGTGGGAGAATTATCTTACTAAACTCAATACAGCTGCTGCTCATTTTGCCCAGACACATCTTTTTCGGCCTTTTTTTTTCCTGAAACATACTTGCTAGTAAGTTTAATGCACCAATATGAGGAAAACAGTTTACCAGAAGATCATGATTTTTTCCATATCTTTAATATGGAAAGTTAATCTTTAAAAGCAACAGGTCTGGAAAGGGATCAGCCTGAAACAGATTCATTCGCAAGAATGCTGATCCAGGTGTAAATGTCCCCTACATAATTTGACCCAGGGAAGGCAGGCAACACTCTGCAACCTCTGTGAGAAGCATTTCTCTCTACCAGGAGGTATCAAAGCAGGATTTTTTTTCTATAATGTGGACTGTGGTAACTGGTACTCTCACAATATATTCTCCTGAGAATGCTAAGGGAGTTCCTTAGACAAATTCAGGGTGATACTAAGATTCTTAGCCACAGTAAGTCATACTTAGTCATATTTAGTCATACTAAGATGGCCTTTTGCCTTTGTGTCACTCAGTGGGAATAAGCTCTTAGTTCCTTTTAAGAAAGATTGCTGTCCTCCAGCTCCTAAACCTGGATGATAGGTGTGGAGGGCATGGATGACACGTTACCTTCTGATTTAAAGCAAGAATAGATGACATGTATTTAATTCACTTTCTTGTTTAAGTCCTTGCAAGTGAGGGCAGAGATCTTCCAAGAGCAAAGTATTAAGTATGCAAAAGAGTAGGGGATATAAAGATGAAATTGAGATTTTGTGTCCTATGTGTGTAAAAAATATTCGAGAAATGAATAAAAGCAATCTAAATTACTAGATCTATGCTGAAGGCTTCCAAATGAGAAGTGTCTTAAATTAGAATAGCTCTGTCAGTGCAAAACAATTCCCATGCTTAAGCCTGGCCTAAGAAGTTTTGCATTTGAAGCCCATTCTCACCATCCTAATGAATGCCCCTTGCTGATGTCAGTCAGACTCTGCGCTCTCTCTAGAGACTTTTACTTCACCCATGCCCTGATGTAGAAATGAAGGTCCTGCAGCAGAGAAACTTCCTGTAGGCACAGGAAGGTGAGAAAAGAAGAGATCTGGGCCATAGAAATCTCATGAATTTTTCTTGTGGACAGCTTGTTCTGTGCCATTTCACAATAGGTCCCAGAGATTTTGAGCAGTAAAATACATCTGTATAATGACCTACTTTCCAGAGGTACAAACTGGGGGGAAGGGGAATGTCCTTCTCTGTGCTTCAGCAGGAGATTGCAGGAAACATCCCTTTTATTAAACTCAGTGAAAACAGAATCTGACTCTGACTAAAAACCACAATATGGTGCCCTTTACTGTGGCATTTGACCTATAAAGGGTCTTTGGGAAAGCTGTGGGAAGTTTTCACATTTACAAGAGCTAGCTGTTAATTGCAGCAGCTACACTGCTTCGTTTTGGGCCAGTGAACGGGCTCAGCAGAAGAAATATAGCACAAGTCATCAGAGCTGGATTATTTTCACCACTTGATTTTCAGCTGTGAGCCTAAAGATGCCAATATGTATGCAATTTCTGTTTAGTTTAGCTCTCTTGATCATTCATTCCTTTCTCTTTCTGCAGCTATAGGAAGGATAATCTCCAAAACATTAAAAATAAGCAGGCAGGACTCTAACAGGAATTGATCTGTGTAAACACAGAGGAAAAAACCAATGCATTAGTTGTGTGAGTCTCGGCATGGTGGTTATTCTACACAGGACTTCTGGAATACTCTCTCAGCTCTTATTTTCCTTTTGTGTCTCTTATTTCATTTTCCTGTCTTTTTTGGACTGAGGTCAGTAAACTGTCTTCCTTATGCTTTATTGCTAAAGTTAATTTAAAAAATAAAAGTAAAGAGGGTATATTTGTTGTAGAAGGAGGAAGAATGCAACCGTCTTGAAATTACTCGAAAAAACTCTTAAATCTAATCTTTAAACTCCTGTTAGTGGCTGTTACCTCACCCCCACATGCCTTCTGCACACTGAACATCTGTGTAAGACATCTGGCGATTTGTAAGTTTTGAAACATTTTTGCCTGAACATCAAACACGGCTGAGATGCATTCTGCTATGTATCAAGTTCTCCAGTACTATCTGTAACAAAGAAGCCTCCCATAACACCTAATTATAGAAGGCTTAAGTTTCTTCTATTTTTGCATGTTTTTCAATTCCAACCAAATTGACATAATTTTTGAAAATTTTCTGTGTTACTAAGTCACCCTCAACTAGTATAAAAAATAGGTAGAGTACAGAGTTTTTTGCATTACTCTTTCAGCATAATAAAGAATGGCACAAGTCTTGCAGTCTGCATGAATAGAGTATCTTAATGCTCAACATAACATCTTTTATGTTGCTTCTCATGAAATGGCAGACTTGATTCTTGTTTATTTTACTGTTTTGTTTTTAACCTGAGATCCCAGGTTTCATTGATGTATGGCATCATTGAAGGCATATTCATCTTTCATTGGTGTAAAAAACCATTTTTGCTCATGCAGTTGAGCCTTGGTAAAGTTATTCTGGTGAGCAATGATATTCACATATTCTGCATACAAACCTCTTTTTTTCTGACCTGAGCCATGGCATCCCAACTTCAGTTCACATGTTCTTTTCTATTTAAAACTTCTAGGGATGCTCAATGTACTTCTTCTTCCCTTCCCCTTCCCCTTCCCCTTCCCCTTTCCCTTCCCCTTCTCTTCCCTTCCCTGAACCTCCCTTTCCTTCTTTTTCTACAGTTTAACTCTTCACAGGTTTCTAAGAAAAACAACTTAAAAACTCTTTCCTTCTTCAAAACATGATCAACATAGATGAGAATTTTGGTGTAAGATGTTTATTTTTTTTCTTTAACTTACAGAATATGGTGGGAGCTATTAAGTTAAAAAAATACTCTTAGTCTGTGGTTTTTACAGTAAATGAAGTATGTAGTGCTTGATACATTGGCAAAGAATTTAGGAAGCAGGTTTTCCAATAAATTGAGGATAAATTCTCCTGGACTTAAGTCTAGAATCATGTCAAAAGTTGTCAATTTATTACTATAATATGTCTAAATTAGATTTTAAAATTATTATTTCTGGAAGTTACATATGAAACCTCTTCTATGAATATTCTTTAAACAGCTTAACATTTCTGTGATACTGAGTCTGTTGCAACAACACAACCAGTATGCAGAAAGACAATGTATTTGAATGACTTTATTTTGCTTAAGTATATAGAAAAAATGCATTCACTCTAAGTAGCCCAGGCTTTTGTGGGTTTGAGGTATTTTTTACCTTTTGAGGGCTTCAGCAGGTTCTCAGATCAACATACTATTTTTTTATATGAGGACTGATGGGGATCAGAAGAGGTTGAACTAAACAATTTGCTTTCCACACTACCATTGCTTCCCAAAATTGCTCAGCTTCAGAGTCATAAATAGATGTTATTCATAACAAGAGCAGTTGGCTAATTAAAAAATACAGTAAAAGGTGTTAGGGAGTTATGCAAATCAGTGCTAATTTTTTGCCTGATGTTAAATAAATGCATAATTGTATTTGTAAATTTTTATTTGTATTTAGCAGAATCATTCAGTAAAATTAAAAGCAGATTGATCACCTCTGACTACTGGATTTTCAAAAATAATTTCTGCTGTATGTATTCCAGTGTTGTTGCAAGCTGGCATGGCTTAACCACACACTCTCCCATGTATTTTGGCAAGAGATTGCAGCAATCAATCCCAGTATTTCTCCACAATCTTTAATTGCAATGGGGTGGTGCACTGGGCATGCTCTGGACATGTAGGGCAATTACACTGCCAGCAATGCAGTGTTAACCACCAGTTCCTCTGATTTTAACTTGTATCTAGCAAGATGTATGTACACAATCATTTTGGTCATGAAAAATTTCAGAAACACCTAATATTCCTAAAAGAAAAGATATCCATTTCACTTCCCTTCTTTAGAGTATGGGAATTCTGCGGCCTACAAGACCCCTTGAAGTCTGAAAAACATCACTTTTCCCACTCCTCTGCACCATGTATTTATGACAGCTCCTCCCTGGCATACCATTCTTCTCCTTGCCTCGTGAAATTCTTTTGGCTTGTCTTCTTTTTTCATGTGGTTTATCTTCCTTTCTTTCATCTCCCCATCTTCTCCCTGATGGCCCCAAGCTCAGTATTTTCTTAATAAACTAAACTAAAATAGTACTGTCTTCCTGAATTTTGTCACACACACCCCACCACCTCCCTTCCTTCTTATTTCAGTAGATTTAATACAAGATTAGATCTGAAAGAACTCAGGCTCAGTGCAACCCCTTTAAATGATCACTATGTGCTTATAACTTATTATAAAATGTTCAAAATAACTTCTCCTAAGATGCTACTGGGATTTTTTTTTTTAATTTTTTTTTTTTTTTTTTTTTAAGAAAGAAAAGATTTCTTTCTCTGTACCCTGTATTTTGTATTCCAGCACTCTCTGGAAGAAAACTCTAACACTGTACATTTATAGCTCCATACCTGTAAAACAATGACTTGCTCCTTTTTTTCCACCCTCTACCAGAAGCTCTTGTTCTAGCTGCATTTTCTGTACATTGCCAGATCCTTACACTCTTATGGACTGCTCATTTTAAACACTCAAATTCCTTGGCTGAGGGAGGTAAGTTTTAGCAAAAAAAAAGATGACCATTTTGGTAGACTTTAAAGTGGAGGACTGTGGCACAGATTCTGTCTCCTCTATCTCTTTTCTTCCTACCCAGGCCACCAGCTATCTACAGGGAGTTTTGGACTCCAAGCTCTATTTTGTCACTGTCAAACAATCTCCAATCTCTATGGATACATGTTGCAGGAAAAGTAGTGCAATATAACTCAGCATTAAATTTTTTGGACAGAAAATGTGATACTTGTTTATGAAATCTTTAAGCAAGTTGGTTTTATGTATTCACACTTGTTCTCCCATGGTCTTCATTTACGCACACACACTGAGGTACTTGCAAGCACCAAGATGTGTATTGTCCGAGGACACATTCCGGTATTTCCATTCATACCTACTACATTCACGCACTAACATTTCTGTTAAAAATCTACAGCATCAAATGGCAAAGTGTTTGTAAAAAAAAGTCTGGAAAACGTTGCTATTTCTCTCTCTACTGTACAGTCTATGTCTTATGGAGAGGTTAAAAAAAAATGATTCATCTGTATTATAATGTGATGGATATCTCTGCTATAAGATCACAGTGACTGTCACATCAGTAGAAAAGAAGGCTAGGTGATAGCAAGCATTCCTTTGTTGACATAACTCATCACTCTTTTATGATCATATTAAAAGATACACCAATCCCAAATATAGGAGAGAATTAGGCTGCTAAAAGAACTTGAGTACCATGGTAACTATTATTTCCAGAATTCACAAGTTACAATTGGAGTTTAAAACATGTCTTATTGTGGAAGATATCTTGCATAGGCTAATGAAATAAAGTCCAAGAAGCCGATTTTTAAAACTATTTTAACCCAGTCCCGAAAAAATTTTCAGTCTATATGCTTAAGACTAAAAAAAACCTTTTTACCTGTAACTGCTTTGAAAGACCTACAGCTTTTTCCTGCAGTGTAACATTTACTAGTTTAAGACTTAGGGATAGATCGTTAACTAGAAACAGCCCCAATAGATCCTTTTCTGGTTTCAAAGTGTGCACAAAATACTGTTTTCTTCTGCTCATTACTTAAATTCCCCAAAGTGCTATAATCAATGGAATGAATCCAATAGAGTAATGTTAGTGGGTTTATTTTGCAAAACTTGTGAAGGTTCAAGTGCTTATCTGTTTAAAAATGTATATAGCTCCAAAGGTAAATATATTCATGCACAGCAAGTAATGTTTGTATTGGGGGTTCGTATCTAATAACAGTTTTACTGAATGCAATGCATAGGACCAGCTTTCTCATCTAAAACACTGGTGATATGGTAAACAAACCTTTAATAATTGGCACATTAGTACTCCATTGCTTGCATATTCAGCAGTGCTTCATGAAGCTTCAGTAAAAATCACTAGCAGTTCTACTGACTTTAAAGTTCAGTAGAGGTCCCAGTGCTTTTGTGGGCTAAGATCATAATTTTATTTGAAAGAAAATGTTACAATGTTCAAATCAATAAAAGTCATAGTCTTTATGTATGTGAATAATTAAGTTATTAAACTCCCATCTGCTAGCATCAGAAGTAAGAATTATGTTAAAAGATCGTGACATTCCTCTTACACAGATTTAATAGCTAATGGTGGCTGGACCATTTCAATATTGATCCTCTTCAGGGCTTCTCTTCTGCAAAGACTGATGCCTGGTAGCCAGATGAAGCAGTTCAGGAGTCACTGCCATTCCGGCTTCACAGTAAGTCCAGCAAAATGTCTAGATCACTGAAGGCAAACCTACAGTGACAGATACAGATTATGATGTGCTTGTCTAGAAAGGGGAATTAATAACTTTTCTGGGTGAGATAAACCTGTTCTATCTATCAGAAAACTATGCACCTCATTCAAGCTTGGCAACTCTTAGTATTGGAAGGTTGTCTGTAGAAAAAGGCATTCAGGTGGCTCTCACTAGGAATTCTCTTTCAGACATAAAGAAAAATGAGGAAAAAATCCTCTATGTTTACTTTCAGTCTTTCCAGAACTTTTGAACTGAATGCCTCTACTCCTTCTTAAAAAAATTGAAAGGCCATTGCAGGGGCCACAGAGCTGCTGTAGACTGTCCAGGAAAATCTGATAAATAATCAAAATATACTGTCCCTCTCTCTTTTCCTGGAAGCTTTATTTCTTATTTGCAAATTGTTTTCTAAATTGTGTAGTGCTCTGCTACTCAAGCATTAGTATGATGGATTTCTGCAGAAAGAACAGAACAACGAACTAGTTATAATTTGGGGCATTAATAGTCTACCAGGGAAATGGAAATGCAAAATCAGAACAAGGACTCAGTTTTGAATAGACTAACCTGGCGTGCCTTCTGTTCTGCCAGTACTTTAGTATTTTATCCCTGACAGCCAACTATATAGTCATTAAAGATCTCTTATTCACAATTTGAGTCACAATTAATTCAGCAATCCAAAATTGTCACTGGATGGAGTACAGCATTATCACCCGTTAACAGCTAGTGTATCCCAAAGCTTTGCATATATTTACTAAAATATAACTACTGGAGTGAGGTGAAAAAGCAATAGAGGTAAATTTACACAGAAACATCTTAGTTTTCTATAATTTTTTTTTTTTTTTTAATTGAGAGGAAATAATTGAAAGATAGTGTGTAGGAGGGGCATGAAAACTACTCCTGACAGATGCAGATGTTTTTTCCATGTCGGTCATATGGCAAACTAATATACCTGGGGTTTTTCTGTAACAATATGGAGTGGCTAATTTATATGCTGAGGAAACCCACTCAATTTTCAAATACTGACCTGGGTTTTTAAAGCCAAGTAATTGTATTGAGATTAATCTCACTATACCATTATGCCTTACATGGTGACTGAAGATTAAATACTGTGGACTTATATTAGCACAAAACTGTTGTTTAAGGCTAAGATCATAATTCAGCTGGCTTGTGAAAGTATAATTTAATATAATGACTGTATAAACTGTAGTTCTTAAAGAAAGTGGCATTTTTAAAACTATAGCTCTCCTTATTCTCTTCAAGTTTTATATTGGTGAAGAAAAATTACTGATATTTATATCTAATAGTATGGTCCAACCTGTGATGCAGACCAGGGTACTTAGCAGATATTTGTAATCAGATCTTTATAATTGCTTGCATGCTTGAAGGAGCCCAACCATGTCCTGGTCTGCATCAAACAAAATGTGGCCAGCAGATGGAGGGAGGTGATTCTGCACCTCTAACGTGCTCCTGTGAGACCCCACCCAGCTCTGGGCCCTCAATTTAAGAACATGGAGTTGCTGGAGCAAGTCCAGAGGAGGACCACAAAGATGCTCAGAGGGCTGGAGTACCTCTTCTAAGAGGACAGGTTGAGAGTGCTGGGACTCTTCAGCCTAGAGGAGAGAGGGCTCCGGGGATAGATTTGCAGCCTCACAGTATCTAGAGAGGGGCCTCACAAGAGAGCTGGAGAGGGGCTTTTCACAAGTGCATGTAGTAATAGGACAACGGAAAATGGCTTTAAACTGGGAGTAGGTTCATATTAGATATCGAGAAGAAATTCTTTGTTGTGAAGGTGGCGACAAGACACTGGAACAGTTTGTTCAGAGAAGTTGTAGATACCCCAACCCTGAAAGACTTCAAGGCCAGGTTGGATGGGGCTTTGATCAGCCTGGTCTAGTGGAAGGTGTCCCTGCCCATGGCAGGGATGTTGGAATGAGATGATCTTTAAGGTGCCTTCCAACTCCAATCATTCTGTGAATTGATGACTTGCTATATTGACTCCTTTACTTGTCTCCATTGATTGACAGTAGCTTATTTTAAACAAAAATGCCAATATTGTGAAAATGCCATGGTGTATCTTGATATTTTATATTAGGCATGAGGCCTAAAAGTAACATTGCTTCCACATATATCTGAACTGTAAGGGCCCCTCTCCTGAAGGCAGAATGAGCATCTGTACCTTCTCTGTAACTGCACAAAAAGTTGTTCACTTCTTGGGTTACACGCAAGTTTCATGGTCTAAGCACAAATATGTTGTGTCATCAAATGTTCTCTTTATGCTGTACTACCAAGTGCCAAATGTGTCTTGAAATGAATATTCAATTTAACATTTATGTAAAAAATAGGCTAAAATACAAGCTGAGCAATTCTCTTTTGTTTTGTTCTGAATTTGTTGCCTGTTTTTTTGCATAATGAGTGACAGCCTTAGGAAAAAACACAGTAGAGTATTTGTTCATGGTGTCTGCTCACTTTCTAAGGTATTGCAAATGTTTCTGACAATGTTATAGTGGAGACTGTGAACTTTTGATGTGAACAGATGGGAGAAAGAAAAACTGAGTGTAATTAAAACTTAAATGTTGAAAGTTTGATCTTGCAGTCTGTGCTCAAAATGACTTTGCTGTGTAGAAGGAGTTCAGCTTGAATAAACACTACACTAAAGGCTTCTAAGAAGCCATAAAAATTTTCCCATTGTTTGTCCTTTCATGCTTCAACGAGGTGACCACGCATGGTTTAGAAAAATAAGTTATTAATCACCAATGTTCTCTACTGCTTCTTCCAGTGGTGACCCAGAAAACAATCTGTCTGTTCCCAGTGTCAAGGGTGCCTAAACACTGCAAGGCAACAATGATCAAGTGACTAAGGCATTAGACACAATTAAGAAAATAGACATTAATAATACCTGATTCAGTTTTAAAGTTACTGTGACACACCAAAGGTCACTTCAACTTTATTTTGCAGACATAAATTGGCAACTGTACTTTTCTGTTTAGTCCATTATCCTACGATGATGACTCATATAAACATAAAAATATAAAGTTCATATTCTAGTGATCTGGTAGAATAAAGCTCTACCTCCACATCTTTCATATTGAATGGAATAAAATAAACCCCAAAAAACAACCAACAGTTTTAATCCAATCTTGTTTTGTAACAAGAAACATATTCCTATTTAGTTTATAACTTTGTTTTTCTGTCAATTACATGAACAATATTTAATTTAAAAAGTTTCAACTATAACCTCAAAACCCAGACACTGCTATAGATTTGTGTTTAAGAAAATAAATTGTACTGTGGTTATTTGCAATAATTTCAAAAGAAAGAGCTGTATGAACTAAAATCTGGAATTTGAGGTATTTTCATGGCACGTTCAGACTATGAATTCTAAGTAAGTTTCAGGGCTGATTTTATTGTCTGATTTACAGAAAAGTGTGTGATCACCTTCATTCAATGTGCAAGTAAGTTATGATTGTTCACTCCTTTCAAAATCAAAGTTGTGTTGTGTTGTCTCGCCCCTCTCAGAAAGTGATTTGGTTGAACTAAACAAGCGTTTTATAAATATCCACCAAAAAAATATTAGTATTGGACTTGATTTATCTCTCTCTACAAAATTGGAAGATACAAAAAAAGAAGAAAAACACCTGTGTTAGAAAATAAGAGCAGTAAGCAGCAACTGTAGTACAGAACTTCCAAAGACAACTCCTGCCAGACTTTGATTCCAGTGTATTTAACTTTCTTAATTAAAATTCTGTAAACTGGACAATAGAAAAAAATCTTCCATAATGCAGGTTATAAAAAGCAGAGGTATATAACCCACTCCTATCAGTAGATACATGAAAGAAACAACAGCATGGTTCCCATTTTAATGGAAGTGAATAATTTACATAATCTCTTAGATTTTTTTTTACTTGTAGTAGTAGGAAATTTTGAGAGAAATTAGTTTGGTAAAAAGAAATAGAAGTTTAGCAGAGCACTTTGCCTTTGAAAACCTGTATTTTTATATTATGACCCACACTTTGAACAGGAATCTCATGGGTTAGAGGCAAAAACAGAGCTACTTTCAAGCCTGAAAAACCCAGAAGTCAGTTAGCTCTGCCCTACAACATCACAGAAATAGCAAACTTGCAAAGATGACCGCCCCACAGAAGACTCTCAGTAACAACTCTGGCAGCACCACGCTGCTCTGACAGCAATTTGAGTATGCCTAAAGCACATACACACACAAATAAACTCTTCAGGAGGAGCAGGAGGACACCAAAAACTGTTCTCAGAAACACGGCAAGGAGTAACGCATATTTACATGGTGTTTATGATTGCTTTTTTGTTTTGTTTCTTACACCACAATTATGAAATATCCATAGGGCCTTCATTCACAGGTCTTTCCACAACACATCCTTGACAGTGGCAGCTGGGCATCAGCAGTTCTGATGTCATCCCTCTGTGCTAGGACATGCTAGGATCTCTGTATTCCTCCCAGGCTTCCTGGCACCTCCTCTATACTCTTCTTTACAGTTGCATTTTGCCCTGATCTCCTTGCCCCAATCTCCATACAGGCCTCCTGGGATTTTTGCCTGACTTCCTTGCTCATCAGGATGGACTGCTCCAGGCTTTGAAGGAGGTAATCCTTGGCTAACAACGAGCACTCTTGGATCCCTCCAACCTTCAGGTCCCTGTCCTATGGGATTCTTTTACGCAGATTCATGAAGAAGACAAAGTCTGCTTGTCCTGGTTATAGTGAGCCTCCAGCAGCTTTGGGGTGTCTGAACTTCCCTGTGAGCTCTAGGACTGAAAAATGCGAGGCTGCTTCCAGCTGTTTGCAGAGAGCTTCATTCACATGACTGATGAGGTTGGGAGGATATGCTCGTCCAGCCTCAAGGACAGAGCCTACAGGGAGTCCAAATTGCTGCCTCCAACTGCCCAATGGGAAGGTGTAGAGAAGGTGAAGCCAAGCTGTCCATGAAGTTGTATGGTGAAGCAACAAGTGGAAAAAATCACAGGTGGGAGCATGAGAAATTCCAATTAGGTGTAATGGAAAGCTTTTTCACCGAGACCACACTTGACCACATCTAGAAAGGCAACTTGAAACATCCAGAAAAGCAAAGAAATTTCCAGTTCTGGGTTTTTTCAAGGCCTGATGACTGGACAAAGCCCTGAGCAAGCTGATCTACACAAACTTACTTTAAGGAGAGGCTTGGACCTTCAGTGGCCCCTTCCAGCATAAATCACCCTGTACGTTTTGTCTTGTTAATGCAAAGTGAAAAGAAAGCTTTTCATCAGCCTTGAATGACTGCTCCCAAGCCTCTCAGTGGTTCAAGCTGTTCCAAACAGTTCAGTGGGTCTTGGACTCTGCTCAGCTAGAAGACCTAAATCAGGCAAATGTCAACACTCTATCACCACCTATTGATGTGCCTTCACATAGTTCTTGATAAATATTTGAATATACTAATGAATGACTGTGAAGAATAAGTTTGTAGGTGGAATGAGAAGGGCAGAAATGAGGGCATCAGGCAGCTGTACTCATAACATGCAGTCGTGTCCTTCTCTGCTAGGGATGAAAACAATTTCTTGCCAGGCATACAGTGTACCTGACAAAGACCATAACAGCAACATTTAGAAGTGCATGTGAAATAGCCTTATGGTGTGTATAATATGTATATATGTATAAATATGTGTATAAGTGTCGGAAAACAATCCTGTGAAGTGGTCATTAACCAAACACATCACATTAAAAGCTGTCAGACCATGCAACAAGTTGAAACTACTGACAGTGTGTACAAAAAGTGCCTTGCACTTTGATTGTTGGGTTCTGATCATGAACAGAAATAAGAAGGAGGAAGCTGTTTCCTGTGCTAAAAGTCTAATCCTAATATCAGAAAAACCCCAGTATTTTCATATCTATTGATGTGTGAATTGCTTTCCACAAAATTTGACTTTCTGATGTTACTCAAATTATCTCTGTTGTATATTAGACTTACTGAAGCTTAATTGTTTTTGGCTATGTTTTTGTTCATTTAGTTATTAGCTTATTTAAAACAGCCTTGCTATTTTTTACTGCATTTGCTGTATTTTTTTAAAATAGAAACATTTTTTGCTTTTCTTATATCTTATGGTGTACTATGAGCTGAAAAATAGTATGGTGCTGTCTGTGTAGCTAAAGAGATGAAGGCAATATATTTCATATTCCAGCTGGCAAAGAACTAAAGAAGACTAGTGACAAATCAGTAACACAAATATGCTTTTATCCTGTCCTTTAATTCTTTGGGAGATTCTTATTCCCCACTCTCCCAACCAGATTCCATAAAAGAATGTCATCTGAATTTTATGTGACTTTTTAACTTGCTTACAGATTTTTGTGGGATTTGAAAATCACTAGATTCCTCTGAAGAATGTTTAAAGGAAAACATGGGATTTGGCAAATTTGATAGTTATTACAAGTGAGAGAGGAGACATTAGAGGAATTAATCTATAGATGCCATTAAAAATTATCTCACTAATTAACAGAATCAGCAAAGCTGACTAAATGCTGATGTGCCTCAGAGGGGAAAAAAATGAAGCTAAAGGCACTAATGAAAATGATTCACCCAAGTGAACTAACTTGCTACTATAGTCACAAGTGTTGGAAGGAAAAGACCGTCCCAATAATGCCCATCTACACTGAATGGAAGTCTGGAGTGTGATTAGCGCTTTGCAGAGCATTAGACTACCTAAAGATGCAACAGAATCCTTACTCGTTTGCTTCCAACATATATTTGATAGAGAGTTTAATGTGCTCTTTAGAAACTCTGGAAACCAGCTTTCCTGTTTAATGATATGATATGAGATACACTGTGAAGGAAATACATCCATTCATAAATCACTTAAGTACTGTAGTTATAACCAGAATAATATCATTCATTATAATATCATATCGTCTTTTTAAAATAGGAAGTTCTTTTTAAAATAGAAAGCAGCATGAATATGTCTGACTTTGTCAGTAAAATGGTCTTAGAAGAAATCTTTACAAGAAGGTTTAAATCATAGATGCAAATCAATGGTTTAATGCCTGCAAAACTCTCACTGTGTTTTCAATCATGCCCGGAAAACAGAGACTAGCTGCCTTCTATTTCAGCCATGGGGACTTGAGCATCCTCTCTCTCCCTTTGGGAAAAAAAATCGGCAGTGAGCTCGGAGGGCAGAGACGAGGCAAATTTCCTCTGTGGCACTGCACCGGTGTCCTCTGCTCAGCCCGCAGAGCTCATGAACCCATGCGCTTGTCCTTAAGTGCCTGGTAGGGCATAATGAACCAGGACCCGGACCAACAGCGCAGGAAACACTTTCACTATTAGCAGGGAGACTTTATTTCAGAGATGCTTCTTGCTGATCTTAAGAAAGAAAAGCAGGCCCCACAGAGGTGCGTCACACGTACTTTGCCGTCTTTTGCTTTACTTGGTGGTTTCATCCTCCTACGTGTAAACAGGGCAGAAGAAAGCTTGCCTTACCGTGGAAGCCGTGCGCTTGTGACTATAGCTAGACATTAAGAATTAGCACATTTTATTGCAGGGAAACCACTAATTTATTTCCCTAGAACTAACAATGTAGTGTACTTAGAAAAAGCCTCCTGGCAGGATTTTGTCACGATCTAGGCGGGAGATGAACAGGTGTCATAACTTGTCATGTCTGAGCACAGTACATCTACCTGGCCCACAGTACATCTACCTTCTCTTCTCCTGCCTGTTCCCGAGCTCACACCCAGCCTTTTCGTCGGCGCACGGCTCGGACTAAGAGCTCCTTTAGCCGCAGGTACGCCGCCCGCCCGGGGCTCGGCGGGGCCGTCCCGCGGCGGCGGGGCCCGGGCGGAGCCGCCCCGCCCCGG
>VZRL01006285.1:362627-382258 GCA_013397895.1 Origma solitaria | reverse complement strand
CGAGGGCGCCTGGCCGAGTCCTGGCGGCGGCTGAGCTCCCGGCGCGGCTCCAAGCGCGCAGGACCCTCCTCGCCCGCGCTGGCGGTGAGTGACCGCGGCCGCGCTGCTCCGTCCGGGCACCTGCTGGCTCCGGGGGCTGGGCGGGGGACGGTGTGCACGAACCTGTTGCGCTTTGGGAAGAGGAGTCGCCTTTGCCGCGCGCTGAGCCCGACTTCGCAGTTGTTAGCAGCTGCGGGTCTCCGGTCGGGCTGGCCCCGTGCGCTCCCTGCGGAGCTGCGCTCGGCTCGCTGCTGGGAAGTAGCTGCTTGCGAGTCGTGCTCGTGTCTGCAGCTGGGGGGACAGGGGTATCAGTCATAAGCGAAGAACCCGAAGACAGGTAGGCTAAAAGCCACGCTCTTGGGAGCCAGAGGTTTTCCTCTTGGGTAGGTGTTTCCTGGTTGGTGTGTCTGCCCTCAGCCAGATCGGTGGGATGTGCCGGGAATCTCTGGGGTGGGTAGGCAAACGTTTTAATGGAGATGCATGCCACAGCATAGGTTACATATCAGGAAAACGAACGTCTTGGCCACACATACAGGGAAATCGAGAGAACAAATTGAGAGAACGACTAGAAGGAGGGACCTTTACTAAAGTTCTGATGGTCTTTCTCCTTGGGATCAGAATCTGACAGTTAGGTGTTGAACAAACACAGATTTTGGATTAACTGCTCATAATCCACGGACAGTCTCAGTCCTCGTGTGCTTAGAAACAAAATTGTGTATTCCTACCTAAAGCAGACTCTGAGGTCTGGAGTGATACACCTTATCCAACAGATCAAATGTATAATTTTGAAATAAACACATACTTATAAGCTTTTGACCTGGCAGTAAGATGACCACAGGTTGAGTGTCAGTTGGGGAAATAATATAAGGTTGAAGAGACTTACAGTAGAAAGGATGTCATGGCAACAAGAAAGCATCAGACAAAGTAACAATATTATCTTGTGGAGGGGGAACAGGAGTAGTATTGCATTTAACTGTACCACGCTCTAGATTAAAATACTATAATTTAGGGTGGGTTTTTGGAGTGGGGTTTTTTTGACAATACACTAACTTCTCTTTGTAATAGATGGCATAAACCTAGGTAAGAGCTGTATCACCAGAACTCATCAGAAAAATGCACAGTGCAGTTGAGAGTTGCTTTTGGTTGGTTGCTTTGTGGGGGTTTTTGTTTTGTTTTTGGGGGCTTGTTGAGTTCCTGTTGCTCTAAACAAAGTTGTTGTTCTTGTGGCTTACAGCTGAGATGAATTCTTACTCCAGCCAGAACCCTGAATGAGATTCAGGTTGCAAGTGTTTCGCCAGAATTGAAAGGTTGTATTAATCTTTGATTAATTTTTGCTTTTCCAGAATCTTTCTGAAAGGATGAGCACTTTTCTCCTCTTTTCCTCTCTAAAGCAATACTGTATTGGTGTTTTTATGTTAGTGGATTTGCTTTGCATTAAAACAACTAAACTTCATAAAGCACAGGACAGATGGGAATGACAGATTCTGAATTTTTTTGTTTGTTAATTTGTTGGGGTTTTTAAAAAAATTTTCTCAGTTTTTTTTTAAATACTGTTCTTTTGTTGAGAATGGTAACAATTAGCTTGTTTTCTTCATTTATGCATGACTTTTTTAATGAGAGCATAGGATTTATGAAATCACATTTCATCACTAAGAATAATTCACTTTGAATCATTTTCCAAAGCAATGCCAGAACATACTAATTCTTAAGACATTTCCCACCAGAACCTTTTTCTTTTCCTTCCCACGTGCACCCACACTATGTCTGGGGAAAAAAAAGAAAATAAAGTGTAAGATTTAAATCCTTTTATCATCACTGTTTTGGCCTCATCCCCCCAGCCTTGTCTCCCAGATTTTATTTTTCCTGTAGTGACTTCTGTTTGTCTGCCACAGTGTACTTTTTAAAGGTTGTCACTTTTCTGAAGAAAATTTTTGGGGATCAGTGCTGAAGTAGGAGTTTGGAACAAGTGATGCTGTGCATGTGTACTTTTTGGTTGTGTTTTTTTCTGAAACCTCTATTTTCTGGCCTTCCTTTTCTTTACACAGTTGTAGAAATCGCTGATACTGTTGTTTCACACTTATTCATTACTTTTTATTTTTCACTGAATAATCCTAGGAGTTGGCTTCTGTTTCATTACTTTTTTTTAATTTCTGAGGAATAATTGGTAATTTTATTTCCTTACCAACATGTCAGGGGGTGGGGTGGGGGGGAGAGGAGGGAAAAAAAGGACGTTAAATTTTATTTATCTTGTTTTCATATTAGTCCTTGAGTGATAGAGAGGGAGTTGCTGCATTGGCAGGAGCTGAAGAATTGAAGGATGTTTGAGATAGAAAGGATTTGCAATAGCCAGCATTGCCTAGAGTACACATGTGGCTGACTCCAAACAATCTCTAACTATAAAACTTTTATCTTTGTTTAGAATGACCCTGGTTACATTATGAGTAAAGGCATTACATACTGAAGGAGTGAAGTATGGTTATAGCTTTAGAAATTAAGCCTTTCCTGCTTTTTTATTCTCTCCATCATCTGCTTGTGTAACTCTGGAAAGCAAAAGGTGAGTGGAACACCCTCCGTCTCAAGGTGATGAAAATTTTGCCGTGCAAAACTACAGATCACATTTTGGATCATGCTGAATTTCTGCCCACAAAGAGGACTCTCTGGATGTTTTCTGCCAAGATCCTGAGTGTCTTTTGTACTTATGGCCTCTGAATTATGTGAAGTTTTCAACCCATTTCAAGCAGATGCTGCACAGTGTTCTAGTTCAATAAAAATGGAGATAACTCTCTGCTCTGCGCTCCAGTTTCTGATCACAGCAGCTTTTTTTCTTTTTTATTCAAAGATAATATTGCTTTTGAGATGAAATTTCCCCCCAGGTATTTACAGTAGCTCAGATACAAAATGACAAGTGAGAAATATATGAACACATGAAATAAAACTTTATTTTGCTGTGGCATCATGTGAAATTATAGCTGTGAAGTAGGTCATTGGTCCTGTCCTGGATACTGAAAATCAGATGTACAAAAGAGTAAAAGAGATTGATGAGAAGTAATCAGCTCCCTTTATGGCAGAACTGATCTATGTGTATGTAGGTGAGGAACAATGTATGTACAGGTGTAATCTGGTGAGTGAAGAGCTGGATTTCAGATTGACTTGTCATGGAGTAGATTGAACAAAACTTCACTTGGTCTCCGAGTTTCACATTTGTGAATTTAAGAAATGGCCTGTCATTTTCCCTTTCTCAATTACAGTGGCCCTGAGTTGTGAGAGAAAATGATGGAGCAGAGACAGAAAACAAAAATACAGGGTGTGGGGGGGAACAAGGCAGAATTTGGGCATGTTAAAATAAGGTGCACCTTATTATTATTATTAACAAAAGCAATATTATCTTTGAATACAGGGTGTGTATCTGCCTGCACACTGCTTGGGATTTGAGCAGGAGCAACAAGAGCTCAACCTGTGGCCAGAGCTGCAGCGTTCTGGGATATTTGTGATGTGGTGGGGCGGTGCTGTGATGGATGGAGACAAGCCCTTTAGCAGAGGCAGGCAGCGAAGAGGCAGAGTGTGAAGAGCAGCTCAGATGTGTGGGGCTCAGGACTGTGTAAGCTTGTGGGTCAGGGTCAGAGGAGAGTTTGTTGAGAATGCTGGAATGTGTTACAGAGCACTGACCAGGGTGAGGAAGCAGATGGAGCTTTCTCTGAACAACCTGAGGGAGGCTCTGAGCTGCAGACCTCTATCGTCATTGGGAAATGTAGAACATCAGAACACCAGCCACCCAGGAGATTGCTGGAAGTTAAGGAAGACTTTTTGTTACTGAATGGTCCTTGAGCAGCACACTGTGACCCTGTCCATAGAAGGCTGACTTGTTTGCTCATTTGAGCTGTTGTATGGGGCTTTTTTCATACCATAGCTCAAATGTATTTGTCTTTTCTGCTGGCAAATGGAAACAATGTTCTTGTAAGAACTATGCTGCAGTTTTAGATGAAAGCAAGGTGGTGCAGGTGCTGTTATTGCTGGTGATGAGGAGGAGCTGTCTGCAGGCCCCTCTCCTAAAATGTTTTTGTCCTGCAACCAAGGAATTTGTGTGGCACAGTGCAGCTTGAAGGCATATGTGCAGTCCAGCACAGTTCAGTTTACCTGGTGTGTGGATTGCTGACTCCTTGAGATGCTGTGGTCTCCCTGTCAGGACCCCTATAGATGGAGAAGGTGACACAGTGGCAGCAGACACAGACAAGGCAGGTCCTCATCACCTGTGTCTGCCGGGCTCTGCCCTCAGTGACTTGGCTGAAGGAGGAGAGGAGGTGTTGGCTGAGAGTGACAGTCAAGTCAGGCATCACTCAGAAGCACCTGACCCACACGTCCATGGGACCTGTCCTGCCTGACCCACCCCTTATGCCTTCTGCGACATGATTGGGATGAGAGAGAGCAGCAAATGCCACCTATCTTTGTTCTCGGCAGGCTTTTGTAGCTGGCTTTTTTGACACTTTAGTCTGTGAGGGATGATGTGCTGGTGGGGGAGGACCAGTGGTGGAGGCAGGGCCTGGGGACAGTGGGATTTTTCCAGCCTTGCGGGTTTCACATCCCAAATGGGTAAAGCCCTGAGCAGCCTGATCTGCCTCTCTCAGCAGCAGCTGGAACTGGAGACTTCTCCAAGTCCCTGGCAGCCTGAGTTACCTTGGGATTGTGTAAATCAACATTAAAGTATTTTGAGGTTTAATTTACAAGATGCACACTAGCACAGCTAGTAACTGTTGCCTGTACTTTGTCTTCTTGAAAATCTTAAAAGCATACCTACACTGGTTAACAGAAATGAAAACATACTTTTTAAGAAAAAATCAAAATAGTAGTTCTAGCCCAGGGCAGGGACTGGTAAAATAGTCTGTGGATACTCTTAGATGGAAAATAACACTTTTCCTGGCTGGTGTCCCTCCTGCATGGGTGGAGAATCACCCCTCCCTGGAGCTGCCTGCCTTGTCCAGGCCCTGCTCCTTGCTGCTGGAGGATTCAGCTTGGAGGAGGTGGTTTAGAGCAGGTGTCCATTACATTTGAGCACAATACTTTCCCGGTGCTTTTGTTAGCAATAATGGGTCCAATAAGACTGGAAACCAGAAATCTCAGTCAGTGGTATGACTGGGAGGTGAGGGCCTGGGCAAAGTAAGCCTACAAGAGGTGCTTGTGCAGGTTGCAGGTCAGATGTTGTGCTGCTCTTGGACTTGTGCCATCAGATGAGATGTAATAGAGTTTACTACTGATTCGGTTTTACTGTCTTTAAAGGAAATTGTTTTTATTGTTAATTTTTTAAAGTTCTTGGTAGCAGAAGGGAACCTAACTAATTTGTGCATGAACAATTTGTCACGTATGAGAAACTGTAAATTTTGTCTAGCTTTTATTTTAGTCAGATGCTTTTTTTCTTAATTTGTGCATCTATAAAGTGTTTTTAAAAATTTGGTATAGTATATAGCAGAGTGTTTTCATGTATTTTTAAAATTTGTTTCTGTGTGCTGTGGATGAGGAATGCTTTTTCTGACTGTTTATTTGGATTCTTTAGTAACAAAGCTAGAAATTATGACTATTTAAGCTTCAGTTTAAACAAGGTTTCCTGAACCCAAATTTGAGGCTGCCTTTTAAAAACTCTCCTGAATGTGTTACCTGGTGTCTCCCTGCAGCAGGCTTCCAGTGAGGAAACCTGTCAAGAAACTTCCTGTAGTAGAACAGTCCTAAATACTTCTCTGAACAGCTGATCTTGTGTTTGTTCCTTTAGTAGGGGCTGGAAAAAAATTTGCATTCTCTGCATTACGTCTTGGGCAATGTATGTGAACTAGTCTGTTAAGTAGTGTGATTTTTAAAGGTTAGTCATTCATTATGATTTTAAGGATCAGGTTTTTATCAGAAGTGAAAATGTTTTTGCTTGCCTGTTAGCATTCTTGTGAAGGCGTTCTCTATGGCATGGACCTAGTAGTGCCTGTTGCTGGATAAACATTCATAAACCTCTGCTCTTAGTATGAAGTGACTTTGAAATAGCTAAATTTTGTGCTGAAGGAAAAGTTTCAGATTTTGGATTTACATAATTCTGGAAAATGCTTATATAGGGAAACCCTCAGAAGTCCCTTTAATGATGATTTATTCTATGACTTTAGCTTTCAGGAGTAGTCTTCTGTACTTGGTAGAGCAGAGTGTAATATTGCTGACTGCAGTCGTATGCAATGCAAGTCACTGCAGAGCTATAATGTGATTTTTAGCACTAAAGATAAAGGAACCCAGGAAAAAAAATACAAAACCCCATGAAGAGGGGAAATGAATTCTCATTAAAATAACAAAACAGAACAATAGTTCAATTTCCACAATTTTCATCTGCTTGTCCCCCCTGAAAAGACATAAGGGATTATTGTTTTGAAGGCATAGCATGTAAGAAAATACCAAGGACTGAAGTTATTTTGTTCTTTTTCTTCCATTCTTGTGGAGATAATAATAATTAATTATTAATGTATGGCCTATTCTGTATCTGAAATGAAAGTACATGTATTCCAAAAGAAGGTAGTGGTTTAATAATTAGAATGATATAGCCAAACTCCATGAGCAGAATTTAAAAATTATTCATAATTGGGGATTTCTGACTTTATCTCATTTACTTCTTTGGAGCCTGATGATTTTTAAGTGGTGAGTGACCTCTCTTTTTATTAAAATATTGATTTAAAACTGAATATCCAAAATGAATAGACATCTTTTAAATCATGAGCACTTGCAGTTGTATGCTGGATGTGGATAAACTGTGAGTCTGAGAGTCACTGATGTAGAGGTGCTGCTGTCCCTGACCACTCCACAAAAAGCAAAGCAGGCTTCTGAAGGCTCGCTTTCCTGTAGGACATTTTATCTCTTATCTTTCTGTGCACTCGCTCAGGTGCTTGAAAACACTGGATTTAATTAAAAAGAGAAATATTTTTAAATTGCAGACAATAACTAATGAACAAGTGAAAAAAAAAGAAAAAAGTATAAGGAGATGAGAAATCTCTAGACCTGTGACAAGGAGCATGGAAACTACTGTCTAGATCAGGAGACTGTTTTACTTTTTCCCAATCTTTTTTTGCAATGGTTTTATTTATGCTATAGGAAGCAGCTACTATGAGACATGTATGTAGGCTTTTGGAATTCATCTGAGGCTTATGAGATGTTTTATTCATCACAACATAATACGGACAAGTACTTCTTAATCTATTGGAAATGTTAATATTGGTTAAGAAAGCAGAAGCATATTTTATCTTGCATAGCTTAGTCTAACACTGGCTGGGCAGTGATACATGTGTCCTGTTATAAGCTATTGTCTGTGTTTGTAGCTGAAAGCAAGTCTTTCCAGACATAATTTATTTCTTCTGATGAAACAGCATTTCAACAATCCTGTGACGTTTCAAAATGAAAGTGGAAAGAAGAACAGTGTTCTTATTTCCTGGTACATGTATTTTTTTTCCTGATATTCTTATGTTCTTTTTGCTTTTAGGTAACATAATTGCTTTAATGACACAATGAAAGTATTTTGTAAAGAGTGTTTTGTAAAGAGATTACCTGTTCAAAATAGGTAATCTCCTGTTTCAATTTTCTTAAGTTTGCTGTGAACTGCAGAGAAACTGACATTATAAAACCCTGAGAATCACAGTGACCACAGAGGTGAAAGGAGAAAAAAATTAGAATATTTTGTCTAAATAAACAAGCAAATGAAAACTTTCTGCTTACTACTGCCAGATTTTAAGTGCTTGCTCTCTAGAAATAGTATAGTAAGAAAAAGCATGTGAGGGTAATGTGCTAATTTATTGCAGCTACTTATTCTGTCTTTATTTCTCAGTATTTCCCCTGTGCGAATCATAGAATATACTAAGAGGGAAGGGACCCATCAGGATCACTGAGTCCAATTCCTGGCCCTGCACAGGACAACCCAAAAATCACACCAAGTGCTTGAGAGCTTTGTCCAAACACTCAGTCTTGGTGCTGGGACCATGGGCCTAAGAGCCCTCTGGGAAAAAATAATGTTTCCTGATATCAAATCTAAAGCTGTCCTGACTCAGCTTCATGCTGTTTGCCTGAATCCTGTCACTGGTCATGAGAGTGGAGAGGTCTGTACCTGCCCATCTAATTCCCCTCATGAGGATGTTGAAGACCACAGGGAGGTCTCCCCTCAGTCTCCTCCAGGCTGAACAAACCAAGTGACCTCAGCCAGTCCCCATAAGGCTTCCCCTCTTGACTCTTCACTATCCTCGTGGCCTCCTTTGGACACTCTCTAAAACAGCTCAATGTCTTTTTTGTATTGTGGTGCCCAAGCTGGAGCTGAGGCTGCCCCAGCCGAGAGCAGAGCAGGACAATCCCCTCCCTTGCCCAGCTGGCAATGCTGTGCCTGATGCCCTTCAGGACAGGGATGTCCCTCCTGGCTGCCAGGGCACTGCTGACTCCTATTCACCTGTCCACTGACCAGGACCCCCAAGTCCCTTTCAATGGCACTGCCCTCCAGCATCTCATTCTCCAGTTTATTCACACATCCAAGGTTGCCCTGTCCCAGGTGCAGAATCCAGATCTTCTTGTTAAACTTCGTATGGTTGGTGATTGCTCAGCTCTCTAATTTGTTGAGGTCTCTGCAGGGCCTCTCTGTCCTTAAGGGAATCAACACCTTCTCCCGGTTTAGTGTCACTGGCAGACTTACTTAGTATTCCTTTGAATCCCGTGTCCAAGAGGTTGAAGGGAACTGGGCTGAGGATGGAGCCCTGTGGAACCCTACTAATGAGCAGATTCCAGTCTGATGTTACCTCATTCACTATAACCCTTTGTGCCCAGCCCATGAGCCAGTTGCTCACTCATCAGGTGACATCCAGCCCTGTGCTGGATGTTTTGTCTAGAACGATTCCGTAAGAGATGGTGTCAAAGGGTTTGCTGAAGTCCACGAAGGTTGCTTTTACTGGTTTTCATAGATCGACTCAGTGGGTTACGCTGTTGTAGGAGGAAATCAGGTTTGATAAGCAGGAGCTCCCCCTCATGAAGCTGTGCTGGCTGTGACCGATGACTGTGTTTTTTCACAGTCATCCCAGTGTTTTTCAATACCTTCCAGAATAATCTTTTCCATTACTTTACCAGGCGCTGAAGTGAGATGGACAGGCTTCTAGTTTCCAAAGACCTCCTTCTTGAGCTTTGTGAAAATTGCAGTATTTCCCAGCTTCCAGCCAGCTGAGACCTCTCTGGATTCCTAAGACCACTCCAAAATCATCAAGAGAGGCTTTTTGATGGCATCAGCCAGCTCTTTGAGTATTCTCAGATGAATCTCATCAGGCCCCATAGATTTGTAGGGATCCAGCTGAGTAGTTTAAAAGTAGAACTAAGGTGAATCTAACCTGGAATGTTGAAGTTGCTTTCTTATTAGGAAAGCTGACAGGTTAAAATAAGTTTCAGTATTTGCTCTCACTTTTTGTTTTCATTTTGAAGATAGTTATTACGGAGAATCCCAATCTGCAGTAACTTTACTTATTCAGGTTTCTCTGGTTCTGCAATGAAAGCCAACTTTTGTTAAAGGTTTCCCAGACACAAGAAGTTCTTAATGGTCAGATGTGCTCCTAGGTAATTTCACTAGTGGTTTTCACTGGTGGTTACTCCAGAGAATAGGACGCAAGGAAAGGAAATGCATGTATCTGGATGACTTAGAATTTGAAAGGGCCTGGTAGGAAGCTTTGTGTCTCAAAAAGTTGTCATAGGACATTACTGAGGCTGTAGTAGTATCAGAAGCTGTGAATGAAGCTTGGAGAGAAGAGGAAAAATACTGAGGCAACAAGGCAGGCAAGTGAGACTTCAATGAGCTTAGCAGTGAAGGTGGATGCAGTGAGATTCACCTCACAGCATGACTTTATTTGTTCTCCCATTCAGTTATCAAAATTGTAATAGGGCTGGATTTGATTCAATATAACTGTTTTGGAGACAACAGTTTTTGACTTTTAGATATGCATTTTGCTTTCAAGAAAATATTTCCTTAATGTTTGGGTATTAGAATTATTTTAAAAGCTGGTATTAAAAGACATCTGCCAATCTTTACACTGACAATGGAAGAACACAGATACTGTGTTGTATGAAAACACAATCAGAATTCAAGCTTTCAGCCCATGTGGACAAGAACTACAAAGACTCAAATTCATTCCTGGCACAACGTGTTTGAAGTTGATAGGATATGCTCTGATGTTGAGCATGCAAAACTTTTCAATATAAGATTGTGAAAGTCTAGAGATACTATAAAGTTTTTAAGAGTTCATAAAATTAATTCACGTAAGCCATTAAGAAGGCAAGCACCTCCGTTATGAGTGTTCTCTTTTAGTAGATTTGACAGCCTTACTAAAAGGTAAGGTAGTTATTTCTCTGAAGTACTGAGAGGACTTTAGAGATGTCTTGTTTCACATTGTTGCATCAAGTGTGTCTTGATGCAAGTACAGCAGTAATGATTTATTCCTCTGCCAGTGTTGGAGTGTGACTGTACAGGTGCCATTTCACATTCCAAGTAGGGTGACATTACTCAGACTACAGAACAGTTACACTGCCTACAGTTGCTGAAAATCTAAGCTGTGTAATTACAAAAATGCAGAATACAAGAGGTGAGTTGCCACACACAGCATTCTTAATGGTGCAGAAGAAAGTGGTTTCATTACCTGAGACACCGTGCTGTTGATAACATGAGTTTTCTGTGGTACTTAACAGAGGATACAACTAGCAAAACTGCAAAAAAAAAATCACAGAAGGATATTATTCGAAAGCTAACCGATGAATATCCTTCTGTTACTAGATTCTCAAACAAGTGTTGAATTTTAAGTCAGTAAAGAAACACACACATGATTTTGGTTTATCAAGGATTTTTCTCATTGTTACGAGAAGATGTTTCTAGGCTGCAAAGATGCTAATTTGGATTTGTTTTCTTACAGACATGAGTTAATCACTGCATGCCAAATAAACAATGACTGTGAGATATAAACTAAGCACAAGTTGCTGCTTGCATCTCTATAACCTACGGACTGCTGCATTGCCATTTCTTGTGGTACCCCAATGCCACAATAGTCACAGCAACTTTGTACAAAAATGTCTGTTAAAGCAGAAATTTGTCTTAACCATTTATTCTGGCTTTTTTGAAAGGGGATGAGGATAAAATCCAACATCCTCACTGCTGCATACTTTTAGGGGGGTTTCTAATTCAAAGAGGAAATTAGATTCCTATGTGCAATGACTTAATTTGGCTCAAGAAAAAATGCAGTTCATCTAGCTTCTGTAGATCGCTCTTTGCACTCACCAAAATATTCGTGTGCTTCCCTTTTCTCATCATAAGCACCTCTTTTTCCACTTTTCATATTTAGTTGCTTGCAGGACTGTCTGAACCTCCCACAATTCAGTTTCCCTTTTAAGAAATTAATTGTATTTAAAGATGTCAGGCTTTTCTTGGAAATCAGTGGTTTATCTGTGTGTACCTTCCCTGGACTGTTCTCTTTGCATGTGTTAGCTGTCCTGTTCTTTCCTTCAGAGTTTCTGCAACACTGAGACTACCATCTCTATGCATATTTTCTCTTCCCACTCCAATTTTCATATATATGTATATGTGTGTGTGTGTGTATGAATGTGTGTATGTAGATATCCATACAAAGTATTTTTGAAAGATGAGTCATAAGGGTGCATTTATACTGTGCTATTTTTGAAGAATAAGCAGAAGTGCTATTAAACTGAAAAGCATTGATGGGCTCATCCTACTTTTTAATTGGGTTTCTTATCTATAGACAAGTACAGGATCCCTGAAGAAATGTCTCTTTACCACAACTGACTCAGTATCTCCTACCCACTAATTTATTTTGGTTCTCACAGCCTTTCCTCCTTTGTTTCATTTTCTTAGAAACAGCAGTGTAGTTAATATGATGCTCAAACTGCTACCTGGCTCTTTCTGAGTCAGGCAAGTTGAGGCGTGGGCTGGAGCTTAGAGCTGTCTCAGACTCCACCTGCCAGAACTGAAAGGGCTGGTGAGAATATCTGGTACTCCTCTGGCTAGTCAGGAGTCTTATGACAGAAAACAAGCCATTTAATGTTGAAACTGGAGGCAAGACTTAAAAAAGGTGCCTGTCTAAATATGCGTTCTGTCTGGCTTTTTCCTCTTTTGTTTATTTATTTTTTAACTTCAGGCAAAAGTTAAAAGAATGTAATGACAAATTTGTATAAGGATGTTTCCTCATCCATTTCCAGCTCATTTGCCATTGTAACAGGATAGCGAAGTGATTCTCATTTCTGAGCAGAAACTGAGATAGTGTCTGATAGAGAGAGTCTCTGATAGATAACTCTCATAATATTATTTAATGTCATGATTTTGAGGGTAGTCTTTAGTTTTGAGCTGAAAATATAAGGTGTATTCCATCTGCGTAAAAGTTAAAATATTTTTAATTACCTAGTGATGGTGACTCTAAAAAAAGTCTAAATCCTACAATCTTACAAGCATGTTTTGCTTCACTACTATTAGCATTAGAAAGCTATCACTGGTATGCATCCTGTACTAATGACCCTGATGCATATGATGATATTGCAGGCAGCAAGGGAGATCACAGTTTATTGCTAGGTTGTTTTTTGGGATGGGTGTTCTACTAACAGCTGCTTATCTCAGTGCAGAGTGGATGCTAAAGGAAGGAACACTTCAAGTCAAATTGAGAAAGTTGAGGATCTTTCGTTGTTTCACTAATTTGAGTAGATGAGATGCCTATACCATCATAATCAGATCTAGAGTACTGAGAATACGGTCTAAGCTCCATTCTGCTAAAATCCTTAAGCGTTTTCTTAATTAGTTTTATTAACGGCAGAACTTCAGCTGCTGGAGTTACCAGGCCTCTGGACCTTGATGTTCCCTTTAACTAGAAATCAATACTTTGCTGCCGATAGGGAGGATATGATAAGTGTCAAATTGTATGATGTAAATCTGTTAAAATTTTACAATGTAAATCAGCTGTTAACATGCTGATTCTGCTGGAATCATTTGTTACGCTGTTACTGTGATAATTGCGTATTCATGCACACAACACCTAAAATTGTTGTTAAGGCTGGTGATAGACAGGCACATGATTCAGTGCATAATTAAGTAGATATGAAAAGTATAGGTATTAGTTGGGAAATTACTCCACTTGCCTCCACCTGCTCTTGTTCAATGGAATTTTTTTATTTTTCATGGTATTTTCTAGATATGCCACAGCTACTGTTCCATTCAGAGATCCAGTGTATCTGGGTTATGCATGCAGATAAGGAATCTAGCACACACATGGTAGATCAGCTAGAAAACAAGTGCTTTCTAAACGGGCTTATGTATGGGTGGTACATTTGTCATCTGCTCTTGGACTCTTCTGGGTTTTCACACATGTGAAATGTGTGGCACAGTGTGTGAGTTGTTTTATTCTTGAAAAACTCACTGTGCAGGACAGCCACTGTTCTCATTGAAGGAAGAACCATTTGCTCATTCCCGAATTTTAAGCAGTGACTTGATATATTAGGAATCCATCGTATTGTTTACTCTAAAACTCCTGGAGGGCTGGTGTAATATGGAAGAAATAGGACATTTAAAAAGTCTCTTACAAATTTTTTTGACTACCAAGTTGCAGTAATGTAGGCAACCTTCTCTTTTGATTTCTTAAAGATTTGCTCTGAGATATAATGGTTATAGTCTTAATTTTAATTAAAACTTAAGGCAAGCACCATTATTTTCACAATGCTTTTAGAAATGGGGTTTTTTTGCAGCTGACCATATGCTTTTTCCTAGTCTACTTCAGCATCGTACCAGAAATTCTGGCCTATTCATTTGCCTTATTTCCTTGCAAGAGAGGTCACAATTGAACTGCTGAATTGTTACCCCTACAGAGATAAGATGAAATTATGAAAGGGAATAATAATTAGAATATATGTTAAAATGTAACAGCTCAAAGATGAGTTTTTTCTTTAAAAGTCAGTAAATTTAAAGTGCATGGATGTTACAGAAGTATATATGACTTAGTTAAAAAGAAGTGCTTGAAGAAAAAGTTACTCTTGGTACATACTGTTGTTAGTTTTTCACTTGTAGCCTTAGAAATATTTATGACAGAATTCTCTATTGAATTTGGAACCTGTCAGCAGATGTCAACAACAGAAGGAAAAAAATTTCAATTAATCTGTTATCAACATGTAGTTAGGTCTGCCCTTTCAAAAGAGTGCTGTAGCTTTTGGGAGAGAACAGAAACAAAAAGAAAGTTAATATTTTTGAAGGGAACGTCTCATAGCTATTTCTTTTTTCTCTCCACAAGGAGAACTGAAATTTTTGTTGAACACAGTCATCCATTTGCCAGACATTGTGGGATGTGTCTGAAGAACATTGGCAAAAAAATATTGAGATCTTTCATTACTGTTGTAGAAAAACACACAGTTAAGGCATGTATATGTGTACAGGCTACAGTCTACCTATTGCAGCAAGAAGTCTTAGAAGCAAACATTTTTGTAATGAAAAAAGAGCTCAATGCTTCAAGTCAGATGCTTAGGGTCTTCAATTCTGAATCAGTACATTGGAATGAATTTTACTTCAGTGTGTGCAGTGTGAAAGTGTAAATCTGATGATTTTTCCATATCACATAAAGTTTTCCATTGAAATGTAATTCCACTTGAGCACGTCACATGAGAACTGATTCACAAGCATATATATACAAGATCAGATTACAGCCCATAGTAATAAATAATTTTGTTTCAGTCTGGTTGGAGAACGGCTCCAAATAAGTCTTGAACAGAGCCTCAGAAAGAGAGCAGAAATAGTCTATCTAAGCAATGTGGAGAAACAAATATTAGCCCTCTGGGTTTCAAGGGACCTATGTGCAGAATGTGATTTCATAGTCTCTTGCCTGTAATTTCTTCTGAATTTTGTGTCCTTAAAAGTTCTCTACAGCACTACAGGTGCTGGACTCTTGCAGAGCTTTGTTGTGTTTTCTTCTAGTATAAAGGCTGTTTTCTCAGATGGCAATGATTTATTTAATGAAGTTCTGTGTGTGAACACAACTCTCGATTTATCCTGAGTAGCACTGTTAGTGTGCTGCCATCTCCACAAAGTCTTCCTGCCATGGCACTTGGAGAATTTTGGTTCCTCTTTAGCTGCATGCTCAGTGTGTTACGACAAATCAGTTGGGTTCCTGCTCAGCCAGGATCGTACCTGGAAGTAAAGCATAAGACTGATTTGCTGGTGATCAGGCAAATGCTAATGGGATGTAAACAGTGAGAAGAAAGAAATCCAAAAGTTACTCTTGCCATTTCTGAATTTGGCTATACTTTATGTACTAATATAGTTATATCATGTGACTCTACAGTCTATATTGTGCAAAACTTGCCTTTGCCATATATGCTAATCCTGGCATTGCATTGGGCATGTGTATCCTTGAATACATGGAACTGTTCTGGATGTCCCAAAAGAACAAGGGCTGATGCATGTGAGAGAAATGCAGCCTTGATCACGTCATTTAGTGTTAGATGCATCCAGTAACAATGTAGAGGTGACTTAGAAAATTCCTTATAAGTTTCCAGATGACAGACAACTGGGCAATCAAGCTTTAGCAAGTTTTTGGCTGTTTTGTCACTTTTTACATCTACCCTGTGATGCATTTTAGGCTCAAGATCTCACTTGCACAAGCATGTTTTCACCTCTTTGGAGGATCAGTTTAAGGAAATGGCTGTTACGATTAAAGATGCAATTTATAGACCTGCTAGAGGAGGTCACGGGCTGAGAACTTATTTAATGTGGACAAAACCTCAGGTAGTTCCAGTGTCAGCCCAGTAGTCTGCCCTGAAACCAGAAGGGGCCAGAATTAATTGAAAGTATGGAAGGTGTCTCTGCATTGCTTTGTCTATGTCTCCATTATTTTAAATGCTACAATATGATCCTTCCTTAAATGTATTCATCATTTAAAAGCAGATGGGTCTTTTGCATGAAGTGATTAGCAATTATTTTCCCTTGTTCTAGTCTAAATTTATTCATGGCCTTTATGATCTATTTGTTGTTGTTTTGATGTCAACCCTCAGATGAGAAAAGGTTTATCCTGCTGGTGTTATCAGTAAGTGACAGAAGTTAATCTATCTCCTATCTTCAGACATCTTCCCCACTCAACAGCCCTTCTCTGTGCTTACTCTAAAGGAAGCAAATCCTCACCTCTGCCCCCAGTTTTCTTTCCATAAATGGTTAGGTAATAATTTTGAAATTCTGTATCAGTAAACGTACTTTCTTCCCTGGAAAAATATTTCTTGATACGTCTTAGGACTTGGTGGCATATAGTCTTATTATCTAATCCCCCTTGTCTCTTAACAGCTGTTGAGCGTATAGTCTTGCCCTTTTACTACGAAGTGGTCTTCTCTTGGCTCACGTGGGTAGTCATCCAGGTATTTCTGTGTGTTTGGTGCTTTCCAAAATTCTGCCATTAAAAATGTGACTGGTGTTACTGAAACAGTTTTTCACATGAAGGTGACTTACGAAGGTATGGGATAAGACTGAGTTCCAGAATGATACATGAGGAAACCTGCTGGAAACCTCCCTCTTGTCTTATGCATTTTTATTCATAAATATACCTTCATGTAGTTTTTCCTTTCTTTAACAATTTAATCTCCTGTAGTTTATCTCACCCTTGTTACGTGTCAGTATATCAAATGTTTTATTAGAGTCAAAAGAGTAAAAAAATATTATTACGCTTCCCTTTTATTCAGAAGTCTGGCTCTTTTTATCCAAGGAGGCTGTGTGGGCTATCCAACAAACTTAACTTTTGCTGGACTTCCTCAAGTTGTTAGTCCTAAATGTAATGGGAACAGCTAGCTGGTTTTTTTCTGTAGAGCTGTATGAAAAATCAGGGTTTTTTTTATTTTTGTTTTTTCTTAGTTTTGGGGAGGATGGTTTGGGAGTCTCAGGACTAACAGCACTACTGATGGAGTTTAGTCCTGCACTTATGTGTACAAGAAGTTTGATTTTATTGAAGAACCAGGGAGGCCATAGCAAGGGTGAGGTGTGGCATTTATGTTCCTCAAGCAGTCTTTTGATTGTCATTTGCATTAAAATGTCTAAAGACTCCCACATATGTGTATCTTTTCCCTTAAGTCCTCTGCTTCCAGTGGAATAACTTATAATTAAAAAATAGTCTTGAAGCCTGACATATATTTGGCTTGGCATTGCCATTACATAAAATTCTAGACTTTTTGTAAATGCAGGCACTGTCATTTGTGATCCAATTTTGACAAGTTTGTTGAATCTTCCTACTGAAACAAAGGTTGTAAGTACTGAACACATTTGACAAAAATTCTGCTGGCAGAGGATGGCTCCCATCCTCTCTTCTGGGGAGATGCTGCTTTACATTCTCCTTTTTGTGTATGTGAGGGCTCCCAGGAAGAGACCAGGGTCATTCAGGTCAGGGAGGCAGAAGAAGAGTTTTGTAAAGGGAGCTGATGAAAAAGCTGAAATTCAAAGATCTGAACAGTTCAGGTGGCAAAGGAGATTCATGTGCACAAGATAAACAGAGGAGTCTTTACAGGAGCGTTATGAAAACACATGGTAACATCAAATACGAGTATGTGGGGAAAGCCTTGGTGTATCAATCTCAAACAACATGAATCCACCTTGAAATGAATTCTGTGGTGTGATTTAGATGCTGCAGAGGATACTTGGGATATTTGACAGGGACCACTGCAAATTCCTAAAGCCATTTTCTCAGGCCAGTAACTCACACCTGACAGTAACTGTTTTTTAAGGTTTTAGTGCTAAGCGGGAGCCACAGACTTTCCAGAGGTATGCAACTTGTTTTTAGTTCTGTGTCCTGGTAAGAAGCTTGGACACATCAATACTGTGTGGCCAGATGAAATCTGTTTTAGACATAGGGCCTCTTCCTTGTTGAGAAGTGGTAAGTATTGGAAGGTGTCTTATATTCTATATTTTTATGCAGTGTTTGAAAGTCTCCATAAAAGGGCAAGGAATGTACACATGACAAGTAGAAAAATCAGTTAGTCTTTTTGTACTTCAAATACACATGGCAAGCAGTATAATTTGCAGGTTTTGCCATCATAGAAACTACCTTGTATAGCCAGAGGGGAGAAGGTAACCTGTAAGATTGCATTATTTTCCCTGTTCCTGGCACATGTTTGCTCTTACGTGACTCACTGCCGTAGATTTCCTCATCAAGGTTCAGGTTAAACAATGGTACAGAAATTTTGACCACTGTGTAGAAACACTTTTACACAAGGATTTTTAAACTAAGTAGGCTTTAACGGAAAAGCTGGCTGTTGTCAGAGGTTATCTCCCTGGGTGTCTTTATCACTGCATGGGTATCACTGTATGATTTCTGCAGTACTGGTCAGCAAAATTCTATCAGAAATCCAGGGGGATGGTGCTTGTGCATGGAGTTTGGACTACATGATCTCCCAGTGGTGCCTTCCAACAGTGAGCATTCTGTGAAAATATCCAACCAAAACTGTTTCTCTGACATTTCTCCCTCTTACATCTTTTTCTTAGCCTTGTGCTCTGAAGGGAATTTTCAGTGTTTAAAGAAATGTCAGTAGAATTGCATTAATTGAATGAATGGAATGGGCAAAGGGCTGAAACAGTATAGATTAGTACATGAAAGTATAATCCAGTCAAGCTGAGAAAAGTCTAAGATTGTTGTTTCAAAAGCTGTACAGGAGCTTTTAGCATTTCTGTCATTGTTTGAATTGTGATGCATATGTTCTGTGTTTTGTTATATGCATCATGCAAATTTTTTGTATAATTTGGAATAAAGATTTCAAATATTAGGGCATTCCAAGTTTTCCTAACCTTCCTCTTTGTACCTCCTTCCAGTCATAATATGTACTCAATTTAAAAATTCCTATGTTATCAAGCATTGTTACATACTTAGCTTTAATATTTGTGCTGTAAATATGTTGCAAAGTGTTTTATGCCAGGGTGTTTGGAAGCACTGCTGCAAAACTGCTTACAAATATTAATCTGGTAACGCTCTTCTCCAGAGGAGAGGGTCCCAGTTGAGGGCTGATTGCAAGGAAAAACTCATCAGTGCATTATGTAATTTAATTTAACCATCTGAATTACCTTGGCATTACAAGAAATATCTTTTTCTGATTCTAGAGCCAACTTAAGGAAGCTCAGCTGCCAAGATACAAGTTGTCTTCGTTTGATAGACAGGTGTCTGCTAAGGAAGGTGGGAACCTTCCTTAGAACAGAGAATGTGAACCCCCTTCCCTCCGAATTATTATAACTTTAGAATCAAGGGCTCTCAGGCAAAGGTATGGGAAAAGGAATAAGAGTTTTTTACTAATATCTATAATGAGATAAACAATCAGTAACAAAAAGAACAGTGAACAAAGTAAAAAAGGTAAACAAAACAAAAAAAAACTCAGTGGCAGATGTCCCTGGGCTACCAGGCACTTTCCCGTTTGGTGCAGCCACGGTCACGGCCAGCAGGGGCGCTGTTGGGCTCCCAGCCCAGCAGGGCAGGTGCGATGTCTCCCGGGGAGCTGCAGATGGCGCTGTGGCGCGGGGTTGGATCTGTGCCGCGTGTGATGGCAGACGGGCTGGAGAAACGTGGAGCGCAGATGGA
>VZRL01006285.1:265617-362502 GCA_013397895.1 Origma solitaria | reverse complement strand
GCAGAGCCAGGCTTCTCTTCCTGCAGTCGCAGCCAAAAAGCAGACAGCCGTTCTTTCCCACTCCTCTCTCCTCCAAAACTCCAGCGAGGAGTGAGCTTATCGAGTTCCCAAATCTCTTGTTCCGGTCTCCGCCCAACCAGAAAGTCTTTGTCTCTTTTGTGACAGTAAATGGCCCCTAAGTACCGATCGTTAGTTACCTGGCAACAGAATGGTAAAAATTCCACTCCTCCCCCCCAACCTCCAACACAAGTTTTAAAGAAATCAGACAGTAAAAAGACAACACACTGCTCTAGATACGGAAGGTTCAAGGCCAGGTTGGGTGGAGCTCTGAGCAACCTGGTCTAGTGGAAGGGGATTGGAAGGAGATGATCTTTAAAAGGTCCCTACCAACCCAAACCACTCTGTTATTGTATGGATCGAGAGCAAAGTCTGGGAAAACATGCTTTCACTCCTATCACTAAATAAAGCTGATGTTCCGGTACCAGAAAAAACAAACAAAATTCTAGTTGTTTTTGAAAAAAAATTATTAAGTTACTCCAATTACACAATCATTTGAAAATAAATTCTGAATTAGTTGCATATGTTTATTTATAGAGAAAAGGAAAACAAACCAAAACAATGAAAAGAACGACAGCTGAAGGTTAAAGCTATAGTATAGAAAGAAGATAGACTAGGTCACCTTGCATGGGCAGTTTCTCCAAGAAATGAAGTGCTATAATTACAATAGCATTACAGTAAGATTGCATTTATTTTCAAGAATATGGGGGAGAAGGTGGGGCTCTGTTTTTCGGGGAGGGGGTGGGGACGGGGTTTGTCTCATTCCAAATTATTAAATACCAATTTTTGCTTTCTGGAGTATGAGAATTTTTATTATTTATGTAATAGAACGGGTAGAAATTCAGAAGATGATTTAAAATTCTGGCACCATTCCAGGAGAAGACTAAAATCTAAACATGGATCAGGTGCCTTGCATAATTTGTGGGTTTGTTCTTTTCCAGGGCTTAATCTTCATACCTATAAAGGAATATCAATAACGCAAACATATATCTATTTATGAAAAAATTAGTAATAAATTTGTAGTCAGCATTATGGATTACTCAACCATATAAAAAGCACAGGAAAGAGGCTTAGTTATTTGTATATTCTTTATCCTTCCTTACGATTTCCTCATCTGCAATGGAATGTGCCAGAGTCCTTGGGATCATTAGACCTCCACTCAGCACATGGCAAGAGGGATGTGACGGCATGATTTTCAGCACTACATCTCACAACCACAGATGTGTTTAGACAGTCCTGTCTGTCATTCATACTATAGCTGAACAGATTGGGCCCCTGAAAAAGTTTCTGCATTTAATTCTGCAAGCTGGCATGCCAGAAACCCAACTCCCCATCACAAATTTATTCACTGTTTCCCCCATGAAGGACTGGTAGAAGGGTTACTGTGAACTGTGCTGCAGTGACGTGTGCTGGAGCATGGGCTTGCTCTGCTGATGGTCCAAGGGTCTCTGAAGGTGTTAAGGGAGGTAACAGGCCTGCTTTTATAAATGAACTCCTTCTGCTTAGAGCTTAGTGAGATTCTGTTCCTAATCTTTTCTGTGTTGTAACTCAAACCTCAGGACTGACAATGGAGGCAGAGGAGACAGGTGTTTGAGGCTAACACAACCAGACTAGAGTTGTTTTCTCGTCTGAAAAAATAGATGATCTCTGTTCAATGACATCTTTTATAGCTTCTACATAAAGCAAATTGGATTTTGAGCATATTTCCTAGACTTGCTATGAAAAATTTTGTCATTTTAGAGAGAGAATTATTCTGTGGTTCTGTGATCTTGTGGGGTCTAGATAAATTCCTTCAATAAACTGGGCTGTTGTTGAGGTCCCAATCAACTTTACCTTGGCCTAACTTTTCGCAACACTGAACTTCTTCCAATATGCTTCCTAATTAAGAGTTTGCAAAAGGAGCCCCAAAAGATTTATCTAGAAACAATTTTTGTTCCTATTGATCAATGATTAATCCTGAAATGGCACCAACATCATCGTGAGAGGTCCCACAGTGGTGTTGGGCAAATTGCTCTGTCCAACCCTCACGTCAGAACAGGGTCAGGTGCAGAAGGTTGCTTGGACCTGTGTCCCCTTGATTCTGAGTATCTGCAAGGACAGACACACCACAGGACTTCTTTGGGCAAGTTGTGCCAGTCCATAATCAAAATCACCACTTCTCCCTTCTCCAGTCTAGTCCACGCTTCTCTAGTCCAGAGAAGGTCTTAGTTTCCTTCTTCAAAATGCTTTAAAATGTTGCAGTTTATGATGTTGTTAATGTGATTCTGTGAATTAATTTTGTCAGTATCTTCAGCTCTGTCTGTTGGATACTATCGCATTCCATGCTTAGATGGACCAATCCTACTGAAGTCTTTGAATACGTAATTGAATGTCCACCAACATCTGAAATTGTTAATGGTATTCAGAGGATCCAAGAGACTGATCATCTAATCAGATGTCCCTCTTCTCAGAACTTCCTGATTTCTGAGCTCTCAGAGTCTGTAGGTTGCAGGCTAGGAAAAAGGTTTGTTCTGTCTGGTCAGTAGCATGACAGTGCAATGCCCTGTTTTCAAAATTTGATTGTTAAAATACATCAAGCAATATGAAATAGCTAGGCTTTTTCTTTTTTATTTTCCTTGAAACAGGCTATCATTCATAATTATATGGTAGGAAAACATTTGATGTCAATGTGATTTGAAATGTGATTTTTTTCTTTTTTTTTTTGGTGTTTAGTAAACAGTGGAACAAGCCATTTTTTTGGTGTTACATCTTTAAATATGATAAAATATGTGGGTTTTGATGAGGGCTATTCAGGGTTTTTTATATTGGTCATGCAAGGGGAAATGAGGAAAACCTGTCTAGCAGTAATTTACATTGAAGAGTATGCTGTAATTCAGTTCAAGAGGTTTTTAATACACACTTTCCTTGGCAGCCCTTATTTTTCTGTCTTCTTAAAAGTCAGTCTGCTTCTCTTGATTTCAAATAAGCAATTCTGAACCAATTCAACTAAATTGCAGTGAAAAATTCATTGCAAACTCTTGGGATATGATCCAGGCAAGCCTTTAGGTCACATCCTCCCTTTCCTTTCAGAATGAGATATTGTATTATGAGTTATCATTCTTTGAAAATAAAAGTGAGATTCTAATATTCAGTGATTCTTACTCCTGGAGAAGAAAAGAAAATATTTTACTGTGTTGAATCGCATTAATTTGCAGAAATGTATGTGAAATTAGTCTAGGCAGTTTTAAGTAAATCTTGCCATTTAAATTACCTTCTTGTTGTATTGATCTTTGCAGGATTTGTTCAAAGTCAAGTGAAATTTCCTGAAAACTTTTGGCTATTTTTATACTCAGTGTTTGTTTGCCTGTGTGCAGTTTTGCTTACACAAAAGACACACTGCAAATTCAATATACCATGAAGTAAGATTTTAGGCATAACCAGTCTTGCAGAACTGGTGTTAGCCTCCCAACAAAGCAGACCTGTCTGTCTGCTGTGGCCGCTATGGTTCTGCAGCCAGTCTGCTGGGACTGCTCCTCCTGAAGTTCCGCTCCCAATGCAGCTCCAGACCAGCTCAGATCTGCTGCTGGATTACACCATGGACCACCACTCCGACCCCCGGGGAGCCCTGCAGCCTCCACCCCTCCCTCTGTGCTCCTTCTCTTAGCCCATCTCTGAGGGAACATCTTGACTCTGTCGGGAGCCATCCTGTGCCACTCCTGGGAAGTGGAGCCTACTGACATTTGAGAGCTACGCCCTAGGCATGATGTTAACAGCGAAGGACCATTGTGGTTTTCAGCTTCTTCAAGGGCCTGATATGGTCAACCTTCAAACAAACAAAAATGTAGCTTCACAGGCTTTTCTCACATAAAGTTCTGGAACCTGCTGACTGGCAGAGCTGTGGGAGAAACATGGGGGAAAAGAAACCTCTTCAGTCATGGGCTTCTAAGGGCTGTGGTGAGAGTGGTGTGCTGATGCTTAATGCAGAAAGGAAAAAAAATAGCCAAAAAATCAGTTTGAAATGTAGAAATGTTAAGAGAAAAGAGCATATGCCATGCTAATCTCTACACTAGCGAGAATGAAAGGATAAAATGTCTTCATGAGCTCAAGGTATACTAAACTGTGAGTATTTCTTGAAACTTTCTGGGTATCGACAGGTATTGGCAACATCATTTAGGATGTGTTTAAGTATTGTTGTTTGACTTTGTCGACAGGTCTTTTATATGCTGGTTAAAAATGTTGAAAACTTCCGGCAGTAAGTGTTGGAACAAAGGAGAAGGTGAAATACGGCAGTGCAAGCTGGGTAAAGATTTGATACCGTAACAGGCAGGGGCCTGTTAGTCCTGAAGTATCTCTGTGCTATAAGCAGAGAGGAGAAATTCGGGAAAAATAAAATTGTGGTTGTATTGAATTGCAGATAACAATTAGTGAAAGAAGGAATGTTTGTCAAGTTGAAAAATTATATTTGCAGATTTTTAAAAAATTTTCCTACGTAGGCATTGTTACTTTTGCAAAGATTTTTTTTTTTTCAATGGGATGTTCCAAGATATGCATGGACTCCATGGTCACTGACCTAAGTTGGAATTTTAAAAGGGACTCCAAAATAGTCATTGGAGTGCCCTTTCTATCTAGCAAAAAGGTCAAGGTATTTCAATAATAATCCCACAAAGGAATATTGTTGTCATTACTTTAGTAATGAAATTCCATCTCTGGTTTAGAAGCAATACTCAGAATTACGAGCAATTCACTGCAATCTGTGGGCAAAATAATAGCTTTTTAATTCATTAGTGTTTTATATAGCATATTTTTCATTAAGGTAAAATAAATCTTTTTCTAATAATGTTGGGGTCATATTATGATGTTTAAGACAATTTTTTTTTATCCTCTGTAACCAAATACACATACTTTTGGCAGATTTCTGGTTTATCCTGTTTTCATAAGGACATTATTGAAGAAAAATTTACTATGTCAGTTGAGATGTTATATATTTTAGTGATATAAGCCTGGCACTGCAAAACAAGTAAACCATTACAAAGCAGATGTAAGTTGGGAAAACCATTTTCAGCCTACTTTGTTTTTTTCAAAATTAAGCAAATGAGTCAGTGAAGACAACAGACAGGTTTTGTGTGCATTAATGAAGTGAAGAGAGTAGTAAGTGAAAACATACTCTTCTGAAATATAATAAAGGTGGCTGGTGCCATCTTCTGGAGGTGGCAGTGATGATTCAGACCATTTAGAATTCTAGACTGAAAAATGTGTGATTTTTTAAAATGCAGTTCAGGACGTTTCAAACAAACAAAAAATGTATTAGCCACGCAATATGTTGAGAAGACATTGCACAGCTTGGTAGCACTTGTTCCATCTTGGACCTATAGGGTGCTTTTTGGATGCTGATTTTCCATTTTTGTAAGCTGTAAATCAAAATAGCTGGAAGCATTTATCTGTAATTCACAGAAAATTATCTTGTGTAAGTTATCTAACATTTAACACTGTATGTCGGGGGGGTACTTTGTTTTTTGTTTGTTCTTTGGTTTGGTTTTGGTTTTGTGTTTGGCTTTTTGGGGGTTTTTTTGGTGGGTTTGTTTTGGTTTGTGTTTTGGGGGGGATTGGTGTGGTTTTTTCGGTTTTTGGTTTGGTTTGGTTTTCTGGTAGCTTTTTTTCTTGGTTTTTTTTTGGGTTTTTTTGAGGGGAGGGTTTGCTGTATCAGTACTTTGGTTTCAGAGCAGAATTCTAGGGTAGCTTTCCCAGCAGCAGCCTAAACTTGGAGCTGTGAGTGTGTGGAAGTTAATCAAGCCACGCAGCACCAAAATACAGCATGCTCTCCAAGATCACTGACAGGTTTTCTCTTTCCTGATGCACATCTGCTTAGGTGCACCCATGTTTGTTCAAGTGAAAAGATGATACATTTTCTATTAAAAAAATCATGTCCTGTCTGTGTTTAAATGCTGCTGTTTATTCCTTTTTCTTCCATTCCTTCATTTTGTTGACAGCTGAGGTGGGGGGGGCTTGTCTTCATAGTTCAGTTGTGAACCTTCTGTAACAGGGTCGTGTAGCTGCTGTAATTCAGGCCTGCTATTAGCAATAAAAGGGTTAATAAAACAAAACAAACACCGGAAGAAAACTGTAAAGGATGTGGCTCTATGTCTGGGGTATTTTTACAATCAGAGTGGAAAATTAGTAATTTTCTTGTCTTATTTCAGACTTCACTTCAACTGAACCTCATTTTTTAAAGTTACTGCTTTCGTAGAATGTATTGATTCCATCTTCACTTCTCACTGTGTTTTTGAGAGACAGACCCTAACATCTTGATATGTTTGACTTCCAGAGGAGGTGCAGGGTGACTGAGGCCAATGCAACTTCAGAACTACCAGAACATACTTCCTTTGGTTTATGTGCAAATGCCGCCAAAATATGCATCCAATAGTTAATAGCGAAGTAAAATAATAGAGGGATGCTCCCCCCCCCGCCAAGGAACATCATTTCCCAGATGCTTGTGTAGGTTTGGGGTTTTTTAAATTTCTATTTCAAATTAATTTTCAAAAGAAAATTAGTTGTCTGCTTGCTGTCTTCCCTTTAGTGCTGCTGTGATAGGATACTGCCATGCTTCGTTGGTTACTGGAAAGCTGCTGAAATAAGGGACAGAATATCTTGTGTAAGTCACAGCAGGGAGCCTACAATTGCTCTTTTATTTTTGTAATACGCAAATATCTGACTGGTGATGGGAGGGTAGTTATTGCAGATCACCTCACTAAGCACAGTGGTGCGTTCTCCTCCTCCCCCTGGAGTACTGTGTGTATACCCTGTCCTTAATGTCTGCAAATGTTAATGGCTGCATGGAGCTCCAAGCCCCCATGTTCCTTTAATAAAAACAGGAAAGACCCAGTAACACAGGTCAGCCATGCACAGCTAAGCTCCTGGACTGCAGGCTGATTTGATAGTTAGGTGCCAAATGAAAGCTAAATGTAGTATTAGTTAATTAAAAACAGGCATTCTTATTTACCTGTTGCTTTCTCAAAAGGTAGGTTTTTTTTCCTTCAGTTGTCATTGTTATTCTTGAAAGATTGTATTAAGCAGTGATGTAGACATTAAGGCACTGGGTGAAAACACTTCCAGTTTAAATACATGGGGGAAATATTGTTTTCTAATTTGAAACATGGAGAAGTAGAAAATAAAAATTGTTATCAGTATGTTGAATACAGAGAAGAAAGGTTCAGATGTCATCTATAGTGGAGCAAAATTCAATGAACCTAGTAAATAAAATAATTCCAAGCAACATTCAGTTATAATTTAATATCCTCAAGAGAAGAGCAGGATGGTTAAAATAACTTTAAAATATAATCCTTTCCCTTTGGAGGGAAAACACACCATTAGCACTGAAAAGTCTTTAAGTCTTGTAAAGTCTTGTATTTCCTGATGTTTGCTTGGCATCAGCTTCAGCAGGAGGTGATAATGTGTACATTTATACATATATATCCCTTTGGCAGATCGAGGCCCTTATGGAAAGTTGTAAATGACATTAACATGTGCAAACTGATGAATGTGCAAGGAATACCTTCTTGTCAAGGGCTGGGCATGTTCAGCCTTTGTAGTGGGTGGATTTTGTAACATTGGATTGCACTCTAATGTATAATTCTACAGGTGAATATTGAGATGATTGAAAATAGCATGTCCTTCCGGAAATTTCAGCAAGAGGTGAAAAGACAATTTCTTTCCTTTGTATTTCGAGGGAGGAATGGAACTCCAGTGTGCTCATTGACTGTAATGTTGGTGCATGCTCACACAGTGATGACTTTGTTAATTAATTTGTGTGAGGTTACAGTATAATCAGAAATATAATCACGTTATTAAATGACTATTGTGTAAATGAAAGCTACTGAAAACTGTATCTGGAAAATATGAAAAATTGCTCTGCTCAATGATTGCTTTGACAGCTGCTACGAAGGGTACTTTCAGGTCAGATGACAAGTCAAATTACTTCATTACATTTTCATAAGTATATATGCATAGAGGAGTGTCACCTCACTACAGCCACACCAGGAACTTGTTCTAATTTTCCATTAAAAGCCATTGTTAATTGTATAGTTAGAATATATAGTAGTATTTGTCTGGTAAAAATTGCTTGTGTAGTGCTGGGCAATAATATTAAAATATGCATACACTCCATGTATTTATTAAAAATACACACTTTTCTGCATATTTAAAAGGTTTTGCTAGGGGTTTTTTTTGTTTGAATTTTCAGGGGAAAATGTCACATTCTTCCGAAAATATATATCCAGTTTAATTATTGCAGTTGCAGTTACTGTGTTTACTTTTCGGCAGTATTTGGCATTTTATTTAAGAATATTTGTAACTGGGAAGTTGTTCTGCTCATCAAAACTGTTCATTCTATTTATTTGCCCCAGTGCAATCTGCTTAGGTTAAAATAACAGATTAATTCTTTATTGTGACAATTTGATAAACTGGGGAAGCTTTGTGCAAAATTCCATGTTCTTTCTCAGGACTGTAATACGAGAGGTTTACCTTACTGCACAAGCTAATCCCACTCGTTTCCTCAGAACTATTGCCAAAGTTTTGGCATATTTATTGCTTTCAGCACTTCCTATTCTATATTTCTTTATCCTGGCACCTTCTGACTCACTCAGATTTTACATCGTTCCTGTTTTTCCATTCAAATGTTTCAGTTCAAATTTTATTATTTTTCTTAAATAGGTGAGGTTTTGACAATATTTGTCATTACTCCTCTATACTTAAATGAATCACCTTCAAGTTCATGCCCAGATTTTTCTAACTTCTTATTTCACGTACTTACTTTTTATCATCTTTGCCTTTTCACACCATGAGTGAGGATTTGACAAGGTGTTTCTCCTGCAAATGTTTCCCTGCCTCTGTCTATGAGCAGAGTATCTTAAATATTCTTCCTAGTGTAGCAGAATAGTCTTCAGGCATTCAGACTTAACTGTAGTTAACTCTGTCTGTGGTTCTCCGTCTGGATCTTTATGGATACATAGACAGATCGATGCCTACTTTTATTTATTTAAATAATGTAACTCTTTTTTCCTGCCATTTCTTGGATTTCCCTCTGAGCATATGTTCTGTGGGGAAGAATAAATTAGCCCTCTAGTATTTGTACAATATTTGGTGTTCTGGGGTTTTAAAAATAAATATGTGCTTGGCAGTGCCTGCACATAAGAGAGAAATCTGGCACCAAGCACCTACAATTTAACTAAATGCATTTATTTTGTTTCAAAGTATGCAGGGACACGAGGCATTAAGCAATATGGTCAAGATGTAATTCTGACATCACTAAGCTTGCAATGCTGCCCTCAAAGAAGTCATGCGGTATACATGTTATATGTTTAAATAGGTGATTTTACAGATCAAGATAGTTTCTCATCATACATGTCCAGTTGAAAATCTTGAATACATCCATTAAAACCACAGGAGTAGTCCATGGGGTTGTTATATCTGTCTAACAGAGATCACTGTTGAATCAAAAAAGCTGCGCTCGGTTCATTTTGGTTTTAGCTTTCCAGAATTCACTTTCAAAATTTGGGCATTTAGGAATAATTTTAATACAAATGCTAGATCAGTTCCTGCTTTGGGGAAGGTATTTAGGCATGGAGAAAAAATACAATGCTGAGGATGGGGTTTTTACATTAATTTCCAGCACCTATGGAAACTGAAGAAGTCAGGAACTCCCTTGTAGGAGAGGAAAAGCCTGTTGCATCAGAGGATACAGTTCACATTCTTGCATCAAAGCAGCATGCTGGAATATGGCTGACAGGATTCAGGACCAAGAGGAAATGCAGATGCTGCCTTAGGTTGGCTGAGATTTATGACGTATGTTAATAAACTCCTGCAGATGGTGGGCCAAGATCAGAAAAGTTTAGATCAAGAGGGCTTTATGTACAGAAAAGGAAGTTTTGTATTTCAAAAATCACATTCTGTACTGTTTAAAAATTAATTATTTCTCAAAGAATACAAAATATAATTTCAAATTTATCTTTTCTTTCAATGTCCTTTTCTTTATAGCAGAAACTGTGTATTTGAATTCCATAGTAAATTTCATTCTTGTGGGGGATGTAATTTCAATTGAAAATATTGACACAGTAACTATTCACAACTGGATAACTGTGAGAGAAAAAAACCATATTAATTATCCTGAGGGTCAATAGTAATTTTCATTCCTATTTATCACAAGTTCCCTCTCAATGAAACTGACAGAAAGAGTTCTTTTATTAGATTTTACTCAATTATGCTTTGATAGCCCACAATAACTGTAATAATACTTACAAAAATTACATAAAACTCAATAGAAGAAATGTGGGAGAAGAAAGCTGATGCACTGGAAAAAAAAGGGTTTTAATACAGAAATCTGTGTATGTCTAAGTGATTAAGCCAGTGAAAGGAAAGCACCTGTTTTCAGCGATCTTTTTCCAAAAACGTGATGTAGTTGAGAACAGACCATCTAATTACCAGAATGGATTTGAATCCTGTTCAGTAGTGCAGGTAAATACAAGCAGCTTCATCCAACAGGGGAAAAATAACAGTTTTGGGTTTGATCTTTTACCCCTAAAACATGAATAAGTAAGTTGCAATCCAGAAATGTGTTGAGTTTTTGTGATGCTTATCAACATCTTTGTTAAAATCAGTGGTGGCTTCAGTGACTACATTCAGGAGATGTGCATATTCTTAATGGAAACTGACTGTGAGATCCAAGTGAGAGATCATTTTGATGAACTTTCTGTCGTGTCTTGCACAGAAAATGTGCTATGACCCCTCAGGTACTGATGGGTATTTAACCTACTGTTTAAATGTCACTGCTTCAGTGATGTTCTTGCTTCCCCTCCTTAAAAGTAGGAGCAGAGTGTGTTCTTAGCTTTTCAGGAGCAATAATCAACAGTAATTGGTGAGTCATAACATGCTGCTGCAAGAAATAAAAGAGAAACTTAATTCTTCTGCCCCTTGAATTGCTCATTCTATGAGTATTTCCAAAGTTTGTCTTTCTAATAGATCAATGCAAACACCCCTGTCCTCTTAATGCTTATCTAAATTTTGTGAATTTCCAACAGGCCTCTGCTACTGTCAAAATCACCTTTCGAGTTCCCACCCATCTAGCACACCTCTGGTGCAGCAGAGGGGGGCTTCACTGGACAACTGTGGCCAGTTAGGACCATTTTGGGAGTCCACACTTGTTTACCAATATAAGAATATCATCCCAAAGTTGTTGGAAGGTTTAGCATTTCATACAGGTTTTTAGAACTTTTTGTCCTCTGGCTGAAGAGTTATGAAGGTGTAGTGGGTTACAGAAATATATTCAAAGTCCTGATTAATTGATACTATTAAAAAGGGAATATTGTGAATGTTGGCTTTTAAAATGTGTATATATATCACTGTTTCAGACATGCTGTGTCTTTTGCATATCCAAGTTTTAATCAGTCTCTATGCAATATCTCAGGTTTTGTCATTTGTTTACTTCTCAGGTGATAGCATTGATTTTAGTGCAATTACAGGCATCTACTTAAAATCTGTTACCTCTACTTCTAAAAAATTGCTTGTTTTCCTGACATATCTTTGCAATGTCTCAGTCTCCTACTAGATATTAGAACTCATTGTTCTAATATATAGTAGAATATTATTATTAATATTATACTATATAATTATTCTATTATATAGACATTTCTATACCTTTTTGAAAATTGAAGATAATTATCCTTTTGATTCCAATTAATTCTTAAATACATTGCTCTGAATGAACTAGTGAATTTGATTTAATGAATTCTTAAAATAATCTTGCATCACAGTCAGAAAAGAATAAAAGCAAGGAATTATGTAAACAGAGGATGTGTCCAGTCTGCAGATTAGACTAGTGTCCTCCTAATTAGCTTTATTAAAACCTGTTGTGAAAGCTCTCTGAAATGAAATGCTGACCTTTGTAGACTGAGGTAACTCATGTAGAGAATGTGTTTTTTCCCTGTACAGGAAAAGTGTTGAGTTTGTGGAGACAGTGCACATCTCAGCGGTGACATTTCAGTGTCAGAAACTGGCTGGTTGTTCACTGCTTTGGGCAGGGGTGGCATGGATGATATATGTCATTCCTTGCTTAATCTGAGCTGGGTGACTCTGGACCTTCCTGTCCTTTCAGACTTCTCTGGGGCTCCTCCTGTAATCTGTCACTGGTATCCAGCTCCACTTAGTGGCGGTGAACAACCAACATTTCTTCCTTTTTGTGCAAAACTTGGCAAAAGTAGGTTACACCACTGTTAAAGAACACAGTGCTGAAGTTAGATTTTTTGAGGGAAGAGGTTTTATGAACTAATCAAACTTCAATGCTGAAAGAATAAAAATTTAATTTTGTTGCTACCAGGAAAAAAAAATGGAGGAATGTTTCACAGGAGTACATCAAGATGGTTTTTGAATATCTCCAGTGAGGGAGACTCCACAACCTCTCTGGGCAGTCTGTTCCAGTGCACGGTCACCTGCACAGTAAAGAAACTCGTGTGCCTCCTATTCCTCAGGTTCCTGTGCATCTGTTACTGCTTGTTGTCTCTTGTCCTGTTGCTTGGCACCCCTGAGAAGAGTCTGGCTCTGTCCTGACATCTTCCCCTCAGATACTTATGGACATTGATAAGATCCCCTCTCAGTCATCCATTCTCCAGGCTAAACAGACCCAGCTGTCAGCCTTCCATACAATTGTGAACTCCTTTAGGTTGGAAAAAACCTCTAAGATGAACAAGTCCAACCCTTAAGCTTTTCCTTGTGAGATGCTCCAGTCCCTTAATCACCTTTGTTGCCCTCTGCTGGACCTGCCCCAGGAGCTCCATGTCTCTCTTGTCCTGAGGAGCTGAGAACTTGACACAGCGCTCCAGATGTGACCTCACTGGCCACAAGGGCACTGCTGGCTCATGGACAGCTTGTTGTCCACCAGGACCCCCAGGTCCATCACTGCAGGGCCCTTTCTGTCCAGTGCAGCAGAAAAGGCTGGTTAGAGAGAAATTACAAGCATAGGCACACTCTCCAGTGTCATCAAGGACATTTTTGCATCCACAGCTCTTATGATTTTTGAAGTTCCAGATGTGCTCTCCTCAACATTCTCTATTGCAAACAGACCAGTTCTACCCTCTTTAGTCTCTCCTAACAGGACAGCCATTCAGTTTGCTTTATCAGTCCCCTTATTATGGAATTATATTAGGTTTGTGTGAAAGGTACTCTGCATTTCAATAAAATTTAGACTTCAAAATCATAATCTTTTTCTAACATACAGTAGTGTTCTACACTGCTTGGTTTTTTTCCTCAAAAGATTTCTCAAATGAAATATCATACCACTTACTGATTCTGTGGTCCATCTGCAAGTCAACCATGAGACAGTTTTGAACATGTAAGTACTGTTTTTAAATGTTAAGCTTAAAATTATTAATATCTTTGAAATTTTTTTTTAACTGAGTAGTCTGCTCATGCTTTATGCTATGCAGAACAAGCTGGGTACCTACCACAGTTGGTGTAGTGATTGAGTTTTAGAGAGAACAAGCATACTAAAAAGGAAAATGACCAAAAATAGTCAATTCAGGATACAAGTCAAGACAACAAACTCATTGGTCATAGATTGTGAAGAAAGAATATATAGCTTTACATTTTGTGCCCTGGAAATACTGTTCATCTCAGTGAAAACAAGAGCTCAGAAGGTGATGTTGGGAATATTTTAATCACGGTATTATGTTTCTTATGAGTGATTTAAAAGCATGAAACTTACTGGAAAAAAATTGATTGAGACTAGTTTTGATAAAATAAATTTGATTGAGACCTGTGAGGCGGTACTTTCTTAATGATGCTAAAAGGAAGTTCTTGGAATGGAGTTGTCACTGTTTGAGGTTTAGTGGCTGGGTATCTTAAATTGCTTGCCAGTTTTCTTGGTGTAGCTGAAAGGCTCATGCAGGATGATTCTCGTACCCTGGAACTTCATGTCTGTTTCTTGGCATGTACTGTGAAGAACCAGCATGAACAGGAAACCATTGTGGCAAGCCAGGGGAATTAGAGGCCAGTGCAGGAAAAAGTGTGGATTCTCAAAGAAAATGGTGGTCATAGTTATGGCAGTGCTGTCTTCTGGTTGTCAGTTCTGAAAGGAGCCAGGGCCTCACACTGCCTGCAGGGAGCATTCTTGGCAAGAAACACCCTTGTCTCTCCCAAGACCATCTCTATTTCTCTTAGGAGTGCCTCTCAAGGTTTTAAACGGGTGCCGGCTGTTCCTTTGCAGCTCTCATGCCCACATACCTTCCCAATCTTTTGTCATAGGTGTGATGTAAGGATTAAAAACCATGGGGTTTAATTATCCCTCATTAATTTTGTGGATATCTATGTAGAAGAAATCTGACAATGCAAGTTGCCAGCCTACCTGATCTAGCCTTAAAGCCTGCCTTGCTTTGAGCAGGCTGTCACTGTGAGACAAGTGTCTTCAAACCTGAGTAAAACACTGGTTAGATCATTCCATAAGCTGTAAAATTTAAGTAATTTGACAAAGGTCAGGCTGTATAAAATGGTGTCCTATGTACAGAAAAAAAGAAAGATCTTGGTTCAAAACCTCACTTTAGAATATCTGTCTGCATTTATCAGAAGAAGAAATTGAAATCCAATCATCTAATATAAAGTGGCAATGGAATTTTGCAAAAGCAAACAGCTGGAGAAGCTCTTAGACAAAGCAAGCTGTCAAGGTATGTATGTGTGTGCGTGTGCGTGTTCAGTTTCTAGCTCTAGAATTACTTTCAGTATGTTCTTGTATTATATAACTCAAGAGAGAATTACTGATATTGTTTCATGCTAATTGTGCTTACACTCTTTTATGGCTTGTCCAGAGGGAGTAAACTCCTCCTGATATTGTTTGGTTATATTACTCCACAAAATCAAGCTTCTAGTCTACTGTGTCTGTACACAAATTCTCCCCTGATAAAGGCCTCTTGGACATGGCACTGGAATAGAATAGTTATGTGGAAGTGGTGAATTCCTGCAGCAAATCCCAAAGAGTAATACTAGATGCATGAGTATTTCTTATATTTTTGACATCACAAATACTGCTAGCAAGAAATTTCCACAAGCAATTTCTTCATCCTGTCTTTCAAGATGCTTTTAATGGTTTGTGGTGGAGGAAAAATATGATATACAGCTGGAAGAGCTGAATGTAATAGAAGAAAGGGAAGGCATAGAGGAGTGCCCTGTGTGAACCTTTGTTATATTCACATTCTCCCATGGCAGAACAAATCAAAGCAATATGGATCTCATCCCAAATTCTTGCAGAATCTGACAGAGGGGCTTTGTGTATGGAGTTCAGAGGAATTTATATTTGTTCTATACCAAAAAGTATCCTGTTTTTCTCAGGTCTCATTTTCATTTTGCTGTCTTTTTCTTTACATTCTTGTCCTGTACCTTTTCCTGATCTTCTTATCACTCTCTTCTATGCACAAGCAGCTGCTCCTGTAGTCAGAAACTTTCAGAGTCATGAACATTTCAAGCCTTGCTCCCTACTACAGCCTGTTCGCTGTCAATGTTCATGGTGACTCTGTCCTGCCCATTCTGCCAGTCTTTCAGGCTTTTCAGCTGTTGGGTAGGCACACAAGTAGCTCACCAGATGCTCTTGTTTGTGGCTCACCCACAGATCTGTTGCCCCATCCAGTTTTAATGAGCCTTATTCAATACTCACCTTTTGTTTCTCTGCCTTTTCTTGTTAAAATTCAAAGGCCTCCTAATACTCTTGCTCTCTTTTCATGGTGCTGTTTTATACTTTCTCCTGGGCTTTGACTGACATTTGTATCCACCCACTTCCCTCCTGTTGTCTGAGAAGCTACCTCCACAAGTGTATCAGTGCAAACATTTAGCCATCTTGCCTTTTTGTTCCTTATGTTATTTTTCCTCCTCTTCCCTCCCTCCTTCACAGACAGCTAGGTATGTGTCTCAACATGTGGTGTATATACTTAATATTATGTTTAGATGTGCTTGTTATTCCCTTTAAACATGTCTAAACAGAATAATAAAAAGTATGGCTCTTACTCATCAGTTTCACAGTCTGCCTGGGTAGATAAATAACTGAATTCCCACAATGTTTCAGAAAGAAATTTTCCATAGACACCTACTGCAAAATCTTGGGTTGTTGGAAATTCTGTATCAATTGATGCTGTTTTGAAAACAAGTGATTGGATTTGAAATGTGGAATGTATATGCATGTATGCCACACCCCACCCCTTCAGTATTTGAATATATTGTCTATCTTCTACTCCATTTTCTACGCTGAATTAGAAAAAATGTTTTTTAAAAAACCTCATAACATTTCAAAGCACACTGCTGGCATGACAATTCTATAAGAATTGTTTGAAAATGAAGACGTATACCTGGAACACTTTTCCAGCTCTGACTAGAGTTTCTTGAAGGCCCTGCTGTGGCTCACTGTAGATTGGTGACGTGTGGCAAAAGGACAAACCAAGTTAGCGTGCTTTACTGTAGCAGAAATATTGTTTGTCTGCAAAAGAGGCAGTGAGGTCTTGTGAAGGCTGAGACCTATCTGTCAACAGGAAAACCTTATTGGCCTGCTCTAGGGCAGTCTGGGAGATTCATCTTCAACAGAGTCACTTCGCAGTAAAGTATTTGTCTTAATGGCTACGATTTTGGGTAACCTGCTTATAACCAGACCAAAAGTTTCTCTTGTATAGTGAGAGAAGTTGACTGTGCTGAAAGAAAAATATGTCTGGAGCACTGAATTTATTAGAGTTTTTCTCTTTGGTCTTTTTGGTTATGTAGTATAATGATTTCTTTTAAGTCCAAAATGTTTTGTTTTGTGATTGACAGCTCTTTCTATAGCAGCTAGTAGTGATATTGTAAGAATTCTGTGCTAGATTTTCTAAGGAAGGTTCTGACATATATGTGTAAATCACTCCCTTCCCCACAGTGATACTCCCATCAGAAATTTTCTGTTTATGTATTTGAGCCTACCATGAATTCTTTTTGTTCTGGGGAACATCCCTGAGGAAAAAAAAAAACCCTACAAGAGTATAACTTGTTTCCAATACAGCACAAAAACAAAAGAAAAAGAAATTATTTTCTGTTTACATGGAGATCTCTTGTTGTGTTTTTTTTTGTTAATGTCAGTCAGAATTTTATGTAAATCAGCATGCTTTGAATGAATAATTTTAAGGTGATGTTTTAGTCATAGATGTATTTATTTTCTGAATTTCTGTTATGTCATTAACATGTCTGGCATATCTCTCAACACCTCCCATCTCCCCTGAAATTCAGTTCAAATTAAATTAATAATTTCATAATCTTAAATTATAGAAACACTTAGTTATGACAGCATCATAACATAGTTTATTTTCATATAGCTTAAAAAAAACCCCACATAACGTTCCAAATTTAGGGTTAAATAAAGAATTTCTGGTAAGTTGTAGGTGCTTCACCACTCAGTTCTCAGGCAACTTAAGGACCAATGACAGACTTGTTAAATTTATTAGCCTCACTGTGTTTTGTCTCATATTTTGTTCTAAGGTGTCCCAAATGTGATGTAGCTATCCATGACTTTATTCACTTAATGATGAATTCCCTTTCTTTTCATTACTTAAAGAACATATGTAGTCCCATGATTTGCAAGCTAAGTCTGAGGAAAATATTGAGTTTGTCTTTATTTGAAGTTAATACTGGATTGTATTGACAATATTATTGTACAATGTTAAATCATTTGATGAAGAGAGACATGCTTAGCTAGATTAGTGTTCTGAATTCTTTCTCCAGAATCTGTGTTTTGAGACATAGGGTTAATTAGAGCTGTATGAAAATCATGTGGTAGGACACTGCAAAATCAATTAGTGTTTCAGTAACAGGTTATGAAACTGAAAATGTTAAAAATGGCTACTTTTGGCGCCTCTGAAGTGCCACAAAGTGCAGAATACTGAAGACTAATAGTTGAAAAGTGGGTTGAAGCGGTGTAAAAGTTAATCTGCTCACATAATATGTACCCCTAGCACAGGGGTGAACCTTTAGGATATTCAGTGTTGGGATGGTATGCGTTCTAAAACAACCTCCTCTTCCCCCACTGTATTTGAGGTCTGGTTTGTGGTTTCTTTAATGCAAAATACCTATTTAGCTATTTGAGTTAAAATCAGCCATGCTGTATTTACAGTGCGTTCATGTTGGTCACATTATGAAATATAAACAATTATGAAGGAACATTAACTCCAAGGCAGTAATTTCCTGTAATTTGCATCTCCAGTCTTTGTAAATAAGCAAATTGATCTTTCTCAAGGAACCTCATTTCTTTATCATCTATGTCAATTTTATATGCAAATATCTGGAAGCAAAGAGCAGCTGGAAAATTACCTTTTTAATCTCATACTTAAATGCTCGGTGTTGTACTACAGGTGGTGTGTTTGTTGTCATGGCGAACACATGCCGGTATGATTAGGGTTTTGTGAACTTTAGAGAACTTTTTTTTTGTGGTGAGTGTGCAATAAAGCTGTTAAGTGAACTTTCCAGCTTTATTTTAATTCTGAGGCAGGTGCTGCTGTCTTGCTGTGTTCTGCAAGGCTGATAGAGTGAGATAGGAGCCATGAGGCCATGGTACCATGACACACGGCATGCTCCACCTTACAGCTGCAAAAAATGGGACTCTTACTGCCTTAGTGCCATACTGGGAAAAGATTAGGGTGTGAAAATTAAATTATCCAGATCCACTCTATTGTTGGACAGGCTCGCAGACAGGAAGGATGACTGATACAACTGCTATGAATTAACCACAGCAACTCAGAACCACACAGCCACTCACTTCCCCTCACCCCAGAAGAATGGGGAGGCAAATCCAGAAAAAAGGATAGAACTCGTAGGGTGACGTAAGAACAGTTTAATAACTGAAACACAGTAAAATACAGTAGTAATGCTGGTACTGAAAATGATAATGAAAATAGGGACAGAGAGAGAGAGAGAGAGAAAGAAACACTCTGTTGATGCAAACAATAATGCAAGGGAGTGATGCACAATACAACTTCTACTCCCTGAGTGATGCCAAGCCTGCCCCAACCCTTCTGGGTAATTCTCCCAGTTTATATACTGTACATGACACTGTGCTGTGGGATATCCCCTTGGCCAATTTCAGTCATCTGTCCTGGTGATGCTCGCTCCCAGCTTTTCACGAAGCTCCTCACTAGCAGAATATGACACTGAAAAGGTTCTTAGAATAAACACAATGAAAACATCAATATGTTTTCAGTATTATTCTCGTACTGAATCCAAAGAACAGCACTGTACCAGCTATTAAGAAAAAAACTGTCTCTATCCCAACCAAAACCAGTATACGATCCCTGTTTTATCTTTAATTTATTGTAACTGATGAGGTAGTCCTAAACTGAGAAAAGTGTTTGTTGACGGGGTAGGTTGTAAAATATAAAATAAATATTTACAGATTTTCCCTGTAGAAGTATTTAATAGAGTTTTAAATGCGGTTTTTCTGTTCTACCTGGAATAATAGTCCACATTTTTTCTTTCCAGCTTCTGGTTTTGAGTTTTCCTTACACTTCAGCAAAGATACGATATCATGATCAGATTGAAGTGGTCGAGTCAGACAAAAGAGCAACAACTTCAATATTAATTCTATACATTAATAAAACGAAAGCAAAATTTTGGATTATATGTTTCAAATTGATTTTTCTTGAACATAGAAAGTTCTAGATGTAAGACTCCATTAATTTGATTAAATTTCTTATTTACTGTAATATTGATTCAGATACTAAGTCTTTTTATTCCGTTTTAGGTTGGCTTCAAATTTTTTCGAAGTGTTTGCATTGTTTCCTTAGTGGTGGTTGTTCTTTCATGGTTGTTTTGGGGAATTCAGTATTTTCAAAGGAGGAAGAGAGTGATAGTGTTTGATGTTTTTAAGATCTCCCTTGGCTGCAAATTGCACAATTCATATAATTCCAAAAAAGGTGAAACTCTTGCTCTAATGGACTATAACCTAAAATGCGAATTTCTTGTGTTTGAATAATTCTGTGATACAGATTTCAAACTTAGAGTTACATTGTGAAAAATACAAATGTGTGTGTCTCTGGTGAATGGCTATAAAATTTTAATTTGGAGAATTTTGATTTCCAAAATGTAACTGAGGTGTGCCTTCATTACATTCACTGCCATTCTTGTGGAGTGACGTAATCTACTGAATAATTCAGCTTTGAATCACAAAGTGCTAATATTACAGACAGTACTTTTTACAGAAACACTTTTTAATTGTTTTAGCTGAAAACCTTCAGCAGTAGTTCCTGTAGTTTCCCTCCAAAACATCTTTTAGATAAAAGATTTCCCCTCTTGATCAAATAATCCTTACTTAGCCTCTTGTAGAACACTTTGACTTTGTACGTGTATTCCATGGCTGTCTGCCCCTAGTGATGTAAACTTCTCTCTAGTCCATGAGTAAGCGATATGTGGCATGGGTGAAAAAAACAAACTCTCCTGCCCTCAGAACAGGCTTTCCTGGTAGCCAGGCTATCCCTTCATAGGTGGACTCAGGTCATGACCAGCACCAGGCTGATGTTGAGGGTAGATTTTTTTGTATGCTGCTTTGTGACAACAAAAAAATGTGCCCTTCAATATCAGTTTTCATTGGTTTTTTTTCCAATGTTGACACATGGAATAGGTTTATAGATGATGCACTTAGGCCCCGAGTAGGATTTTAGCTGCCTGTGGAGTGTTATAACTTAGGGAGCTGGATTTGCATGGCACATGGCTGTTAAATTTTGCAGTGAGTTGAAAGGCTCTCTCTTTCTTTGGGTACCTTATCTCTACTGAGTCAATCAGAACTAGCCACACAATATTTCCCCTGCTGCCACTTGCACAGAGAGTGCAATAACCCATGAAATAACTATGTTGTGTTGAATTTAGGCATTTAAGACCAAAACCGTATCCTGGTGATGTAGATTTGCTCTCTCTCTCTTTGTCCTGTGTCATAATAATTTAATAGCTCATACACATATTGGAATGAAAATGAGAGATTTAAGCAAATTCTGTCTAGAATTGCTCAGCACCTTAGAGAACTTAAAAAGATTTCCAAACTAGAATAGGGAATTTAGATTCTTCAAGACAAATGTAAGGTAAAATATACTTGTTCCCTAAATAGATTTACTAAGGAAATACAGGTTTTTGCTTTGGTTTGTTTTTTTCCCAGTAAGATATACTCTTACCACGATCAAAAGAAAAGACTTATCCTATTTTGTACTTTCAGTCTAAGGGAGGATGTTGCTTTGCTGATATGGTGCAATTACTTTTCATTCATTTCATGCTTCTGTGGCTTCTCCTAGGACAGAAGCTCATCTGTATCTATGCCTCAGCCAATAATTGCTGTTGTTGCTCTGGAAACATCCTGCTATGACTTTAAGGAGTGTAATGCTTTTCCCTCTGGTCTCTTTTCAGCTAGCAAATTTAAGACTTTTAAGTGAAGCCATAATTGCATGGGTTTGGTTCTTGAGTTGTCAGATGAAGCTCCATGTTGATGACAGCTAGGGATTATTGACGGAAGAGGAATAGGGAAGGCAAGTTGAAAAAATGCAGCAGAGACAGAAAAGCATCTTGTTTCAAAAAGTTTGTTCAGCTGCCTGGATGGGATCTGCTGTTTTAAGTATCATTCATGAAGTCTGAAGCTGGTAGAGCAGAGGAGTTATGAGTGCATTGAAAGTGCATGACTACAAAATGAAGAGAAAATCCAAATGATCTTACCTATGTGTAATAGAAGTAAACATCCTGAAGTGTATGCTGCAGCATCATTTTTCTTCAATTATATTAAGGAGTCTGTAAAAATCCTTCATGAAAAAAACTAGAGTTTGAGCTGATTTCTGTCTCATATGGAATAGCTGTAGGAAAAAAAGCCTGGAGATAGTTTTATTTATTTAAGGTGGATTCCTGTAAATATAAGGTAGATTCTTGTGAATATATTAATATAGCAAGAATTATTATCCTGAATTTAGGAATGGGTTATATACAATGATTAAGTTTTCGTTTGGGATCATCAAAGCTAGGCTGATAAACCTTTTTCTTGAGATAAATAATAAAGCCCTATTTGAGGCAGAGAATTAATTTGCTTCACATGAGGTAATAATTAACAGGGAGGAAAGGGATATCTTGAAAAAAACACAAAAAACTTTACTATATTTATAGTAAAAAAGAATGTTTGAAATTAAAATGGACAAAATATTGTATTTGTGAGCTTACAGATAGCCTAATAGAATATCTCTGAGAGAAATAGCCTCATTTATTTACCTCTTGAAACACAGATATAATTAAGGAATATTTTATCATATAGCTAGAGAAGGCCTTTTAGTACACAAATTAAACTAGTTAAGTATTAAAAATCAAGAAAACATTTTAGTGATTATTGTATGGTCACCCCTGAAGCAGATACAATTTTCCAACATTACACAGAAGAATTAAGATTTTTTTGGACTGAATAGTCAAGTACATGCAAGTATATTTTGGTAGAGGTACCAGAACCCTGCTTCCCAGATCAGAAATTTAGAAAACTCTGGTCATTCTTGCTGTCTTCAAATAAAGTCATTCTTTGTATATCAGCAAAAGTAAGAGTCTGTGAATCAAAACAACTTACCTGTTCATCTTTCTAGAACTTAACTCTGTTATCATTTGTATTTTCTCTGGTTTTTTTTTTTTTTGTTTTTTTTTTTATCCTTATGATGAATTCTGCAGTGATGACACTGTAATCTACTTTAAAGATTTTTGGCAGATTTAGATAAATTTAGGTAATCATTTAGCAAATTAATTGGTTTAAGCTAATACATTTGAACTAACCACAATATGGCAGCTTTCATAACATGGCTGCACCTAATGTGTTTAATTAAAATTCGGGCTTGAGAGCGTCAGCTGCTGTGTTCCATATATTAATTGAAATTATGAGGAACTAATTAACAAGAATACATGCACAGGTGGAAAGTTATATATAAACAGAACTTCTTCTCCTCCAAGAATAGCATTCCACAAACATTTTGAGTTTTTAATAGAATTTTCAACAATCCAATCTGGATCATAAAGTTCTTTTTAATTTTGTGTTGGTTTTGTTTTTATGTCCTTTTGTGTGAGGGGGTTGGTGTTCTTTTTGGGGTTGGGGGGGTGGTTTATTTTTTGTTGTTTTTTTGGTTGTTTTTGAGGTAGCATGAGAAAAGGTAACAAAATGAATAAACGTACCAAACAATAATGTTATTTTTATAATTTGAAGAGAAAACAGAGATGCTATTGCAGTACTTTCCTCAAAGTGTTGGGGGTTTTTTTAGTTAAAATTACCAAACATCAAACAAATAAGTTGAAAGTGCTGCGTTACTGTGTTTTTGTCTCAAGGATGTGCTAGCCCCTAGTGTGACTCACAGCTATTTGCATCAACCTAAGGCATTTAGTCACATGCAGTCACACAGTCACATGCACCATCTCTTCAACTTGGTGAGGCATCTGGCACTCTCTGGGCTGCAGGAAGTTTTACTGGAAAGTAAGATTTTTTGTGTTTCAGTGTCAGGGACTGTGCAATCACTGTCTATAGCAACCAGCAGTCGCAGCTGTCTAAATATACCTAATATCTGTCTCAAGCTCTGTGAAACCTGGAGATGGGTATGCCATAGATTCATTCCCTGCTGCTGTTTCGGACTTGCAAATTGTCTGAATTAGTACTCCTGTGACCCCAGTGTGTTTCCTTTCTTTCTGGATTTGAAACAACATAGTTCTAGCCTGGTTGATATATATGATATACATGATATACGTATTATACATATACATACACACACACACACGCACACGCACGCATATATATATATGATAATGCCATCTGTCATCGTTTCAACAAGATATGACACAAGAGACTCTTAATGATATGAACCACTGTTAATACCATAAGTAAATTGAAACTATGCAAAGGTGAGTTTAAATATCCACAGAGTAATTTTGGGATTGAGTTGCCTGGCTGAATTTGCACAGAGCAGAAAAGGGATTGACAAAGGTAATCAGCTTGGAGCCTGTTGCTTGTTAAGCAAATTGATTTACTTTATTAAACAACCAAACCAATGGCATTTCCTCCCCCAGTGTCAGATGAACACCCCAATTTAGCATGAATTTCACTGAGATGAGTTTGAGTTCAGAGCCCTGGACTTCTGCATCAATCTGGTTCTTCCAACATTGAGCCACTGAAGTCAAACTCCGAGCAAGAGTATAGGGAACTGATTGCTCTTATGGAAAGACAGAAACCTGCTCCGGTAAATGAGAGCAGTTCTTGGAAGAGCAGCTGACACTTTTCTAACCCAAGTAAAGGGTGCAGAGGGGAAGCCTTACGAGGAGTGCTGAGAAGAGAAGCCTGAAAAGAGGCTTCACCACATCTTCCTCAGGCGGGGAAGAGAAAGGGGAGACTGATCTCTTCTCTCTGGTGACCAGTGACAGGACCAAAGGGAATGGCCTGAAGCTGTGTCGGGGAGGTTAGGTTGGGTGTTAGGGAAGGTTGCTTCACCCAGAGGCTCTTGGGCACTGGAACAGGCTCCCCAGAGGAGTGGCCACAGCTCAAGAAATGATTGGACAGCACTCTCAGGCACATTCTGTGATTTTTGGGGTAGTCTTTTGCAGGGCCAGGAGTGAGACTTTGGTGGAGAGGACTGTGGGTCCCTTCCAACTCAGGGTATTTTATGACTCAGTGATTCTATTCATCATATCTTACACTGCAAATATTAGGTTGATGTCTTGGTTAGGAATTGATCCAAGTCTTGTAATAACAGTTCTGTCTACAATTGATAAGTTAATAATTATGATTCATTCTTTGTCTACATTGTACTTTCCCCCTCCATTCTAGATTGTTGTAAAAGCAGCAGATAATCTAGATTAGGCAAATGAAAACTCTCATTTTAGAATATCTGGATAAACTGGCATTTTAAAACTGTTCTTTATCTCAAAAAAACTATGTGTAGCAAATTGCATCCAAAATACGTGTTATCAAAAACTACAGACATCTTGTAGCTCTATTTAGGTCTTATGCAACAGATACAACTACTTGCTTCTGACAGATTCTGATTTGCCTTAAATCCTAATAGGCTGTAGAACCCCTTAGTAACTACACTAGTAGAAAACAACAAAAGAACAATACACTTGGACTGAAAAACTATTTATTTCTGGAATAGCTGGATAGCAAAAAACCTCTCTATCACTCCTGCTTCTCAACTGGGCAGGGGAAAGAAAACATATTGAAAGGTTCAAGGGGCAAGGGAAGGACCAGGAGATATTACTCACTAGTTACTGTCATGGGCAATACAGATTCGAATTGGAGAAATTAGTTTAATTTATTACTAATCAAATCAGAGTGGAATAATGAGAAATAAAAACGAATTTTAAAAATATCTTTCCCCCCCCACCCCTCCCTTCTTGGGCTTAACTTTACTCCTGATCTCCTCTATCACCTCCCCACTGGGGGATAAGGAATGCGGGTTGTGGCCAGTTTGTCACATGTTTTCTGTTTCCCCTTACTCATCAGTGGGTGGACTCCTCACACTTTTTCCCCTTCTCCAGAGCAGATCCCTCCCACAGCAGACATTAATTTCTCCAGTGTTAGTCCTTCCCACCACAAGCTGCAGTTCGTCACCAGCTGCTCCAGTGTGGGTCCCTGTCACGGGGGCAGTCTCTTTTGAACAGGCTGCTCCAGTGTGGATCCCCTGTAGGGCCACATGTCCTTCCAGCAAAGCTGCTCCAGGGTGGGCTGCTCTTCCCATGGAGCCAGAGGTTCTGCCAGAGGCCTTCTCCAGCCTGTGCTACCCACGGGGGCACAGCCTCCTTTGGGCATCCACCTGCTCTCATATGGAGTCCTCCAGGGGCTGCAGGTGAACATCCACTCTCCCACGGTCCTCCGTGGGCTGCAGGGGCACAGCTGTCTTGCCAGGGTCTTCACCACGGACTGTGGGGGAATCTCAGCTGTGGCACCGGGACCACCTCCTTCGCATCCATCTGCACCACCCTGGGAGTCTGCAGAGTTGTTCTTCTCACATTTTCTCACTTCTCTAACAGAGCAACTTTCCCCCATTCTTAAACATATTATCACAGAGGTGCTACAATCATAGCTGGTCATCTTGGCCGTGGCCAGTGGTGAGTCTGCCTTGGAGCCTATTCGCTCTTCTGTTACCAATACTTTGTGACACAAACCTGATACAGCTACTACAGCCCATCTTGAAGGCTAAGAGCAGTGGCTTAGCACAGTGGTTCTGTTTCATATTCAGGCATAAGGAACCCAGCATGTAATTTAGGGCCGAGAATTTGATGAGATGTGAGTATCCTTCACTGTATCCCAGCAAGTTTCAGTGGTACTCAGAGTTCTGGCTCTGCTGCTTTTTATGGGAAAATGTAATGAAAAGTAGGAAAAGTCAGCCCTGTATTCTCATAGTTATGTGGGCCTAGAGAGTGGTGAATGCTCAATGATTTAAATATCATTCTACCTTATGGTATTGGGGGTGTTGACAATTTATCTTGTTGCCTGGATTTGGAAATTTGGCAGCCCATGTAATTCAGATTTTACATTTTCAAATATTAAAGTAGAACCAGTCCAAAATCTGGTTTTATTGGCTCCATATGCAGATATGCTTTAGGCATGCATGCCTTGGTAAAATTAAATTCTTAATGTTGTAGGTGTACAGATTTTGTCATGTAGGATGTTAATTGTTTGGGAAGGTTTCAGTGAAGTTGTGCCATTTTTTTATGGGGTTGTGTTCTCTAAGTGTGAAGCATTGTAGTGATGTATATTACAATCTAGTTAGGGAGAAACCATGCTATCTACTGTGTAGCCTCTTAGCCATATGCCTAGAGGCACGTGGATGCATTTTCCTTTGACTCTTCTGCATTTATTACTTCCATAAGTATTTACTGTCACTGTGATTGAAAGACATTTGTTTTCCTACATTTTTTCATTTTATTTCTTCATGCATTTTGCTGAACAACATAGTATAACAACAGCCCCATTTCTTACTTTCCACTTGTGCAAGAGTTTCTACTCTAAAAGGCAAAAGTAAAACAAAGATACTGCAGGAACTGATGTGTATTGCGAGGAAGGTAAGGGCAAAAAAAATTATGCCGTTGGTTTAAGCTGCATTCCTCCCCTAAAGCCCTTGTGCTAGTCAGGGATAGCCAAAGCATTATGAATGTGTCCAATCTTAGCCTTACCCTGTGCCCTTATCCATAAGCTATTCATTGGAAATACAGTCTAGGATAGCAATTTTCAAAGTGACTTATTTAAAATGACCAAAGTCTGTGTGTTTTGATATGTTAGAGCAGAGAAGCAGTACAACATGACTGACTTTAAATTTTGTCTGAGTGGGTTGATCAGTGTTTACAGCACAGACAAAATAAGCCTTGGAATTTAATAATGGATTTCAGTGCAAAGAATTTGTCTTCACCCGTTCCATGAAGACTTATTGTAATGGAAATAAGAAAAACCTTTGTCCTGGGGATATCTCAAGATAAACAGAAACAGTTGGCTGGACTTCAAATCCCAAGGAGTTAATTATCTTACCACAGTGCAGAGCCCTGTTGCCCCTTCTTGCTTGATCTCAGTGGATTTTTAAAACTGAAACTTTCTTGTGCTGTTTTTGCCTCTTTTTATTCCTCATTTGTCATTTTTTAGTTCAATTTACAGAGTGTTACAATACCATTACTGTCAAAGAACTCCTGTTCCTTTGGTTACTGAAGTAAATTATTTTGAGTTAAAGCTAGAGCATGACACCTAACCTCAGTTAAAATCTTAGTTGAAATAGAGAGAAATCTAACTTAAATCTTTGGATTAAAATTATATATACAGTCAAAGTCTATTTAATCTAAAGCCATCACATGAGTGATTTTTTTAATGACACAATAGAATTTTAATGGGCTATGAGATTTGTACTGTGATATGTAAGAGATACTAGAAGCTTGTTGGCAATTTATGAATATTTATGTAATCAATATAAGTTATGTTATTAGAGTTATGTTTTTATCTCTTTGAATATTGTGTGCAGTCACTTGCTGCGCTTCTGTTTCTTTCCTGATGAAAACATAATTGTATGTTTTGAAGCAAATATCTAGAGTATAAGAAAATACATCTTATGAAAATCTCAGGTTAAATCTAGTCCATGATTTGAGCACTTACATTATTAAGAGAGAAATAACATAAAGTGCTTGATTTAAATCAAGCTCTTCAGGCTCATTTTCATTTTAAGGGTGGAATTGCAGTGTACTCTTCTCAACAGTATTCTCCAAGTATGAGGTATCTTCAAACAAATTTCATGTCACTGTAACACTTGTTTCTACTAACTAGAACTGTCTGTTAGGGCAGAGACACAAGAGTTTTCTGTATTTCAGTTCTAAAGGCAATAGTGATTTCCAGAAGGACAGTAGAATATTGCATAGTCACTGACATCTATTTGCTTTTTTCTCCTAAATGTGGAGTTAAAGGGCTGCTGCTGATTCATGTAAGCACTGTGAGGTAATTAGAATCATGAAATGGTTTGGCTTAGTTTGCTTTGGTTTGCTTTGGTTTGCTTTGGTTTGCTTTGGTTGGGACCTTTAAAGGCCATAGAGTCCAACTCCCAAGGCAGGGAGGCCTTTCAGAAGTCCAGGTGGATGATAGCTTCTCTTCCATTGTCCACTGATGGAGTCAATCCATTATAGAGTGGAGTCACTTAGTCAGACATCATCTGCCAGTGGTGAAGCCGTGGAGACTTTCTCTAGGCACCTCCCTGTCTTTCGTATGTTTCAACTATCTTCCAATAGGATCCGTTCCATGATCTTTTTGGTCTCTGTGGGGAGGCTGACTTGTCAGTTGTTCCCAGGGTCCTCTTTTTACCCTTTTGAAAATGCATCAATATTCCCTTTTCTCCAAATACTTGGGGCTTTGACTGCTGTGACGTTTCATAGGTGTCTTTGAAGACATCCGTCAAGCCGAGGGATAGCTTTGCATGCTGTTACTCTTAGCAATTGCTGGGCAAGGGTTTTTCTGACAGTTTCACAGTGATAGCTGTGTTTCAGTAGGCAGCAAGAGAAATACTCTAGATGCTCTAAGTGTAAACAATCTCAGATATGCCTTGAGAACGGACTTTCCTTTCATCAACAGATAAGACATTGTTAAATCCTTTAGATTTTTTTTTTTCTGGTTCCGCTTTTTCTTCAAGAAGCAATGGACATAGAAGTACACATTAGCTCTGTGAAACTTACTTCTGCAGTAGTGATCTTTGCCCCACTGTGTTCTGTGAGCAGGCTGTACTTTCATATTTTAATGTTGCTTTTAATGGTTATGATATGTAACACGTAAAGGGAATTCACTGTCTCTGAGGACATCATCTTTGTTCTGCAGTGTCATACCTTCCAGAAGTGAATCATCCTCAAGCTGAGTGTTTAGCAACTAATTTTATTTAAGAAAATATCCCCATAAGTTTTGTGGGATGGGGTGTTATTTTGTTAACAACATCGATATGCTTTAAAATGTTATTTGCTGTGCACTACATTTTATTGTACATTGCTCTCTGACATGATCTTTCAGTAGTGCTGTAATTAAATAAAAGGTTTAAGATTGGAAATGCTGCTCCTGTTGTGAATGCTTTTCAGTAGTTTGGGGGTTTCTGCAGTCTTTCATAAAGATAATAATGAACTGAACTTGATTTCTTTTGCTTTTTCTAGGATTAGTGAAAATGTTTGTTGTTATACTTGTCCAGTTTAAAATTTAGTATTCTGCTACAAAAAGTACATAATTATTAGTGATGGACAAATAGGTAGTTGACATTTTTTAACAAGCTAATATTTACTAGTGCACTAGAAAAATTCCCTTAAATTAACTGATCAGACATTACCATTAAGAGATGATCCCAGTTATTTTAAGAAATATTCGTCAAATTATTGTTAGAACAAAACTTTCCAATCCAAAAGAAATTATCAGTTTTCTTCTGCATACTATTGCTTACTAGAGATGCATGAGCCTCACTTTATTCTCTGCCTTTCAAAATAAAATCTGAGTATGTTATAGCAAAATTCAGTTCATTGGTGGAATGCCCTTGTTTCCAGACAGTGAAAACCTGAATTAAACTGTAGAAAGCATGAAGATGTTTCCTAGAGGCTTTGTAAATTTTGTGTTGTTTTTATATTTATTGTATAACTTTGTGTTATAATAATAACATATAATTGTGTATGATTGATTGTTATTCCTGCAGTAATGATTACAAAAATGTACAGTGCCTGTTTGACCATTTTTATTTTTTAATTTAATTATTTATCTTACTTGTTACCTTTGCACATACTGGCAGATCTAAGAGTCACTTCAGAAGTGAAATAATGTGTTTTGGAACTGAGAAATTTCGAACCCAATTTTGTCACACACTTAGGGGTGTGACAAACCTGTGGCTATAGGATCCAGGATTAAAAAGAAGATGCTTTTCTCCATCCTCATGCTGTGCCATGAGACAAATTTAAATGAGACAAATTCTGTTCAAAACCAAGGATAGAAAAAGAAAAATTCTCAATTGATTAGGGAGAATATTCCAAGCATCTCATCTGTTCACTTCGCTGTCATCTTAATGCTTTTCTGAAGCATTAAAATTATGGACACAGTTGTATACAAAGGCACTGAAAATTCCTGCCTCAACTTCTGACTGAGTAAAGGGAAGGACATGGCAGTTTTGAGAGTCAGACTCAGGGGTTTTTTGTTTGTTTGTGGGTTTTGGTTTGCTTTTGTGTTTCTGTGGGTTTTTTGGGGCTTTTCTTGATGGTTTGGTTTTTTTTTAAAATGAAGATATTGTAATATTTTTCCTCTACTGATACATGATCCCTTTACTCAGCTTATATTTTATTTTTGATTCTCTAGCAGTAACAGTAAGATAAGATTTTTATCTGTTGTCCTCAAAAAATTATTTTTTCTCTTGAGAAAGTCTTCCTTTCAGGGTAATTGGAGTAATGGCAGGGAGTTTTGTGTGTATAATAATTTCACACAACAATTAAGTTGAATGTCGTGTTTGGCATAAATATTCCATATGTGGGAACTGTTGAGCTATTTGTAACTTAAATGACATTCTAAACAGCTCCTCCAATGCTAAATGCTTCACATTTTAGACAGGAGGCTAACTGTGTTGGCTGTTGAGAAACTAAGTGGCAATGATCATGTTTCATATATTTTGGAACCACAAAATAATTTAGTTTGGACATGATAGGATATAAACTCCCATTCATATTAGGACCAGCTTTGAAAGCTGAATTGAATTACTCATGACCATGGAGTTTTTGCTCAGTTTGCAGGACATACTTGTTTTAACTTTTTTATTAGCATCTAAGAATTCCTCTGCAGTCAGAGTATTTTAAATTTCTTTTTATGTTTTAGAACAACAGGATAGCAGTTTTCATATAGAATATTGATTTTCTATTGGAGTTGTAGCAAGGAACTTGTGGGATTCTGCTTTTACAACTTGAGTATTTCCAAGCAGATTTTCAACAGGGAACATAGCATACTTTGTGTGCTGTTAATTTCCGTTTGTCATGAATAGAGCTAAAGCCATCTAGTGGTTAAAATGAAAAAAAACAACTCAGCCAACGGCTAATTATACAGAGCTCAAACTTGGATTAGCCATTATCAAAGTGGCACTGCAAAGAGCATATGCAAAATGTCATAATATCAAAGTTAACATTGATAAATAACTAGAACTTTCACTTTTGTTTTGAATGAATTTAGTCCATTTACTTATATATTTTGAGAGTATTGAAAAGCAGCAAATTTTTTGACTCACCTTGCAAAGTAACTAGAATTGCGAGCAGACGTCACCTCAGATCTCAAGTGCACGTGTTCATTTTTTTGTTGTTTTTTTTTAGTGATACAATACAAATTTCTTCACAAAATTAAAAGAAAATCATATACTTGTAATTTATAAAACATGTCAGCTGTACACACATTCTTGTTGCAGATCAGTGTAAGCTGCTTTTGCTGTAGCAGTGCTCATGTTCGTGGCCCCCTCACAGCCACTTCAAGACAGACTTCAAGGCTCTCACTGTGCATATCTCCATTTTCTCCTCATGTCTGAGAGAATATCTGTACAGATTCTTTCTTAATCTCTCTGCAAAACTAAAGAGGTTTGTGTCTTGAAGTACTTGAGACCTTTGCTTTATCCAGTCATTATCAGTCATAATGCTGCAAGGAAAACCTGTACTCCCACTCCTTTGGCAAAGAGATCAGCTTTTCTTTGGACTCACCTTGTGTGTCAACCCTTAAGGGTTATCACTTACGTGATTCCTGTATATATATAATCTGTAATATATATAGCTGTGGGTTCTAGGTGTTCAGAAATTATTTCAATGAGTTTAACTAACCAAAAATGTGGGGGGTTATGCCTTCAAAGTCTTTGAGTATGTAAGATAGTTGCAAACGAATGTATATACTATTGCCTGGACGGGAGATAACAAGCACAAATTGTTTAAGGGAAAATTCTGTCTGAATTTTAGTAATGGATCTTTGCTGTGAAAACATTTAAGCACTGGAGTAGTTTGTTGTCACTTCAAACAACTCTCTGCGTGATGGGGACAAAATTAAATCCATCTACATTCATAAGACAATTCTCATTATTAAAAATGCTTAGGTAATTTCTTCCTTTTTTGTGTGTACCTTTGGAAGTACTGCTTCATTTCTAAAGTATCTTGCCACATAAAGGGCTGCTTTGTGAGATTATTGATAGGTATTTTTCCAAGTTTTGCAGGAAAATATGAATGACAATTCAGCAGGCAGCCTTCAGGTGCCAGCATGTAATTCTGTGATTCTGATTAACTCTAACTGCCATCCAGAAATTGTTTCTGTTTTACACCAGTCTAAAAAACCCCAAAGAACCCTGGACTTCCTGTGGAGAGCTGCAATAACTCTCTGCTGTCAATGGAGAGAAACAGAATATAGTTCTTTATTTTCCTAGGATGAAAATTGGTCAGTTAAATACTACTCTTCTTATTGTTCTTTCCCCATTTTTCAGTCCAAAATAATACTGCTTACCCTTAAACTGCTTACCAGTCTCTTTTGGGAAAAAAACCCCAAACAAACAAACCCAGCAACATTAGGGGCCCCCTTTGTGAATTTAGAGGTACTGTCAGCTTATTTACTTGCATCTACTACTACTTGGACAAGATAAATGAAATGTAAGAGATACGATTTCTCTGTTGCAGCTCACATGCTTAGTATCTCACAACTTTCCACTGTGAGACTACCTTCCACTAACAAAAAATATTTTAGAGATGAATAGCAATTTTTGTGATGCTTACATTAGTTCCTTAATCATAACCTTAATCAGCTCTGTTCAGTAACAGTCCTTCTTTAGCAATCTTATTGTATTGGTGAAGATTCTTGTAACTTCATCACTATCAACAGTGTTTTGTCATTTTTTTAGGAAGTGGTGGCTGATAGATCATTGCTTCCCAGCTCAAAAGCAGGTCTGATACGACGACTGCTGACAAGATCAGGTGCTAAAGCTGGACCTAATGATATATTTGTTTTTATAACCACACAGAGAAGCCACCAGGAATTGAAAATACTGCTTGGTAGCTCTTCATTGGCTGGCACATTTCTTTATGTGATTTAGTATGACTTTAGATGGGCAGCAATGCATAAAACTTGTTGGTTTGGTTGAGTATGGTTGGAGATTTTTGGTTTGGGTTTTTTTAAGAGAGGAAAGAAAAGACGTGGATTTATCTGCAGTTTTGTGGTAGCTATGGCAACACAGTGGTCTGCACATTTTATATTATCTGTTGTTGTCTGCTGTGTTTTCTAGCTGAACAGTTTAGTTCTAATCCAATTATAAACTGGATGTGGGAGCTGGCAGGCACTTGTAAACAGGATTTCTTCTGATGTTCACTTTGGTAACCAAAGCTTTGTGGGTTTCCTTGCACATCAGCTGCAGCAATGCCATACAAACCTAAAGATATTTACTAGCTTTTAATGATGAGTTGATCAATGTTGCCCCTATAATGAATTCTCTTAGGTTATGCTATTTTCTCTGTTCCTTGGAGAATAGTGCAATAGGTTTTGTCTTGCAGCTGTAATGAATAGTTGCTCATAACTAGTGAGAAATCAAAAACTTTAGTACCTCTCTTGATCTTCTAGAAGTCTTTGTTTATGCACCTTTTGTCATGGTGTATCAACATAGTAGTTTGAGTGGACAACCCTTTTCTTCACTGATGAACAAGATGTCTTTCCTTCACTTAGCTGGTCCATAACTGATGATACAGCCTTTCATAAAGTCATTGATTTTACATAGCCTTCTTGTTTTCAGTGTTTTCTGTGAAATATCTTACTTGTTTCAGGACAACAAATCTTTATTTCAGTTCCAGGTTTTGCTGTCTTAATTTTACCCACCTTTGTGGTTGCTGTTTTCTGGAGTTTGAGGACTTTAGTTTCTTCCTGATACTTCAAGGATTTCTAAAGGGAAGCCGCAGATGAAAATACGGGAAGAAAATTCAAGTTTTAGGGAAACTGCTGCAATCCACTTTTTTGTTTCTTGATTTGTTTCTTCTTCCAGCTATTACATTGTGGTTTACCTTTGGTAGAATCTATAGTCAGGAAGTGTTCTCACATCAATGCTACTATAGTCTAGTCCAACTGCTTCTTCACCATGTTATTAAAACACACTTCTAACAATTGGGTTAAAATTACATTCTTCTGTGGTAAGCTGTAATTATCACTGACTGAGATTTATGTGATTTACAAGGCCTAAAAGGAAAAATAAATGCTCTGCTTCAGAAAGGTGGATTTATAGCTTCAATTTTATAGCTTCAATTTTTGTGCAGATGGTACAACAGATGTCTCCTGCCAATAGCTGCTAAACTTGTAATTCTGCTTTGAAGTTTTCTACATATGTAGAAAAATATGGAAGCACTTTTGGGGTTTTTTTGTTGGCACAGCTTGTACTGGGTAAAGACACTGATCTATACAGGCAAGGTGAAAGTTGCTTTATGTTTGTAAATTATTTTTGCTGCTACTTTACATCTTACTGGCTAACTTAGCAGAAATAAAGACAGCTTGCCTAAAACATCAGTGGAAGGTTAAATACCATGGCAAAATATTCCAGGAACACTTTAAAAACAATCTGTCAAGGCTTTCTTCAGAGACTTGTAAAGCAGACTGTTTTCCGTTCACTGAACAGGTTTCCCACAGTGTGATTTTTCCCATCTGATGTGATGATAAGAGTTCAGACTGGAGTTCAAAATTCCAAGTATGTTTCAATTTGTTCACTTTCATAAATGACTAATTCTGCTAAATACAGTTCAATTCTGCACATCTTGTAGGTTGGATATAACTCATTTAGTAGACCAGGATGGTTTCCTGTAGGCGTTATGGTACCTGTGTTGGCAGGTAGGACTTCCCACATGAATTCTCTGTGCTGGAGGAGGTGGCATCCATCAGCAGTCCAGTAGAGATCCATCTGCTGTCTGTACCCTGGCCCTGCCGGCCCAGCATGACCCTGCCACCAGGGGGATAGCACATCTCCAAACCATATGCACAAATATATTCACTTTAAAAATGCTTCGTTTAGTTAAAATCACAATTGTTCAGCTTGACAAAAGAGAGGTTGTGCTGCTGAGCTTGAAGATTGCTTAGACACTTAAAGATAAGTGTCTGTATTCATAAGTTTGTGTAAGTTCAGAACTAACCGGTTTTTTCCTAATTAATTTTCCTTTTTTTATTTTGCTTACGATTTTTACAGCCAGAATGTGACTCTTCACTCCAGAATTTTCTCTCTACATGTAGAACAAACTCAACAAGTAGGTGTACAGAAAAATGTGCTGAAAGTCTCAGAGTCCTGTGAGAGCATCACTGGCTGGGTCCAGGGGCACTGCTTTGATGCTGTAAGAGAAAACATTGATGGAAATCATGAGAGATGACAGCATAAAGAACACAGTAGTGAAGGAATTTGTGGTGAATGGCTATGAAACTGGAAGCAAGTATGTAGCAAATGGGAGCAGAGAGAGTGGTCATGAGATCAAAGCTGATGGTTAAAAAAGCACAAACAAATTTTAAAAAACTCATTATTTCAAACAATTTAAGGGTCTCAACTTGTCAGAAAAGACCTTTTTCCTTTGCATTTTCTCTTGAAAAGAATGAATTCTGCCCTGCATTGTCATTACATTGTGTAATACATTTTCTCACATTTTTCCATGAAATATTATTGAAGTAAATTGAGTACATTGCCAATTTCCTGTGTGATGCCAGCATCATGTTTTTAGGCCATGGTAATGTGTGTACTACTTTTCTCTGCAGCTATTCTTGGAAAATTGGTTCTGAAAAAATGTGCATCTCTCTCTATATGGTAACAGAGACATTTTCATTCTTTTTAAACTCAATAATGCCTAGACTATTATACCTTCCTGACAGTATCACTAGCTAAGAGCATTTTATACTGGAGATGCTACCCAAATGCAAAGCTGTCTTCAGAAATCTATTTATCTCTCTATCTGGATATAGATATATGGAAAAAATATGAATCCTAGTTGGGCTTGGGACACTGCTGCCCAGGCACATAATTCTTTCTTAATATTTTAAAGTAAATTTTGATCTTCACCTTGCTGCCTGGTTACATTCTAAGTGCAGGTATTAGTTAAAACAATTTCTCTTGAAGAATACTTACCATCTGCCTGTTAAATCTTTTGAAAACTGTGTATATGTGCAAATCATTTCCAAGGCAAAACAACTCACAGTGCATTGTTTTATTTATTAGTGTTCTACCACGCACCTAGCATGTTCCTGTGGCTGAGCTTTCCTGGTAGAAGCTCAGGCAGGATGATACACTGAGACAAGACAATGGGAGATTTGATTTTCAGGTTTCTGGCAACCTTGCAAAATCTAGCCCATAAGAGTAATGTTGAGACGTTTTAAAAAGACATGCAAATAAGAAGTTGGGAAGGAAGAAAAGAAAACCAGGAGCACTTTCTGAAGGAGGTGTTTGCTACATACTCAGCTTTTCACTGCTGGTTAAGGGAGCCCATAACTGGCCAATAAATTGAACTTTCATTCTTCCAGTGTGCATGTTCCTAGTATTTGTATTTTTTCTCCTAGAGCAGACTTGCAGGCAGTTATATTCAAAGTTAAATTCACGTTCTCTTGAGAGAGGATCTGTCAGTCAGGAGACCTTCTTTGTGAAGCTGTGTAAATTATGCTTTCCCTCCTACACACAGCGCATGCAAGATGGTAGCAAACTCATGGTGCAGCTCCTAGGAAGACTCCTCCAGAAACTATATTTTTCTTCCCTGAAAATGGCTCAAAGTGTTTCTACATTTTAAGAGAAAACTTAATTTATCATACTGTTTCAGTGCCTTTGTGACATACTACAGGAGACTAGTTACCTGTCCTTGCAAAACCTGCAATGCTAGAAATTGCAGTGCTTTGTCCTTATCAAACACAATGGAAGATAAACCTTTTCTGGAACTTCCTCATGTAACATCATGTGACCTATTAGGGAACAGAATGGTTTAGCAAATTCTTAGTAAATTTATTAAATTAATTAGGTTTAGTAAAAGTTTCAGAAGCATAATCAGCACTTAGCTTTTAATACGTATTCTGAGTGATTATTAACAATTCTTATCTGTGAATAGCAAGAAATATAATCAAAGCCGAAGAATGAAGTGTATCTTACTGAATGTTGTGTATGTTACTTTGGCTGTACCAAAGATCTCGTCTGCGTGCTCTTACAGTTTTAGGTGTTGAACATATTCTGAAATCATATTACTACTCTTCTCAAGATTTTTAAAAAGGCATTGGTGAACCAGTCTTCTCACACAATGCTTGGATTGTTTTCCTTCTGTCTTATTATACTTTTTATGTTACAAAAGAAACACAATTCTGAAAATGGAGTAATCACTGTGTTAAATAATAATTTTTTTTTAAAAAGTGATTCTTAACTGCTTGTATATGGATTTCTTTCTTTATAGTCAGAGGAACTTTTCTAAGAATTTCCCAGGGGTGGAAATACAAGGAGCAACAATACTTTTTCCTGAAGAGAAAAAAGTATGTTCTTGTGACTGTTTTCCTTTTGCAATCTGCACCATTTGTTGGTTTTAGTACTATCTATCCAAACAGTAACAACTGAATCACAAAACCATGTGTTGTTAAAAATTAAGAATTTTATTTATTAGAAATAAAATAATTCCTTTCATTCTCAATTAAATCCAGTAACTATATCTCTATAGATATTTCTACATGTCTGAGAATTGGAGACATTTTTGAAAATGGACTCTTCTGCCTTTAACATAGATTTTTTTTGTCCCTGAATTATTCCCACTAATTCATTAATTTTCAACATTCTTTTTTCCTCCTTCCTGCTACTCCTCAGAATCTTCCACAAAGATATTTTCATTTCTGCAATTTCCTCTGTAGATTTTGAAAATCTGTTGATAAGTAAGCAGCTAAGTTATTGTGAAAGACGTGGTAAAACCAAGGAAGCAAAAAACATTCAATGCATGGTCATACTGAATTTCTTTTGATTGGTGGTGAGCTTTTGGAGAAGTGGAAATAAGGGAGGGATTGTGTGAGTTGTTGCCTCCCGTTACCCCTTTTCCTCCTTTTTCCACACTCAGTTCAAGCTATGGTCTGAAAACAGGTCCATGATGATTTTTCATTTTATTCTGGCTGGGAAACAGCCTGAGTGCTACTAGCAAAGTGCATAATTTTTCTGCTTTTCTTTTTTGTTCTCTTATTTTATTTTCTTATTCTCTTTTGTATCTAATTTGGTATAAATATAGAGATAACATATTTCAATTCTGTTCTCCTAAATATTGACAGTGAGGTTGAACCATTGCTTACCTGGAAGAATTAGTATTAGAAAATGAATACTGGGTTCCTGCAAAATTTGGCAAGCTCTGAAACTCTGGCCCATATGGCTTCTATAAATTACATTCCTCTGTGTAAAACTTTTTGTTGTACCACCAACTTCTAAGGGGGTGTTCCTAAGTATTAATTTGTTTTCTGTGCTAGTGTCACATATTGTGCTCTCTGTTCTTGAGCTGAGGCTGAAAAGTACCTTAGATTGCTTAAAAGCTGCTAGCTCGTTTTTATAATTGGCAGAGGTCATGATCACAGAAATAGGTTTATTGAGATGGGAGTTTAACATTTTCCGAATAAATAGGACAGAGGAGTGCTGAGAATACAGAAAACGAAAACACTGAGGAATACCCAAGTCATTGAAGCAATCATGACTCACTTGACGCAGCATGGTCTTCGTTCAGCATTAAAGTTATGAGTTTAGACTGCCATTTTCTCACTGGAACTTTATATAAGTGGTAGTTCTATTAATTCCTAGTAGCTTTGTTGCAGCTTTATTTGAATATTTCAGAATACTGACATTAGCAATTGAATTTCCTATAAAACAAAAAGAGTGTGTAAGGATCCCTTCAACGCCTTTTGAAAGAATGTTACCAGGGAAGTAGCTATTTAACAACAATACACACTCGCTTGGGAAATGCAGGAGAGGATTTGACTAAGGCTATTAAAAATACCAGTTCTTCATTTAAAGGTAGAATTCACTGGTGAAATTTCAAGCATTACTGTATTGAATACAACAGAAGCTTATTACTATATTCCATGGAAATCTACACTGTTTTGTTAAGCATCTGCTTGTACTTTAGTTATAAAATTGAACATTCAGATCTTCAATCAGTTCACATCTCTGTTTGAGATCTTATGTTCATATGATAGAAATCATGCTTCAGTGGATTCTGAAAAACATATCTATGCTGAGTATGATCTTTCAAAATCCTTTTCTTCTGTGTACTGCAAATGCTTTTGTTCTGATTCCTAAACTTTTTTAACACTTTGTACTAATACACTGGTAAAATAACATTCATTCTCATGAATGTGCAAATACTCAGTGCAAATTATTTATTCTTTGGTTTTGGCCCACATATAAAAATTTAAGCAAAAAATTCAACAGTATCTATTTTTGTTCTTTTAAAAAGCTGAAGTTCTAGTCAGAAGATAGGTCTCTTAAGCTGCTTTCCGAGGTTACTCACTCATGAGAATTTATTTGGGTTTTGTCCTAGAGGTTTTTTAGTTCTGTTGTTACTTTTAGGACAACAATTCAGCAACATAATTACTAACTCCTTTCAACACCGAAGGGTTTTTTCCCAAAGAAATCCTAAGATTAATAATTAATGTGACTAATATTTTGCAGAAAAAACCCAGTAATACTGAATGAGAAAAACAGTGAAACTGGGGCATAATTGTTTCCAGGTTCTACATAAAGAAAATTCAAAGTCAGCTTTTTCTAAATTCATACTGAACTAAAATATGAAATCAATTTCCATATGAGAGACTTGGGTAGGTGTTGCATGTTAGGCAGAAGGAACAACTTTTTCTGTTATCATGCAAATAGAATTTTGCTCTTTGACAAAATGCTTCACAACCAGATTTTATCTTCGTATTCTAAGCTTTGATCAGAAAAGAATACACCCACTCTCTGCTAAACTTTTCCCAAGATTTTTATTATATATAACCCCCCCCCACCCCCCCCCCTCCACNCGCCCCCAATGTCTGCATGTTGCACTTTATGGCAAAAACATCCATGTGTGGTAAGGAATTGTAGATCAATTGATGACAACAGTGTTTAGTGAAAGATTTTAAGAAGCACCTAATATTTATATATGGAAAATTATACAGCTACGACAATTTAATGTACTGAAATATACTTAGAACTATCAGCAGTGCTAAATTATTCTTACTATATCAATTTTATCAGTATTTTAATTTCCAAATTCACAACTACAGAAATTAAATTTAAATACATTAAATGTATTTCTGTCTGGGAAATACATTTAATGTACTTTGACTCACAAACTGGAATTCAGGATTGGAGCTAGTGTGAATAACTTTGGAAATACATTGCTAGCTGCTATGAGTAGGGACATCTTCAACTAGACCAGGCTGCCTAAAGCGACATCCAACCCCATTCCCAGGGATGGGGCACCCACAGCTTCTCTGTGGATGTGCCAGTGCCCCATCACCCTCACAGTAAAGGATTTCTTTCTTGTACCTAATACAAGCTACCTTGCTTCAGCTTAAAGCCATTCCCACTTGTCCTGCCTCTACGTGCCCTTGTAAAAAGTCCCTCTCCAGCTCTGCCTTTAGGTGCTGGGAGGTGCTCTAAGGTCCTCTTGGAGTCTTCTCTTCCTCAGCCTGAACAACCCCAGCTCTCTAAGCCTGCCTTTGTAGGAGAGGTGCTCCGGCCCCGTGAGCATTTTTGTTACGCTGCTCTGAACTCTCGAGCAGGTTCACATCCTTCTCATGTTGGATGCCACACTCCAGCAGGGTCTCACAAGGGCAGAGCAGAGGGACAGATTCATCTCCTCACCCTGCTGGCCATGCTGCTTTTACTGCAGCCCAGGGTATGATTAGCTTTTTGGGCTGTGAGTGTGCGTTGCTGAGATACGTCAAGCTTTTTGGCCATTAAAACCACCAAAGTCCTTCTCCTCAGGACTGCTTTCAGTCCATCCTCTGCCTAGACTATACTCGTACTTGGAATTGCCTCGACCCGGGTGCAGGACCTTGCACTTGGTCTTGTTCAACTTCATGAGGTTCACACACACCCTCTCAAGCCTGTCCAGGACCCTCTGAATGGCATTCCTTCCCTCCTTCCCTGTGGTGTGGATCACACTACAGAGCTTGGTATTGCCAGCAAACATATTGAGTGTGTGCTAAATACTGTCTGTGTTGCTGACAAAGGTAGCACCAGCCCCAGGACCATGCCCTGAGGAACACTGCTCGTCACTACTCTCCGTCTGGATACAGAGCCATTGACTGCAGCTCTCGCAGTGCAACCATCCAGCCCATTCCTTATCCACTAGGTGGTCCATCCATAAATCTAAGTCTCTCCATTTTAGAGATAAGGGTGCCATGCAGGACAGTGTCAAAGCCTTGCACAAGGCCAGCAGTTGCTCTTCTCTTTTCTCCCCTTTGTTTCTTTAAAAGAATACTAAGTAGTCTTGAACATTTAATATAAAGAACAACTACCTCTGCTTTCAAGAAAGTTGACACAGCTGATGTTCAGGTAACTATCTTATATATAAATAGTTTGACCTTTTATCAAGAAATGTTTTTGTGGCAGATTGGAACATCTTCCACGATCAAAGACTGGCCCACAGAAATGCTTTTAGATGATGGAAGGGATCTAGCATCAAGTTCCTTTGGCAACCGATTCACGCTTTTAACCTCTTTGATACAGCTAAGGTTTTTTTACCTGTGAAGTCATGCTGTGGGGTGCACTTCCATTTAGATACACAGATCCTCAAGTCTTGTAATTAAGCATTTGTATTAAAGGTAAGCCCCTTACAAAAGGACCACGTTTTTATGGGATTGCTTTTCTACAGTGATGATCCACTAGTATGAATAAGACAGATTTAAAGCACCTAAAGTACTAGCAGTATAGAACTGTGGGTGTGTAAGCTGGCTAAAGCTTAGCTAGACAAACCCTTGTTACTATAGTGGAACCATTGTTTGATAGCAAGTAGTTAGGGTGCCCAACCTGTAGGATGTACTCTGTTTGTGCTAAAAATTATATTCCCTGTTGTATTTTACATCCTATTCACCCCAGGTACTCCTTTATTCTTATGCTGATCTTTTTCCCCATTGCTTTTTTTAAAATGTGTGTGTGTTTTTATTGGCTTTTTGGGATTTATTATATATGCAGTTTGTTCTGGACTAAATCCAAAGGAAAAAAAATCTGTGCATGTATATGAATATTATTTTTTCAGAGTGAATATCAGTAACTGGTTATCTGTTATCCTTCAGATTTCTTATTTTGTTATTTTTCAACAAGATTATGTTCTTAGTCCTATGCTTTTACAAACTTGACACTTAAGGCTGAAACTGCATGACTCGTCCAGGACTTGGTTCATAAATCATCTGCTGTTCCTTCCATCTCCCACATTCCAAAATGAAATTCACTGCACCTGCAGAACTGCTCTGTGCTTACAGCACTGGGTCATTGGTGACTGCTGACAGTGATGCCATGTTTCTGCCAAGAAAGCATAGACTTCCTCATTATAGTTTCTTTATTTGCACAGCATTTCAGCGTGTAATGTGTTGAACTGACACTGTAATTCTTACTGATAATGAACCAGATTATCAGTTCAGAGACCTATAATGGTTAATACAACATGTACATAATTTGTACAAAATTTAAAGTCTTTAAGCAAACAGAGAATGTAGCACTTTCTTTCTTCTTCAGTTAATATTTATCTTTAAAAATGCTTTTCAGAGTACTTTGATACTTGACTAATTGGTTTTTCAAAATGTAAGCCCTTATTGTTTCTCTAGGATCAGTATCTGTCAGGTTTCTTTTGTGCTGCTATACAATATAATCAGTATTGATATTTCTTACATAAAGTAAGTAGGATCTAAGCCTTTTCTCATAATGGGGCTTCTGTAAAGGTTTTTGTTTCCTTCTTTCACTCTTTCACAACTGATGAACTTTCATTGAGCATGATTCTCTTAGGATCTGCAATACTTGCATGACATCAACTCAGGTTCTTCTCTTTTAAGGCTTTTATTAGAAACCAGAATAAAAGCTATGCAATGGAAGAAATAATATGAAAGAAACAATGTAAGAATCCAAGAAATACGATCCCGTAAGAATGTAATTTATGCAATATAAAAATCTTTAAGAGTATTTTTAATAGGGATTCTAAAGCCTCCTCCAACTTGCATTCTACAAGAATGCTTTTGAGTGAGAACCCAGGGGACTCATGAACCAAGTTACCTTTAATTGGCTTATATAACACTTAGATATACAAGCAATTCTAATTGAAAGCTATATGGGTATTAGAAGTTTTTTTAATTATTATTTTTTCTTTATAATTTTTTTTGCAAGTAATAGATACTCAGAATTACCAATAATTCTGGACAACATGCTATGCCATGTTTTTAATGAAAAAGAAATAAAATACAACAGAATTAACAAGGTGTATTTAAAATAATATGGTGGAATAACTTGTATCCGAGTTAAATTTAGCAGTAACTATTATTGAAACACTCTTTTTTACTTGCATTTTCAAAATTTGTTCAACCGGTTTGATATCTTACCACTAGATGTCATTGTAGTTGAACCCTCCCTCCGGATTTATACTAATTCTATGCTACCTTCAGCCACTGGATGGCATCTTTCAGTCGATTTCGGGTGCAACGATTTTAAACAGCAGATTTACACAAAGCAGATTCTTTTAATATTTCATTTAATGCCATGGTGTCTCTAAAAGCTTGTGTTCTGCTTGCAGACAGCAACAAATAATAGTGTTTGAATTTGAGATTTTTAATGAGGCCAGGAAAGAAGAGAACGGGGAAGATGTACATTTCAGTAGCTGCAGAGTAGTCTTGCTTGAGGGGAGGTTTCTTCTGTTCCTTGTATTGCTGTTTCTGTGACTGTTAGGGACATTGTGTCTGAAGAATTCTCTGGGCCTGTCAGAGAAATTTCATGATTATTGAAAAGAGCATGCAGTGTAGTGTGATTATTATGGTGTGCAAAGCATCTGTGTACTTGCTTATCTGTCATCTACCTAGAACAGTAAGTGTAATAAAACCTCTTTTAGTAGTAGGACAGATAAGAAGGCAATGGCTCTTTTACAAGTGTAGTCTTTCAGCAACAGAAACATTTTAAAAAAGCATTTAGGGTTTGGTTTTGTTGAAGGGTCTAGGGTTTTTCAAGGGTGGGTCCCTTCACATTCATGTCCTTCTCTTCTTATCACTGTCCTCTCTTTCCTGATTTCCTGCAAGCTCACCTGGTACCAGCTAGCAGGCACAAGAGAGTAAGACCCCAAGGCATCCCTGCTGCAGAGCTGTCTGGCCAAAGTGATGACATCTCCTGCCCCCAGCTGTGTGGGCAGGTGAGCTGATGGTGCCCAGTGACAGTCACCTGCGGCTGAGAGATGGTTGGTGCCCTTCACGAGTGAAGCCCATCCGTGCTGATGTTGGAGAGAGAGGTTATGGCCTTCCTCCCTTGAGAAGCAGCAAGGAATTCTCTTCCCTTGCCCAGCCTTGCCTGTGCTGCTCACTTGTTATGTTTGAATGTAGATTAACGCTGTGCATGGCTGGGTGAAGTTTTGCCACATCACACACAGGATCTTTCTTCGGCATATTGCTCTAGAGCAGCAGCTTTTCCAGTGTTTCTGCTTCCCTAAAATTGGAAGCAGGTGGGCACTGGGGCTCCTCCTGTAAAGTGCAAGCCATTGTCACTGTCAGGCTATGACTCTTAGCAAAGGTGTACAAGAGGGGAGTGCACTGCTTTTATCTCAAAGTTCAGCTCTGCTTATGGAGTTATTTTTCTAATACTCTCTTGTTAAAGAGTTATTTTATTCGTTGTTTAATATTACATCAGAGCAACTTTAAAGCCCATTGAGGTAGGGGAAGATGACGCTTAGGTCTTCACACAGATTTTAATAAGCCCCATGGGCTACTGTGCTAAATGCAGCCTGGCTTTTAAAATTCAAATTCACAGAATGTATTAGTTATACATCTGTATTTGCTTCATTTACCTGCAGGGAAATGTAAAAACCCCTTCCTCCAAAGGGAGAAATTCAATCTATCACTTGCCTTCACATATATGTCACTTTAAATGTACTTTTAAAATGTCTCTAGGATTGCAAGCAATTTCATTTCCAGTGTGAAATTAATCTTTTTTTAAAGTTTATGTTGATAGCTACTCAAGTTAGGTGTTCTGAGTAAATAAGGGGGTAAAAAGTGTCATATGCAGTTTGCTTTTAGGGAGTTTTCTTACACAAAGGAAAATAATTATTGAAGCAGAAATAAAACTTACAGGCTGCTGTAAATTGGCAGAGGTCTGTACTCTGTTGGCTTCTTTACACTTGAAGAAGCCCGAAACACTTGGTTTTTAGCCCTCATTTTTGTGTGAAGTGTCTTCAGGTCCACCTGTATGTAAAGTACATTTAACTAGCCAGGGATTTAGAATACAATAATAGTCAGGAAAAAAACACTATGCCTTTGTGGTCTGGAAATGTAATGTAATCTGGAAGTCTAGTGTAAGACCTTGGGATTGATCACTTGCCTTTAAAAAAACAGAACAAAGGAATTCCTTTCAGCCACTAAATAAAATACACTTTAACCCAAAAGAACACCACTGTTTCTGGAGATCAGATATTTTTTCCATAGAGTAATCATGGCTGTGACTTCTTTTCCCAAAGAGTTAAAGTATGGCCTATTCTGCAATGATTTGTGTGTTACGCCTAGAAGCGGAGGAATGCAGTTATCCTTAATTATTAACAAGAACACATCAGTGCACTTAATGGGAGAGGCATGAACCTGTCAGGTGCATCTCTTCATGTTTGAACAGCCAACATAATTGAGAATACCTGAGGAAATCAGAGGAATATTATGAAGCCTCAGTGGAATGCTTTCAAGCAAAAAGTTTCAATAAATTGTGTGCATTTATTAATGAAAAGTTAAACAAGCAGACTCAATCAGCAGTTCAGTCACTGATAATTTTAGTCATAATTCTAAGATTGAAGTAACTTAATCCATTAATTTATGGATTGTAGTTTAGCGTCTGCAGCACTTCCAGTTTTCAAGCTGAGCAAGATTTCAATTGAGCAAGATTTTGCTCATCCAGTCTCTTATTAAATCTGAAGTGATTTATTTTCTTTTAGGCTGGTTTCTTTCTCCATTTCCAGAACATTTTGTGCCACAACCTGGCAATTTCCTCTGTGGCAAGAACCACTCCTTAAGTTCATTTTCTGTGTTCAGCTTTTCCATGTCTGCCACCTGCCACTCCAGCCCCAGCCGTGGCTTCTATCCCTCTGAGCAGCCAGAGTCAGAGGTGGTGCTGCGCTGGGCAATCCCCAGGAATTACACTGCTGGATCTATCAGCTCTGCTCCTCCTGGCTGGGCTGCCACAGCACTCGAGGACACCATTCCCACTGTGGTGGGTGCTGTACAGCGCAAGCAGCCTTTGGACTGGAGGCCAAGGCCTTCCTGTCTCTTTCTTTGACATTACCAAGGTGTCTTGGGAGTGATGTGAGCTCTCTCTAACAAACTCTTTTTCTCCTGCTGCTGACTCCTCAGCACAGGGAAATGCAATGTGCTACTTATTCTCTTCCTCCCCATGTTTCTAAAACTTTGTACCCAGTAGAATTGTTTATATTTGTTTCACTGCCAGTTTTAGATGGTAGGTTTTTCGTTTTGGAAATTGAATAAAGATTTCAAGAAGAAATGCTGAGTTTCCAAATAAATTCAGAAGAGATCAGAATTTTATCTGTTTTGCTTTATTTTTACTAGCTAATAAACAAACTGTTAAGTACAGTAGAAAAATAACATTTCTGTTGAGACAGAGATACCAGTCAGTGAATTGAACTTAAAAACGGAATTATCTGTGAAAGTCTATTCCATGCTGCTTTGTAGCTTTTTTTTTTCCTTGCAGTAGTTCTGCGACTGCTCTACTATTTTGCCTCAAAGAGAAACACAGAAGTAGTATTTGGGGGTAAAAGAGCTATATTTAAAATCTGGGATTTTATAAGGTGGTCTTAGGCTTTCTGAACTCTCCTACTTTGTAAGATTTTTAAGGAAAGTTCAAGGATTTAAACCATACTCTAATGTCTTTGGGAAACCTTTATGTAGACTGAATTCCATCCACTGTGCAGGGTTAAAAAGCAGAATAAGTGTTTTTAATACAATCTCCCAATGCATAAGTATGAATTATATGAAATTTATAAATAAAAATGAACACTTCAGTTTTCATTAAGAGAAATCAGTTGAGAGCTGTCTGTGAAAAAGGGACAAAGAAAAACAATCTGGATCAACCCATTGCGTAAAGCATAGTGTTTAAAGGTCAAAAAAAAATAGCTTTATTCTAGCAACTGATTTATGTTTAGTCACTGTTTTCATTTATTATCATGCTGTTTGATGTGCCCCACACAGGACTGCAGCACTTCAGCATCTGCATGAACCCAGTGTGTTGCCATACTGAATTATACTCTGGAAAGCAGCAGAGCTAAGGAGCTTTCAGGCAGCCTTTACTGTTCTGCCATGTTCTCATGCACTAATTCATAACAAGATGCCCGGAATATATTCCATCAAATTTGATTTTATCATGTTCAAATATGTTTGCTGTTATAACCTTGAAACATTTCTTCATGGTGGTTGTAAAGTCCCTTGTGGGTGTTGTAAATGACAGGTGATGCCATATTAAAACCAAATAAAAATGCTTTTGCTAAACAAATAGGCACACAAAACCAGTTCTAGCATATTTTTGACACAATTTGTGATTTATAGAGATCCAACAATTGCTGTAATGTAACTTGCATGAGAATTATTACTTACTTTTTTTGCTGCCTTTCAGAGGAAAAAATCCATGATCTTTATCTGCTAGCTAATAATTGAGAAACTAGGGAATTAAAAATCTCTTTAAAATATGCAGAGACGAAAATGTATCATTTGCATTAGCCTTTCATGTTTCATATGACTTAAATAGTAATTGATAACATGATAGTAAAAGAACCGAAACAAGCCACACTCAGGAACTGATTGCAGTTTATTTATTCAAGAAGGCTCTATTCCATATGTCAGATGGTCTTTTTACAGAGAAGGACATTGAAAAAGTATCCTCAGATGTGTATCTTACTAGGTAATTATCTGGTACATTAGTAAGGTTTCTGTGTTCAATGTCTTACTCCGTTTTAAATTTACTGAACACACCTTTTTAAAAAATCTGCATGAGTAATGCTGTAGGAGAATTAAATTTGCTGGCCACCAAGAGGAACAATTTGCAAAAGGCTGTTTCCTTCCTGAAGTTAGAAGGCTTTCTTAGGTGTATACATTGTCTGACTGCATTTATACTTTTAGGAACAGGGCTAAGAATGTAAGTTAAGCAGCTTGAGACAGCATTGTTGCTTCATGATAACAATTATTATAATGATAATAATTATAATCACTTATTGAAGGACTTCATGTGACCGTGCCTGGAGTCAGAAAAGCATAGTCCCTGTCCCAAAGATCTTTTAATTTAACAGGTACAGCTTGACTTTAATGAACCTTACATTTCTGCAGTGAATCTCACAGGTGCCTAGAGCTGCTTGGGTTTTTATGTGATTCTTTTGCAAGTATTGCCTGCTTTCTTTTTAGGAATTTCATATATTCAATGCATTCTGACATTATAGATCTTTCCCCCCGCATAAATGCATTTTGTTGCAGTACTGAAAAGGCAGTGTTTGTATGATGCTTCAAGGAAGTGTGCTGAAGCTTAGCTTCAGTATTGGCAACTGCCAGGATTTGTGGGTAAATGCTTTCAAAACCAGTGACAAAATAACTTTGTACAGACTGTTTTGAGTAGCTGCTCTCATGAGGTTTGGGAAGTGTCTGTTTCAACTGAGAGTTAGCTTTCTGGTTCCATAATTTAACAGGTTTTATGCACTTATGCACTTATAATGCAGTTAAAAATAGAGGAGCAAAATCTAATGTTGCATGAGTGATATATAAAAACAAACACTGTACCAACTCAACTAAGAACCAAAATACGTTGTCAAAAATAGCTATTGTTTCCTGTAAAGAATTTTCCCCCCATGCTAGAATATAGAGTGACATTAAAGACTGTGAATGCACTATGTCATGTAGTCATCTCACAAAACTCAATCCAGCAGCTCCTCGAAGAGGAAAGTTAGGAGGTGATTTGACAAGTGTCAGGAAAGTCTTACCAAGAAGATGTTATGTTCTAACAGGCAAATATGCCAGAAGTCATAGTTGGAAGATTGCAAGCTTTCACCTAATAAAAACACATCTTTGAAATAACCAGAGCAGTACCCATTGAAAAATATGAGTTTCCAGAAGCTACTCTGCTGACAATTTTAAATCAGAATTAGATGTTTTGTGTCATATACACATTTCCAGGAGGCAGTGATTCATTCAAGAAAGAGCTGCTGTTCATATACACACAGGAAATTGAACTGAATATGCTTTTCTCACTTTTCTAGATCCACCATGAATCTATCTGAACCGCAAAACTCTGGTACAGTTCTGGTTGATTTCAATAACTGCACATAAATTTACTATCATTTCCCACTTTTCGCTCTCTAGATGGGACTCAACTCCATTAGTTGAGATATTTATGCATTGACAGGCCTCACTTACTTCTCATGTTCTTATGGGAGTTATTTAATAAGCAGGAGAGTCATTTTTGGGGAAGCCACCATACATGGGATGTTGTCGGAGCAGATCCTGCTTCATGGAGAAAGCCTAAGCAGAAAAAACCTCACATTCACAATTAATGCTGAGAGGATAAATCGTGGTCAGGTATCCAAGTTGTATCAGTCCTTACATCAATCCATAGGGCAGAGGAGTGGTGAAAGAGTTTGTGGGGCAAAAGTGAAGCATGTGTAAACACACTTTTAGATGGAACAATTGCCTTTATAGATGCTGTTACCCAACACACATTATGCTTTCATGGATAGAAAATGTAATTATACAAGGCAATAAAAGTACTCACGTTTTTTGAAAGCCAGCTTAAGTGCATTTTTTAAACATGAGATGGAGGAAAATTCTAAGCTAAAGAAAAGGATAATCCTCAGGGATGTCAGCACTGTTTGTTTAAAAGAAACAATATGGTTAGTGTAAAAATTTCAGTTTGAATGGATATTATTGTAAGCAAGCTATTTTAAACTGCTCAGAAATTCCCTTTTGTGTTAGTATCTCTAGCATTAGACTGTACAGGGCATTAATTTTAATAATGAATATTTTTTGCATGGTTGTCATGTTTCTAAATATTTCTGAACAAATTTTTGCTGTAGTGCAGATCCAAAATTGCTCAAATTTGCAAGTGTCAAGTTTTGGGAGATGGGCCAACTTCTGAAGGGTTTTTAAGCATGTTTTGATGTTCAGTTAATGACACTTGTGGCTCTGATTTTATTTTCAGAAAGGTTCTGAATTTATTTTAATTTCTATTTTAGAAAAGATCAGGGCTGAATAAAGCTAAAATAGAGAACTTATGAGAAATCTAAAATTATAATAGATATGTCCAGGTTGCATATAACTATTCAATTCAGTTGTTAAATATGCTATGGCATTTGCTGAAATAATTGTATTTTCCTGGCCCTTTTCAGTGGCTGAAGTAATATACTGCCATTACTTATTTATGCACTAGGATGACAGAATCATCCCATTAGCAATTACAAGGTACAGGAAAGGATTTTTTTTGAAAAACAAACTTATGCTTCTCCTCAAGTTTCATAAATACTTAAGGGATGTGGCTAGTTTAATGAACTCATTATCTGTTTTGTTCATGACTTTCACTTTTTAATTTTTTAAAAAATGTTTACTGCAACTTTTCACTCTGAAGATATGGTAAACCATTTATGTTTTAAAAAAACAGCACCCACTATCCTCCCCCCCTGCCGCTGCCCCCCCCAAAACATATTCTACCTGTCCCCAAGTATTCTGTGATTTGAAGGTTGTCTCTTCATGTATAATGTGCAGTCCTTCTGGTTGCTTGAGCTGAGGAGGATTTGCCTAAGTTTTCTGAAAAGCTGGACTCTATGTGTACTTCAAACACCTTGCATTAAGATGGATTTATTTAAGCATCTGTATTCTAGTCAGCCATTTTATGTTTCCCTTAGATGCTGAAATGTGTTAATTATTTATCAGTTTCCACTAAGATTTTATTTTCAGAATATAAAGATGAATCCACTGTAAGAAACTGACACATTGTGAGATCTTAGAATTGAACTTAGTGATGGAAAGAACTGATGACTGAAATGCTGACTGAATGCTGTTTCTGTGTAGGATGCATCTTTAATACATACTTATTGTTCTCAATTTGAAAATTGTTGGTGACCTAGGGTTTGCGGTGTTTCTAGTAACAAATTGTTTTCAAGGTTGCTAGAAGTACAATATGATACCAGGTTTCATCTGTTGGCGTGTGTTGCTTTCAGGGGGAGGCCGGGGCATCCCAGTGTGCTGCAGCCTCCTTGGAGGAAGCGTCCCCTCAAGAGCAGCTTCTCCAGAGGCTTCAGCAACTCCCCAAAGCAACAGGGTGATTTCAGCAAGTGATTTCAGCTCCTTGTGAATCAGCTCTTGCAGAATCACCCAAGGGCCAACTTGGGGACCGAGAGAGGAGGGGCGGGCGCCGCCTGGCAATTCCACAAGATAAGCTTTATTATCAGCAGCTCTTGTGAAGGGAAAGGCCTGGGACAGCAGTTCCACCCTGCCTAAAGGCTGAGGTAGGTGCTCTTTTATGGGGAAGGCAGGGGGTGGGGTAGGAGTCGGTTGGCCAATTGGGTACAAGGCATTACCATAGAGAAGCAGAGTACACTGTACACTGGGTAATACACTGGGAAGTCACCATGACCAAGAGATGGGTTCTTATCTCTGAGTGCTTTTGCCCTCAGGCCAAGGCAGTGCAGAGGGCTGAGTCAAAGGCTCCAAGCTCTCCACAGGCTGGAATCAGGGGAGCAGAAATGGTTTGGAAGATTTTGGGATCCATGCTGCTCTATGAAATACAGAATTTCATGTCTTTGCTGTTGATACACCTCTTACCAGCATGAACTGCTATAAAACACTTTTTAAAAGAAACAGACAAATTTTATTAGCTTGTGGCTTACATGTGGGAAAAATGGGCATTTGTTATTATATATGCGTCTGGGGCTGGTGAACAGGGAAGTCTCCCAGAATAGTTTGAGATTCTTCATAACTGTGATGGAGCATGCTACTTTGTCTTTTTTTCCCTTCTTATCACATCAACATATTTGATGCCTGTGTTTTTTGTGGGAATGAGAGGAATGAGATGACGCTGAGGAGGATATTAGTGGTTTAAAAATTACTGTTAAAAAAGTAATATTCGTGCTTTTTCAGTACACTGTGAATCCCTCTGATGGCCTGTTGTTCTTCACTTTTATTGGACATTGAAGTACTGGTAGAGTAAGTGATAAAAATGCAACTAAGTGAAGTTAAAAATGAAAAAGAAAACCCCAAAGCATTTACTTTACTTCCATAAATTCATTTTTTTGTATTTTTCTGCTGGTTATTACAAAATTGCTTTTATTCTATGGCTGGAGCACTAGCGCACTATTATATATCTAGGAGAAAAATGTAAGTAACATACAAAAGCTCTTATATAATAGAAATAATTTTATATCAGTCTTTAGGTAGAGCACATCAATAATGCCTGATTTCCCCAGGATTGACTTCTGTATGGTGCTTAATAATGTTTCTTTCTCAATTCCCAAAACAATATAGGCCTAGTGTGTTCAGTGTCCCTGTCCACTGAACATATTTATGGATATTAAGGTTCTGATTTAGTGGTACTTTACTGATTTAATGACGTGGAAGGAGTGACATGATACATTGCAGAGATGAATCCCATTTACAGTTGTCACAAAAACCTGTTAGACTATGAACTTTGCTCTATAGAGTTTCTCTCGTGAATCAAGAAATTCTCTCAGAACCTCAGTCAGTGGATACATCCTCTAACACGCATTCAGCTGAATGACAGATGTACCCTATTTTGCAATCAATCTATGAAATAATTTGTTTCCCTTTTTAACAGAATTACTGGAAATTAATTTTGTGTTCTTAGCCAAGCATGAACTTCTACTAGGTAGGTGTTAGATTTCATGCCAGCTGAATGTCTGCTGCACTCTACAGAGAGATTTTGAATGATGAACCACCAATTTAAAAAACATGGCAGTCTCAAAACAAAATGATGCATAGTTTCAGGAAAAGCTGGGGCACAATATGAATGGGGTGTATCTGTATCTATTACACATGTATCACTTTTATCAAGTTAATAAAAACATTTCACTGTTGCATTCTGTTTGCAATGTAAATAAAAGATGAACTAAATACTGCAGGTTTAGTAGAAGAAGTCTGTGTTAGTGCAGAAGGGCTGAGAACTGCTTAGGCAAGAATTGGAACAATGGTCATCTCTCTCTGTTATTTGGACAGATACAGTTAGACTGTTCACCTGACTTTTTCCTGATGTAAAATAATACTTTGAGCTAGAAAATATGTTCAAGATACTCTAAAGAGCATGCAGAGATCAAAAAAGTAATGATATGGCCAGATTGCCTCTTCAGATCATTAAAAAGGAGGAGGAGGAGGAGGAGTTATTTAATGGATAAATGTCCCTATTATAAATTTAGGATGTATTCTGCAATCCTTTCCATCCATGTACCTGTAGGTAGATAAGAAAACAAAGATCAGTAAGCTGCAGTTGTGCCATTAGAACTGCTGTTATTCATCTTTTTGTCTTAAAGAAAGCAATACTAAATCTCATTATTGATTTTTATGCTGAATACAAAATACAATTTGTTTCTCTATTAATTTTCTTCACAGGAGAATTAACAATATATGGGAACAGGGGCTTTGGTGTTATGCTTTGTAACACTTCTTTCTTTTTAGCCTGCACTGAATTTTTTCCTCACCTTCTTTGATTTTCATCCTATTTCTTTTTTTGGCTGATTTGTATCAGTGAGATCCTTCCCACTTTCCTGCTCTTATTTTATTGCATTTTTATTATGATGCTGCTTAAAATCTCCATTCACAAATCTTGGTGTTAGCCATTCAAATACATGCCAACACGTTGCTCTATACCCATCCCCAGCCCAAACCCCACAAAAACGAAGTGAAATGTATTGAAGCTGTGAGTGAAGAGATGAAGTGAATGAGTGAAATGATGAAGTGAAATTAATGGAAAATGGAAAAAATGCAGTTAGGTTAGGCAGAGGAGAGCTCTAAAGACATACTTAAAGAAACCAATCAAGGAGCTTTAGAGTAGGTAGAAGTCATTTTTGTTAGGGAGAAGGTACATCTATGTTTGCAAAACAGCAAAGAATGGAAAAATGTCTGAAGAGTTATGCAATGGAGAGTGAAGTCTGGCATCTTGAGGCAGATCAAGAGATCAAAGTGTGGTACATTTATGCAGTAGGCAGTGAATGCACATGAGAAGCAGAAGTGTTCAGTACGGTAGAAGATGCCTAGCTTCTTCTTAGGCATTCAAAGTTCCAGTACCTCATCTTCCATTTCTTACAAGACACAGAAACCCAGCCATTTGACTTGTTTTTCAAGACTGAGAGTTTTTCTGAAGAGTTTAATAGTAACACCGAACCCCATTTATACGAAATAAATTTTGCTATATATACTGACAATAATATATATTATGTAGACTATATTTTTTCTGTAACATAAAGAACCTTTTAATTACTGAGTGCAGAGTGCTCCATTCATATTCTAACTTTTCAGGTTGGGTGCAGCTAACAAGTAAATATGCAGTATTGATTTCTTTTGATTCCACTCAGTATTCTGTGAAATTTCAGTTTCGAAAGAGCTGAGAAGTGATATTTTGAGTACAGAAATGGAGAAAAATTTACTACTTTAAACAAACCAAGGTAGTGGGTTTTTAAAAAAGGAAAAGGGAAAAAAGGCAATAGGATGTAAAATATTGACAGACATATTCCTTCTTTAAAAAGTGGTCAGTGGATACTGCACTGGAAACAGTAAGAAAGTCAGGAAAAAATACTGACACCTCTTGAAACTGTTTGTCTATTACTGCTCTAGCAGGAGTCTACAAATTTGTAGGAAAAACCTACAAACTGTTCAGACTTTCCAAATGAAAGCAGCAAAAAAATTTGAATCTGTTGAAAAAAGAAGACAGTGATAGAGAATAAAGGTTTGAAAATACGAATTTGACAGTTGACTTATTATTCTTGCTTGTAGTGGTGTTCTGAAATTTTTTTTTAATTCAAGGAAGTCCTTCAGGCGAGACCCTTTTGACAGTAATTAACAAGGGTGTCTGCCCTTCACTAATATAAAATGTGAAATTCCTCAGATTGCTTTCTCTTTTTTTCAGGTTTCATTTTCTCATACATGTTCAGCTTCTCTAAAAAACAGAAAGGGAAAATTGCCTTGATGGAGGATTATGTGATTACCAGTGATTCTGTTATAGGGGAGGCACTTTGTAGAAGGCCTGTCTGATAGAGATTCAAATTAAACAGTTTTCCCTCTTAGTGGGTTATTGATAGTGCAGTAAGCAGTAGGTATTTTTACTGTCTTGACAAGTATTTTTTACACTAAAAGATTTTTTCTGCTAATGAAAACTCTATATTTTAGTCTTCTCCTGTATTTCTGGCCATTATAGCTCGCTTTTCCTTTCTGATCCCTGAGTAGTAATATTCACTGCGTTACAGCAAAGTTGTCCTGCATTTACAGACTTCCTGGGACATTCTGTGGAGTTTCCTATTTTTAATGCTTGAAAAAATATAGTAATGCCTATATTTCATTATAAATCATGGCAGACATATCAGACAGCTGTGTTTACAAATTGAAATTGCAGTTTAAAGTCTAAGACTTAGGTAATCCTTCTCATCTAATCAGATACTTATTCCAACAAGAATTAAAATGGTAGAGCACTTTACCCACTATCATCATTATTTCTGTAGAAGTTTATGCAGCAATAAAGTAGGTTAAGAGGGTTTTTTTGTGAAATATATTTTTGGCATAACTTTTGGTAAGTTTAAACCAAGTTTGACTATTGTTTTCCCTGCAGTAGGTTCAGGAAAATGTTGATTTTTTTTTCTTGATATGGGTTTTGTGTTGCAGTCTGAATAGAATTTCTTTTTTTAATCTGGCTCCTGGTAACCTATAGTACAACTTTTGCTAAATACTGAAATACAATATTAATGGGTATGCTTAATGGAATACAGACCTAAAATATTCCACAATTTCCATGCTGAATGAATGATGCATTTATAGTGATGATTGTTACTGTTACTTTCAGCTCCTTAAAATAAACCTCAGTGTTGATGTACAAGTTCATTAAATAGATTGCAGTGACCCTATTATAGAACTATAATATTTTGAATAGTAAATGCCTTGTTCTGTTACTCACAAGTTGATTTTGAAGTAGATTGATAATGAATAATAAATGGCTAAAGGATAAGTGCAGGATTTGGAATTAATATTATGATTCCTTCATATCTTTACATGTCAAAGGAATGAATTTTTAAAAAATGTGGAAATAATATCCTTAACATGCAAAACCATTTTGTTTAACATGATGAACTTCAATAACCTGATTTTTTGGAAATAATATAAAAACAAAATGCATTTATTTTTCTAAGTAATTTTCACTACTCAGAAGCTACTAGTAAGCAGATGTTTCAGAAGTGAGCTAGGTTTTTTAGGTTTTTAGATCTTACTTTTTAAAGTACCTGTCTCCCTTCTCCTTTTGTTACTTCTCTGCCATGAAATTCAGTTTGCTTCTGCACCTATTACCCACTCACCCCACCACCTCTCATCCCTAGAGTAGATAACGACTACAAAATATTTTCTGCATATGAAAAATTTAGTTAGTTATTTTTGGTTTTGTGAAAAAACAAATAATCATAAAATTTAAAACAAAATATATAATGGTAGCTGTTGCTTTGTCCCAAACAATTTTTAAAACTATGTAATATTTGTGAGTAACATAATTCACAAAATATTACGTCGTTAAAAATACTCTGATGTATTTCGGCCTAAAATAAGACCCTCAAGCAGGAAAAAGGCACTTAAGCATGCACTAGTTAGGATATTGAGAGCCCTTTCCAAGAATTTAATGTCAAAATTGCTCTTAAGCTCAATAATTATACTCATCCAAGAAATACACATTTAATGAATTCCTAGAGTTTTGTCTATAAAATGTACGTGTTCAAAGAGGTAAAAAGAGCAGTGGCAGCGGGCCTGGACTTCAAAGTAAATACACAGAGCACCAGGAAGGTATCTGCAGCCTTATTTTTGAGTATGCTGAATATACAGCTGCAGTTCTCAGTGCTTATGAGCTGCATGTGAGGTTGCAGCTGAAAATCAGGCTGTAAATGAGCTCCAGAAAAAAAAGGGGAAATGGTATTCACAAACTCTTGTTTTCTGTTTTAGTAGGCGTTGATATTGTGCCACTAATTTTTTTAGCATACTGCTTTAATTAACACTATTTTCGGAAGCCTCCTGTTGAAGTACTTATTTTTGCAACTTTTATATAGACAGAAGGTAATATTTTTCTCAAACTGAAGTAAAAAAGACTACTGTGCAAAGGCAGCAAATGTCTTTCTCAAGTGTCAAAAACAAACCCCCAAGTGCTAGGAATGTGTGAAAGATGTTTGGTTTTAACAGCTCAGATTAAGCACATCACTAGTTTATCTGCGAACCAGGGCACTGTGGAAAGGATGTGAAATCAGATGGAAGCCTTTAGTGATTGCAAACTGTGTCATTTTGAGCTCAACATAGCAAAGCCTGGGGACATCGCTGTTGCATACAGATTAATTGGACATGTTAATGAGTATTTTTACCTATTTTCTGATGCTATACTGACATGAGTCAGATTCAAGTGTTCTCAAAATGCTTGGATACAGCCATCATCAGAAGGAATTATGTTTCATTTTATAAGAACTCAGCTAAGATTTAAAGCTAGTTATGTAAAAGTAACTATTAATTTCCCAGATACATTAATATTTTGAGCATGATGAATCAAATCCTAATTACATGAAACATCCCAGGTGGAAACCCGTTTGGAGTTGGTTTAGACTATATAGGATAAATAATTTCTCTTTCACCTAATAATAATCTATTATTTAGAGCACTGTTGCCAAAAGAATTAGCTTTTAAGGTTAAGATTTCTTTATGATGATGATGCTAGCTTAATTTATATTTGCATAAAGGTTGTTGAACAACTGAAAGCACTAATGGGTGTCCATGACTATTTCTTGAGTGCAGTCAAGCTGGTGTCATGCTTTTGAAATAGTGCATGCAAATATCACCAAAGTTGTAGGGAACACTGAGACTTGCTTAATTTAGAGTAGTGATGGAAAAAATTAAATCATCCCGTATGACCCAAGCCAAACAAATTCATTGACAGATAAATCATGGCAAAGTTAGCTTGTACTGGATGGTCTTCTTCAGATGGAAAGCACTGCCAACGGACAGAACAAAATTCCTTCTTGGTTTATATAGTAGCAAGAATGATTTCAGATTTGCAGAGTATAGAACAAAGCAGAAAAAAGCCCTTCAAATTATCCTTGCTAGTGTTAAAATGATTTAATTTCATGGTAAATTGCAAGGAAATTTGAATAGCACTCCAAGATTATGTGTTTGTGATTTTCGAAGAATACAGATACGCAGTGAATGCTCTGCAGGTAATTGGAAACTTCTAGTTTTCTGTGACATTGATAGGCCATGCAATTTGAGCTGTTCTTAAAGATTGACAAAATCACCATTCTTCAAAGGCTTCCCTTTCTGTGCTCTCACTGGAGTTGCATTTCAGTCTGTCTTTTGAGCTTTCTGTTTGCAAGTTGACTGACGATTCTGATAAAATAACTACTGTCAGTGTATCTGTTTTCTGACCAAAATTATTCTCTGCCTCTATTAGTTTTGTAGAGTTGGTGTGGTAGTGGAAAGAAGGTCTTAACCTATTTGTAAGGTGGATTTTAATGTCTAAGGAGGCTTAGACAAAATTGTGATTGTGAGAGGCCAAACAAAAGAAAAAAATTCCTGGATTTTTTTTTAGGTTACTTCCCATGGTTTTTTTTAAAATCATCTTTTGATTTGCAAACAAGTTTTAATATGAGTATCCTTGAAGAAACGTATGTTTGAAACAATATTTGTTAATTCTTCATGTTATGTCCACAAAACACTGTGACTGTCTTGGTTTGGGGTGGTACCCCTTAATTTAATGCTTCCTCCCTCTCCTTCCACTCCTGAGACTCCAAAACACACTGCCAGCTGCCTGCTCCCCCTTGCCCTCTCTTTCCCCACCTCCTGTGGGTGGCTGGAGGCACAAAAGGCAAAGATCATGAGGTTGAGATCAGAGCAATTTACTGGAAACAGCAATGAGATTAGAAAATGAACAATAACAGCTTCAATATTAATAACAAAAGTGCTCTAAAAAAGAGAGGGTGATTGATATGGAAAATGTTCCCTGAGCCCAACCCGACTCAACTTGCAGCCAGCAGCATCCCACCCTGACTCCTGCATCCCCCATGCTTGCTCCAGGCTCTGCCCCCTCATGGCTTTTCCAAAAGTATAACCCTGTCCTTGGCCAAAAGCAGGACACTGTGACAATAGTGGTGATGGGAGAACAGCACAGGCTGTGAAGTGCCCTGAAATATGGAATACAAGTTGCACTATAAAGTGCTACATAAACGTGTTTAGAAGTATTTCTAGAGGGATCTGGGGAAAGTATAGTCTAAGCTTTGCAAGCAATATAGGTTGGTTTTAAATAGCAGCACTGCTTAAGACCAAGTGTAAGTTTAAAAAGTGAATTAACTTTAGGGATTTTACTTCTAAATTTTCATTGAGTGCCTTGAATGTTATGCCAGTCATAATTAACATTTTATAATCTCTGAAGTAATTAATGAATTAGGAATGAATATAGATTGATGCAAAGTTGATGACTGAATTAGGAAAGTGGAGCTTGCTGACTGTGAAGCAGACCCCAAAATTCACATCCATTCACCATGAAACCCCTAAAGGAAAAAGATGTGCTCATAGACATATCATATGCAAAAATAGTAATTTGAATAAAAAGTCAACAAGAAAGCATGAGGAAAATATCTTGAGTTTTTAGAGAGCTCTCAGAATTCATTTTTTGCAGCACCACTTGAGAGAGAATATAAGAGATCCATGATGTTTCATAAATCTCTCACAGGAGGAGAGTTCAGCCTACCATCAGACTTCAGAAACAGGAGAAAAGATACAGCACTAGGTCATCTAGGCTAATCATGTTTCTATGAACTTTCTAGTAAGCCTACCCATACCTTGGTGTAATTCACTGCTCAGTAGTGTTCACTTGATAATTACTGAGTTTTCACATTTTGAAACTTCATCACATTTCTCCTAATTAATTTGATTTTATTTCTAAAGGAAAAATCTTGCATATGTTTTATGCTGTTTTCAGGGAAAAAAACAAAACAAAAATAACAACCAAAACCACAGCCCAGCAACAAAATAGTCTTTCTTAGCCAAGTATGCATACTGAAGTTTTAATGTTATCATTGAATAAGGGGGTATTAAACAAGCTAATCAGAAGAGATTAAAGGACTTTATACAGACAGTGTGTAGATTTGTATTATTACCACACTGGAGCTGGAATGTTCTTATGTGAGATACAAGGGCAAAATAAAACAGTGATATTGTAGCTGTCTGGGTAATACACAAGACCCTGAAAGCAGTAGTCATGCAGACACACAGGAACTTCATCTCGTGGAAATATTGTTTTTCCCTTAGGATCCATGTATGTTGGATCATGTGACTAGAATTAATTTTCCTGTCAAACCTGAATGTCATCAGATTATGGCTGTCATCTAGCTGCTTTCCATGCTGCTGCAGCATCTCTCAGCTGCCTCTCTTTCCAAATCAGAGAAGAAGAAAAGGTTTGGCAAGGAAAAAGCTCTCTGAAGCTGGAGGCTCTTGGCACACCGCATGTAATCCAGGACAGACGGGTCAGGCTTTGAATTAGAGCACAGACAAGGGAAATCTACCCACAGGAAATTATTATTCTTCTGTGTAGTAGTAGTAGTAGTACCAAGGGAAGCTCATTAGGAATCTGGGTCAGTTGTCATAGAAACAGTATGCATAATTATTTTTAAAATATAGAAAACACTTTAAATCATATGAGAAGCAGAAGAACTTAGTGATGTGAGGGCTACTTAATAGCTTAATTCCTGTTTTCCAGGTTCTAATTTGTGGTTATTTTATTTTCAAGGTGAATTTAAGAAGCATCCTTTCCTCTACCCTTCCACAGACAGTCAGGGTGAGAAGTGCATGGATCGAGTAGGGAAGTACAGAGAAGAGTTCTGTGTGAGAGCAACACATTCCAGTAAAAGTGCTTAGCACCCAGCTGGTATGGAAAAATGGTTAACACGTTGTTGTAGACCTTGAGTCTACTGTGGCACCTATTTGGCATAATTCCATGTTTTTCCTTCTTACTGGTCCACCTGTTAGATTAGAGATCCATCTGGCTGGTTTTCTAAGGTCTGAATAACACAAGCTGCCAAGACCAGAGAGAAATGGAAAAATGTTAAAGGAAAGAAGGAAAGGTGTAATTTAAAAACTTCATCTAATTTGGAAGTCTCCCCAGAATGCCATGATACTGGATGCTGGAATTCTTTGCTCTGCAGGAAAATAAACTAGTAGTGATAGTTCTGATGCTATTGGTGCCTAGCTGGGTGTTCAGTTCAAAGTAAGACGAATAAGTGAAACAGAATTATGAATACTCGAGGAATTTATCCCTAAAGATCACATTGGTATAAAAATATAAACAATAAGTCTTGGAATTTAAGTGAGGTTAAAAAATGAGGGCAGAGTGGATAAAAGTACTCCTATCTAAAAGGACAGTTGAAGATTTATCAAGACAAAGCTGCATGTCCCATGACAGACTAATTCTGGTTCAGCCTGTGGGATAAAATGTGCAGTGAGAGAGGCCCTTCTGGGGAAAAAAAATAAAAATCACAGCATTTCACCAAGAAGGACCTTTGACATGCTTCAAAGCACAGGCTGTTGGGCTCTGCACAGTGTAGAAAGAGCACAGTATGGTTAAAGGCATCATCATCATCATCTCTTCCATCTGTCTGGTGGTGGAAGGGAATGATGAACTGTACCAGGAGACTTGTGCTGAAATCAACCACCACCTCAGACTGCTGCTCTGAAAAAAATTACTGTGGGAGGTGATCTTGACGGATGGGATAAAAAGCCAAAACAAGTTTGTTAAAATGCTGTATTAGATAATGAGGTTTTGATGTATTTTTAGAAAATTATTTCAGCACAGGCTAGTGTTTAGAAGAAAGTGACCATAAGGCATTTATATACAGCAAGCTGAAAATCTCAGTGTCATTAGTAATTGCTCTTATATTTTGGGGGGTGTCTTGACAACTACATCAGCCAATTGCCTCAAGATTCTGCGACACATCATTAGATAAAGACGTAATATATCTTAACATGGTCTCTGAAAGGTTTGAGTCTCAGGTTTTTTTGTTTCTAATGATCTTTATACTCAGAAGAACAGACTTCTGAAAACATTATATAGCAATTTAATAGGTAGATATAGAGAGCTGCATTAAAAAAGTTGTGCAGGCATTATAAATACTGTATAGAGCAAGGTCTTACACAATTCCCCTCTGTTATATAGCTGGCAAATATCTAATGGATGGGTGGGGAAATCCTCCAAAATCTCATTTTTCCCGTGCTAGAAAACACACCTCTTTTTCCTCATTGTCTGTAAAGAGAGCCAAGGTGATCCGCTGAGATGTGGTGCCTTGCTGGCGTTATTATTAATGTACCGTTGTTATGTCCTTTCTTAATTTAACATAAGTTGCTACTTTCTTGCTTTACTGTCCGTCCCTTAAAAGAAAATGTCGTACAGGGTAGCATTAGGGATAAATAAAGAACACTGCTGTTCTGTTGTTTCTCCCATTGCTACTGCTTGTGCTGTTAACAGAAATATTTACATGGAAAAAGATATGAACTGCTACGGCCATTCACCAGAAAGTGGCCTTGCCTACTGCATTTGCTTTCTTTACCATTTTTAACATTTGGGTTTTTTGGATTTTTGTTTGATTAGTTTATTTCTTTGTAACTGGGAACTCTGTAGTCAGCTATTTATTAAAGAGCCTCCACAGATGAATTTTCAAATACTTCAGCGTTTGGCAGTCATTAATTATTTGTGTGGTGCAACCTTGCTAATGGGAACACTTAAAATAAATAATTTTTAGTGATGTATTTCTGATGCATCAATATAATTCCTTCACCCTATAGCCATAATTTAGGTTGCTCTTAATGTAAGCACTTTACTATAATCCCTTTGAGTTTTTTGCCAGTACCACCATGCCTACTATGTGCAGAATTTATACATTTTAACAAAACTTGATACCAAAGCAGTAGTAAGGAGCTTTTAAACCCATACTGCCTTTATTTTCTGATATATTTTCAAACCTTTTCAGATTATTTCTCTGTCTGGGTTAGGCAAATGTGTATTTGTGAACCAATGATATTGTTATGATTGTTGTAAAGTTTCTCATTTCACTTTCCTTTATTGCCGTGTTTACAGAGCAGTCTTTAATGCCATGTATCAGAGTAATCTAAGATGTTCTGGGATGATATTTATCTCTGTCATTGTATATAACCCATATTAAGGATCTTTCTACATCTTAGGATCTTTAAAGGATATAATTCCACTTTTTTATTGTTATTGTTTTGCTTTGTTTTTTGGTTTTACAATGCTACTTGGCAGAACATTATTAAATTCTGTGTCTTCTGCATTATTAATTTATTTCTTGTTATTTGGCTGATTTTTACAGCCAAAAAAAAAAAAAAAAACCAAAAAAACCAGCAGCAGAACATTTCTAAAGTATAGTAAATGTAATTAATCTAGGAAAAAACAAAATCTCACAGACATCTACAATATCTGAAACTATATGTACACAGAGGAACTGAGATTTTTGAATAACCAGCTTTACTGAGGTGCAACGTGTAGCTGAAATAAATGTTTTCCTGAAAATCTTATCCTACAAATTTTTCAATGGCCAACTAGACTAGGCTGAGTCAAGCAGAGCAGAAAAACATGTAAGTTGTAGAGAGCCTGGGCTGATTCACTGCTTTTAATGATCCCAACTGAGCCTCTTACTCATTCCATATCACATTTCCTAACCGGACATAAACTTTCCACTCCTAAATGAGCTATATTGGTTGTAATTTGTTTATGAGAAAGGGAACTTGGTAGCTTTCCCAAATATGTATTTTGATCTGTGATAAATATATTTGGTTTTAACCATGACAGCCATTAGTTGTCTTTAGTGTCCTGGAAAGATTATGTTAATGCCCTGTCCTGATATTTTTTAAAAATAATTTCCATGTCTTTTGCTACCTAGGTACGTAGTCTGAATGATTTTGATGTGAGTCATAGAAACATAGAAGGATTTGAGTTGGAAGGGTCCTTAAAGACCATCTGATTCCAATCCCCATGTCCTGAGCAGGAATGCAACCCACTGGACCAGATTGCTCAGAGCCCCATCCAACCTGGCCTTGAACACTTCCAGGGATGGAGCTTCTCTGGGCAATCTGTGCCAGTGCCTTACCACCCACACAGTAAAGAATTTATTTCCAACATTTAATGTCAATCTCTCTACTTTGACTTTAAAATATTCCCTGTATCCTATCACTGTCTACATAAGAAGGTTGCTCCCCTTCTTTTGTAAGTTCTGTTTAAGTCATGAATTGCGCTGCATCTCATCTTGGCTATGTGATTGGCCTCCTGCTCTCCTCTAAAGTTTGTCAGCTTAGCTCTCACCATCCATCTTTTGAAAAACACTCCAGAGATTCCAGGAAACAGAACACAAACACTGAGCAGCAGAGTTAAAGAACAGCCCCCTTCAGATGCCTGTTCTGGTATGTGCTCCTGGTGAAGCTTCTATAGCTGCTCCAGAAGGAACAGGGCCATGGGTGGTTTTGTGTTTGGCTGTTATTTTAGCTGTCTGTCAAAACTTTTTGAAAGCGCCCTTGCAAGAAATTGGATAAAGCTCAGGGAGTTGCAGTGTGACTTCATGAAATAAAGCTATAACTGTAGTCGTGGTCACTCCTGTACTGCATTTGAAAGGCTTGCCTCAGATGATGGAGAGTTTCAAAATATCATACGAATTCTGTTGCTTGGAAAGTTAGAGGAAATATAAACAAAATCACTGTTTATTCTGTTATCTATGGAAAAAATGTGGGTGTACTATATAGAGTAAGAGGTTTCTAATTAAAAGTGCTCATGGGGATCTGCTGCTATTTAAATTTGCATAATTTTTTGTTGTTTCTTAACAAATAGACAATACTTAAGACTTAAATTTTGCTACCTCAGTAGGGTTTTTTGAGTAATAATGAACACAGATGCAGTGTTGGCAGAACAGCTGGACATTTTGTGATATAATTCTTGCAGGAGTATTTCAACAGCATGCTAAAATGTCTCATTAAATGGGAGAAAAACTCATTTGTATAAACAGCTTCTGTCGGGATACCGTGTAGATGTAGTGTTACTTGTTAATTTATTTCATAACTCTCTGAATTGCTTTATTTGGTAAGTCAGCATGGTCAGGGACTTGTGCCATTGCTGTTCCAACCAGAGCGGCATAGGATTCAGTGATTTGGCATTGCTGGTCCTCCCACTGAGCAATCCAGTGGAACTCCTTACATCCTTGCACTGCTTGTGCACAGCAATTTGCAGAGTGGGGGCTTTTATCTGCCCCTCAGCATACTTCATCAAAGAGCACTATGATTTAAATTCAATGAATGCCTGCATGCCCCTTAAATGCTGAAGAGAAATGTGTGCAGATAAAATTAATTTCTGTTGTCTAGACATGAATGCTGTAGCCTAGTCATTGTCCCTCAGGGAGGAAATGTTGTTTCTTTTTTGCTTGTTTTAACAATAAGTGAACACAAAATGTTTTTTATTGTTCTAAGTATTATTATAATTTTATTTTTACAGTCCTCTCATGCTGTTTTCACTGTTCATTTCTGAATCACTCACCCAGTTATTAAAGTGATCTTTGAACTGTATAAAATTCAGCAATACTCCAAAGTTCAATATTCATGGGCATTCTGCATATCCTTTCCCTATGACATGCAAAGCTAATGTAATCCTCCTACAATATTCAAGAAATTGCCAAATAAGCAAGTCATTAAATAGTTCAGTAAGTTCTCTTATTAGGCCTAAATCCTTCTCAGGGAGTGAGGTTCTGCATGGAGTGACAGGGTGGTTTGTTTGCAGCAGAAACAGAATTCTTGACTCACAGGAAACACAGAAGTAGTCATTTATTCTTCAAAATAATAAAAAAGACATGTTTGCTTTTGTTTTCTTGGAAAAAGAAACACTAAAACCTATATTCTTTTAGAAATCATTGTGTGTTTTGATTTCTAATTTAATGATCGTTTTTATATTTTTCTTCTAATTGTTCTGGTTTTTGGTTATTTTATTTTAGTTTGACAGTACACCAGTGAAAGTAACAATATTTCCATTTTTGTTGATTTTTTGTTGGGGTTTTTTTTTTTTTTCTCCAGAAAGTTGTACATTACAGGAAAAAATAGGTTAAGGGGAGACAAAGGTTGATTTTTTATATTTCAATTCTGTGACTGGTTTATAATGCATACTACAAAAAAAGAGGTTTTCAAAGTATAAAGGGTCTTGGGTTTGTGTAAAAGCGTCATGCTTCACAAAATAGCTAGTTATTAAATTGGTGTCTAGGGTTCCCTTTCCACCATTTTTTTGTCTGTTATGAAGCAGTTTATGATGCCAATATATCATAAGCTTCAATGTGATTAGTAATACGGTTTTTGCTATGCAGAGTTGTATTTCAGGATTTATTAGTGTATTTTTTAAATGAAGTTAAGCTGTAGAACACCCCTTCCTGATGATACTGTGTGCATTCTTAAAATGTCTGCTTCATTATGAAATTATATTGGTGTTTGTGCAGCATTTTTCCAGCATAAGCCCTCATAGTATAAGTATTGATTAACTGAGGTTTTTGTACAGAAGGCTGTCACACTGGGAAGTTCGATCCTGGGAAGGATCAGAGCCACAGTGATGATAAATGCTTTGAGGGAAACACAGCTGATGCCAAAAGCAATATGCAGAATATTCTGCTTTTGAGTGCTGCAAGTGTGCTCTGTAGTGCCTTGCAAAAGTGAGTGACTATTTAAGCATAGTGGTGAGAAGTTAATAGGTGCATCTTTAATTTGTCTTTATCTTCCTATTGCCAATGAAGAACAGAAAGAAATGCAGGATTTTATGGGGAGCTAGGAGGGATGCAGTCTCTGTAAGGAAAAATTTCAGAATATGAGTGTGATGAGGCTTGCAGAGCAGGGTGACAGACATTGACAACAGGACTGGATGTTCAGCTGTGACCTCCTGGCGTCTGTCCCTTGCCCCAAAGCCTGTATTTCAATATCCCCATACAATTTGTTGCTTTTCTGTGCCTTCTTACACCTCCTGTCTCCTGCTTCAGCTTCTGCCAATTTCTAAAGCTGCTAATGAAATCCATGCACTTTGTTCTAAAAAAACGAAAATTATAAATAAAGAATTTTAGCTTTTGCATCATCTGCTTTCTTTCTTTCCTGTCTCATCTTTTATGTAAACACATGACTCTGCAGTTTTATCTGAAAGAACTGATGGTGGGGAAGTATGAAAGCAAGAGAACTGCTGGCATATGAGTAAAAGTGTTGTGAAAACTGGGTAAGTCTCTTTTGTCGTAGTTGGTCATAAGATGCGAATTTGAGAACCAGGGCTAGAGGGAAGGGATTCCTTTCAAGCCCAAAGAATGATAGTAGTAGAAAGGTCCGCTATGGAAGTTGTGCTGATATTTGGTGAAGATTTAACCTTAGAATACTAAAGAGATTTTATTAGAGAAGGAAAAAGTAATTTGCAGAAGTTGGTGCTTGTTTGTATTGTGTCAGTAGTCCAAATTATATTAAGATAAATAGCAACCAAAATAACCTAATGAAGTCATGAGGAGAGAAAATATCTATATTTTCAAATGTCACTGCATTTTTTTTCCTGTGTCCTTCTTCAACATTTCAGTCTGTTTTAGATATAACATTTAATTTTAGAATTTGTTCTCTAAATATCTTGGGTGAGCTTTTCTATAATAGGACTCTTTGACATATTTTGTTGTTAGGTGTTCTTGCCCTCTTGAAACATTTAACATCAGTGAGATATTCTTTCTTACCAGCACTTCCTTGAAATAAATCTCTTGAAGTAGCTATTTGTACTTGTAGCTATTTGCTTTGTCATGTGGGACACTAAATTCAGCTTTGTGTGTAATCCAATTTAACAGCACCTGTAATAGCCTAGAGTAGTGGCAGATCAAAATAGATACCTTTCCATTACTTTATTCAGTTCTTGGCCAGAATAACACTCTGGGTAGAATTAAAAACCACAAGTGATTCAAAGCCCTTCTTCTTATGTGCATTTTTGGTTAAACTGTAATGTATTTATAAAGAAAGAGCAACATGATGTGTTTGCAATTACTTGCTATTACAAATACTAAGGAAATTATTTTGGTTCAATTTTCCATGTGCTAAAGATGCTGTAGTCTAAATAGTTTAAGAAATTAAGCTCTGTACCGAAAAAAAAATAGATTACTAGGGTGTTTTTTTCTTAGGAGGAACAGAGTTCTCTGATGAAATGAAAGGATTCTGCATTTGAAAATTTTTATCTCATTTTTCTCAAACAGTGTACACTTGAGTGAAGATAGGCCCTTTCTTTATAGCCCTTCCTTAGTTTTCCAGTAGTCTGTGTTCATTTGCCAATCTATTTTGATCTCTAGCTAATACACACACATTTAGAGATAATTATTGACAAAATTCAGAATTCATGCATTTAAGCATGAATAACTGATTTTTTTTAGCAAAAGACAAAATGTCAATATTCTGGGGCAGGTTGGAGAGGCATAGTGCAGATTGTCAATCTGCATTGTTTGTCAGTCAATGTAACAATATCTCATGTTGAATATCTATTCTAAAAATAAATATTAAATCCTAACTACTTACACTAACTTAACTACTGTCTGATTTTAACAAACAAGTGAACACAGGATTGGTCACAGAAGCCACAGTCCAAAGCATTTGTTTGTTTAATTTACAGTAATTCTGATTAAAAGTCTCTGCCTGAAGGGTCATTTCAATGTTACTGAGGAGATGACTGAGGAACATCACAATTTTAAGCCTAATTCAGTAATTAAATACTGTTTAATGGTTGTAGCCATAACTTGTACAGAAACATTTGCAAAGCAGAAGGTAGTGACTTAATATTTGAGATACATTTCATCCATTTGATGCTTGTCATAGCATCCCTGGTGAATATTCAATTTCACTGCTGAGTGGCCATTTCTCAGCTAGGCAGTCAGATTGTCTCACACAGTGTTAGTTACGGGAATTCAGTGACAGTATATTACACTGTTGTAGCATCGACAGTAATCCTCCTTAATTTCAGTGTTCGAAGAGAAAATGCTACCACATCAGAGCTGTTAGTAAATAGGGATAACAATAGATTCACATCTAATTATGCATTTGAAACTGAAAGCATCTGACAACCTATATTTAGTATCAGAACCATACTATAATCTCCAAAAAAAAGGTAGAAGATAGTGTTTAAATCCCCAAATACAATATCATCTTCTGTTCATAAATAAAAGATGTCAGAATAATAATTTTAATAAATAGTGGATTCTAACACAATTGGGAAATGATAGATAGCAAATGTCTTATTCTTCGAAAAATGGTATGCAAAGCTGCTTATTTACTGACTCAGAATTTGAAGTGTTACCCTCTGCAGGGATTCTAGCTTGCTCTCTCCAGGTCAGGAGGGGTTTCTTGTAGGTATCTGTACCAGTGTGGAGGAGTAAGCTAAGAAAATTTCCCTGGGACTTGTATTCCTACAGGAATACAAACAATATCAAAATGTTTCATTAATTCTTCAAAATATCACTGATAATCTTCATTAGGAAATTATAACTGAAGCCTGTATTTATCCTCAGTGAATCTTGCATAATCCCCAATGCGTTGTGTGTGTTGCAAACCATGGAAATACCACTGAATAGTTCCTGATGTCTGGTTCCAATACATCTCCACAGAAAGGAGAGTAGAACAACCTCAGGCCTATAAGTTAGGAACTGAGTGAAATAGTGAGGCAGAAAGAGGCTTAGAGGAGGCAAGAAAATAAGATGGTATGGATAAGGATTCATTATGGATGGAAGAATGTTCTAAGCAATTACAGCTGTGGACAGATTTCAATACCATCTGAGACCAAAGTTAATAGTTTTCCCTCTAAATAAAAAATGTGGAAGTTCATTTACTTCTAGCTCCAGAAGATGAAATCACTGCAGAAAGGCTGATACTGCACTGCTTGCAATGATATTTTTTTTCTTTCTAACATAGTATGTTATTTAGCTTTAAAGACTATTTTCCCCTGCAGAAAAAAAACTCCTGCATTATTAGTCTTTATTCAAAAATGAATGTGTCAGGTTTTATTTATAGCAGAGCATTACAGAACGTTTTATGTTATTTGTATTAGAATTTCTTCAGTGTATGCTGTCACTGTACAAGTATGTAGACCTGTGTATCAAGCAAATGCAGGACATGGTATCCCACAGTAACTCCATGACTTCCTACAAAGACCAGGAGGAAAAAATTAATTCTCCTTAATGGAATGGAGAGAGACCTTGGAAAACCTGTACAAAATGTACCGTTCTCCTCTTGCATCTAAATCTGTTCAAATTGTAAACCACTTGTTACAACATGAGTGGAGTTTTTTCCTAAGTTTTTATAGAACTAATTTCTTATTGGGAAGAATAGTGTCAAACATAAAATATGAACCAGTCAAATAATTTCTCTTCCACACATAACTGAAATACTGCAAAAAATTTTCCATGAATCTTAAAAAAAAAAAATCCACAAAAAAGCAAACCCAAAAACAACAAAACCAAACAAAAGAGAAAAAAAAAACAAAAACAAAACAAAACAAAACCCCAAACAACAAACAAACAAAACAAAACCAAAACCAAACAAAAAACAAAACAAATAAACAAAAAGACCCCAAGAAAACCAAGGAAAAAAAAAGCCTGAGCAAACTTATGTAGGATCCCAGTTAGCATAATCAGTATTTAGACCTAAGAGATTAGACAGCCATCTAAAGAAGTAAATGCATTCCTCACTGCCATTCACTGCCAACCACCAATTTGGCTGGAAGGAAGTCATGTATCTTGGATTGTTGTACACCACAACTTTTCATTTTGGAATTGTAGTGTAATTTTGTTTAGCTGAGTTATGTCACTTCCCCACTTACTCTTTTCCTTACATTTGTAGAATGGACCATGCAATAGTTTTTCATGTTGTTTATCTGGTGGTGGTGATGACCTGCTGGCCTTGGAGTTCTGTTTTCAGTAGAAGTAAAGGGAGAGCAGAGCCTTCTTTACAGCCAACTTCCCATAAGAAAATAATCCACAATAATTCAGGCATTAAGTCCTATAACTTCATAAAAGGCACATAGAGCAAAATAAGTGTGCAGAGGGAATAGAAAGTATAACAGCAAAGAACTCTTGAGATGATCATCAGAGAGCTTTATGTGCCTTTTACTTACTACTTTGTCATACATAGTAATAAATAGCATGTAAATTTTTCACTGGAAAGAGTTTGGAAACCACATTACAAAGATTTTCAGAACAGACAGGAAAATGTTGTTTCTAGCTGGAGTAAAACAGAAATGTTCACGGTTGCAGAAATAAACTAATTTTGAGTTATTGGCTCAATAGTAGTATTTTTTTTTCTCTTGTAAATTCAGATTCAATTTATGACAGAAGACAGAAAAGAAGGAATCTTTAAAAATCTAATTATCAGTATAGTATCTATTGTAGAAATGACACAATTTTCTTATTATTAAAAGGTAATCCATGTATAATGTTCAAGTATAAGCAGCTTATTGTAACAGTTATGTTCACAACACATAATAGAAAAACACGAACAGCTAAAGATACTCATTCTTAAAAACAGAGGCGTGGATTTCTCTAGGATGCTAGGAACTATTATTCCAGGCTCCATTGTCTTCCAGACATTAGTTTGGTTTTCTGACTCACTCTGCCACACTCTTCCCTAACCTCCAGGGAATGCATTCGATGCTTGGAATGCATTGGAGTTGCCTTGCTGAGGCTGGCAGAGAGCTGTGGAGTTGGCAGCTGGCAAAGTGCTGCAAGGTGCCCTGAGGAAAAGCCCTTGTACGCAGACTTCTGTCATATTTCCATCCCACCCCTCCAATGCAGACCATGTCCAGGGTATGAGAATTTCACAGCGGGGTATTTTTGTTTTGCTTGTGCAGGACACATGCGCCTATATAATATGGTAGCCCTAATGTCTGCCTACTGTACCATTAATATCTGAAAAAGTGATTTGTACTTAGTGGTAAGCACAATCATGGCAAAACACCAAGTGTCTTGCCTGGATGGCTGATAAAATCACTCAGTGACTGCCTTCTGTTCACTGGTGTCAACTTGTAAATCTTTCATTGCATAAAGAGATATCTTTTTCTTTTATGTATACTTCATCCACAGAATGTGTGGGCAGTGCAATGTTCCCTAACTTCACAAGTTAATATTTGGGTTCTAGTTTGAGCCAGTATCAGTGAGATGTCACTAACTAAAGTGAAAAGTTAAGCTTCTCAAAGACTGTAGAGAAAAATCATGATGTCTGGTTCAGCCCCCTTTCTCTTACATAACCTGCTCATGTCTAATGAAAGTTCTTACTCCTTTCAGGAATATGCCTTCCCACATGTTATCTAGGAACAAAGGCAGCAGTAAGCTACTTTGCACTGATTTTATTTTAAACAATAAAACTTAGGAGGTCCTGCCTTTCTTCGGGGGCAAAACCCAGAGCTTATTACAGTGGGACTCTTGCTTTTGTGTCAGCTTCTCCTTTTCACTAAGGAACTAACAACAAACATTCACCTTGAGGATTTTTTCTTCAGAAAATAAAATAATCCTTTATATAACAGGTTTTGTGCCAAAAAACTATCTTCTATCCATCCTTGTAATCATCTGTATATTCTAACAAACTCATGAGCAGTTTTTGTAATCAGGGAAAAAATATTGTTCCACAGGACTCAGCAACTGAAAGACCTTTAGTAAATACCAGGTTATACCCTGATATCTGAATGCTCTTTTTTATGGATATTTGCAATGAGTTTTGTTTTTATATCTTTTGTTTTTCACAATAGCTTGGTTGTTTCAAGAGCCAGAAGGGTGACACTGTTTAAGTCAGCCATGGAAATCTATCTCCAAAGGAAAGAAAGTTAAACATATTAATTATTAAATGCTTTCAGCTAGATTCTTCTTAAAAAATTTAAAGGAAATGTAGGCCGTCTAGACCTGACAAAATAAGAAATGGCCTTCAAACAAAATGCCAGCTGAACTAGAAACAGACTAGAAATAGAAAGAAAATTTTCCTTATTGGGAGGAAGTTCAGAGGCGAGTGTTGATTTTTTCACACCTCTCTGGAACAAGTTGTATTTCTGCATAGCTGCAGATAATCTTTATGGACAAAGTCTACATAGATGTCTGTCAAAGACATCTGTTAGACAAATGAAGCAAATCATTCTTTCAGAAACTGTATTTTATATTCCCTTTGAAAATTCTCTTGGACTTACTGATGTAAAAATTGAGATAATTAAAATCAAGTGATTTTCCCTTCTAATTCTGTGTTTCTTGGACATTTCTTTGTCTCTATTATTGTTTATACTGTTGGTTATCTAAGCCCCAGTGAGCAAGAGAGAAAGACAAGAGAAGTACTCTGAAATATCAGTTCCACATTAGTGTTCCTAAATTATTTTGTTCCCTTCTCTTTAGGCACCTGTCACCGTTCATCCCCAGCCAGCCTCTCGTCCACAGTGGGATTAGGGAGAGAATCAGAAGTGTGAAAGTGGGAAAACTTATGGCTTCACATAAAAGACAGTTTAATAGGCAAAGAAAAAGCTGTGCATACAAGCAATGCAAGAAAAAGAATGGCTAAAACATTCTTGTATTATCAACACTGTTTCCATCTCAAATCCCAAATACAGCCCCATATACTTGTTGCGCTGGGGAAAATTAATTGTATCCCAGCCAAAATCAGCACTGTGCCACGAAAAAAACAAAACCAACCAAACAAAAACCCCAAACAAAACAAAACAAAAATAAAACTAAAAAACAAGTAGGTTCCAAAGAGAATTCTTTTACATGATAATGCAAATTCATTTTTTGTTAATAAGCACAAATGAAAATAGAAGAAGAGATGAGCCTATTTGCATTTCTTTATGTTTCATTTTTGTGTGATGTGCCAGAAGTAAGCTAGACTATTAACAAAGAATAAGAAAAAATTCTTGTTACATCTTTCAGATGGCCAGCACAAAGGAAATTGCAGAATGGTGGGGCTTATATGCAAATTGATGCATTCCCTTTTAAAAAATTTCTTTTGATCCACTTTCTTTGACAACTGTTGTTGAGATCAAGACTCTAAATGCACAAAAGAGAGAGAAAGTGGTTTGCTAATTACACATTTAGAACTGAAATGTGATACACTATGGATTCAAGACAATGTAGATCCTAAGTGGTAGATCCCAGTAATATTATTTTGTCAAATACAATTTCTCTTGTACACATTTTCATTGCACAATGTCTGACACCTTTCAAATATCTGTTTATTATCTGCTTAGTTTCCATCTTACGTGTACTGTATTTATGTTCATCACTTTCCTGAGTATTGTTTGGTAAAACAAGAATATTTTTCTAGAAAAAAACGCATTTGAATAGAAGAAGACAATGACACTTTTCTCATTCTTGTATATGAAAAGGCTAATTAATATATTTAAGTAATATCCAGTGTATGCTGGTACCTCCAGTGGGTTGGAAAACCCTGCCACTCACTGCTCCTCAACTCTTGTGCTCCTGTGATTGGGAGCAGAGGGTACTATTGGGAGTAATCTAGTTTAGCGAGGTTACAGATACAGTGTCCAAATGTGCCTTCAAGCATCAAAGGGAATAGTTTCTGTGGACTTCTTATGGAGGTGTTAACTGCCAGAGAATCTGTACACCATTTTTATTATTTTTAAAAACCCAGCCTAGACAATTAAGACTGTGCTTTCTTTTCAAAAAAGTGTTAGTGCACTTTGAAGCATCTTTCATCAATTTTATTTGCGTGTCTATTTGTGCATTTGCTAGGGAGAAAATACAATCTCTTATGTGAGCGTACAGAATGTTGAAAATACTACTATCAGACAGTAAAAGGTTTAAAACTGCCAAGTTTTTCTGCAGTCCTTGTAGTTGTTTGTGTATATATATATATATATATATATATGTACCACATGTCTCAAAATACATACAGGGAGAGTAACTCTCTGAACTTTCTAGGTGATGCTCTTGTGAAACTTGCATGGCATATAGACATTAAGTTCCTTCCATTCTGGAGGCCTCCAGTGCTATATTTGCATGAATAAAACTAGTTTTGTGCTAGTGCAACTCCAGTGTTTCTGTAATACCAGTCTAATGAAAACAATCAATTAGGAGTGTGTGGATGAATTTAGGGTTTAGATTTAAGTAGTCCTAGAAGTAATGGACACTTTATGATTCTTATGAGTCCCTTCCAAGATGAGATATTCTATGGTTCCATAATTCTGTGAATACACCAATGTGAGGTACAGAATTATGCAGGAGAACATTTTTCTTGGTTCAGCCATGTTTGTTAGGTCCCACAGGTAACTGTTATGTCTCTGTCCCTCTTCACCATGTCCATGCTGAGCTAGGAGGAAGGAGCGGAAGAGAATCTGTAGAACAGCACAGCAGTTTGGGGTAGTCCCTTTCACTCAGTGCTGTATAATGTATTTACTGTCATGTAGTTCAGGCGATTTGTGCACACACAGCATACACACACACCCACACACAAATAAATGACGTCAACATCGGACTGGACACCATGAAGTTCACACCAAAAAAAGTTTGTCTTACTAAAGTAGTTTGCTTGTTACCTTACCACAGCTCAGGTAACCAATAACCTGGAGACTTAAAATCTTTCAAGTCCTTTAATACAGGCTTACAAGGCATCTTCTAGTGCCTTACTCATGAATGTTAATGCAACTTCAGAACATTTGGATGGCCCATGACAGAGATACTCAGGAAGGCAAAATACTCCATAAACTAAAGGAGTCTTTCATAGTAAAGGAAGAGACTCAGTGACCCAAAAGTTCCAATCTGTCTTGATGAATTATGTTCCTGTTATCAAGGCAAAGAGTGCTTTGTATGGGACTCTGCCAGCAGCTCTTTATGAAGTGGGAAAGAAATACAAAAGTTCCCACAAACTGAATGTGTCATGGTAATATGTCATGGAGAAGGAAGCAGTCTCCTAAGTAGTGATGTATGAAGCTATTCTGTTTTACACATCACACTCTTAAAAACCACCCAGGAAGCATCAGGACACTTCTGCATCCTCATCCTGTATTGAGAAGTATTCCCATTTTCTGCACTGTTTTAAATTTTTCAATAGATGCAACCTGAATTGCATTCTCTCATCTGAAGAGGCTTTAAAAGCCACAATTTTACTATTAAGATTGGATGTGAGTATTTACATATTAGCAGGCTTCTTTCAGACTCTTCCATACAAATTCTAATTTATATTCTGTCAATAATGACAGATTTGCAATATGTTTATTTTTAACAAGTCAGTGTTAACAAGTCAGATAATTGTCTAGGTGTTTGACCAAGGAGACTGAGGCCTTATACGTAGAAATGATGTTACATTGATGGACATGATGTTTGTAAATCATAACTCCCAAAAGAAATGGGATTTAGGGCACAAACAATAGAAGTTTAACTATTGTCCTGTTCACTCATCAAAATAAGTTGCTGAAGAGGACCTGGGAAAACTGAAAATTTGCTTTCCTTTCAAACTGCAGCTGTAGAGGGATGTATAATTACAGGTGTTCTGAGCTGTGTTGCTCCTCCTAAGTATTTTCCAATGCCTATTGAAACTGAAGGGAGTACTCCTCCATCTCCAATAAGCTTTAGGTTTGGCCTTTGGTTATCATCTTTTTGTTGTTGTTTTGAAAGCATGTAATCAGCTGTGGGATGAAACGCAAGCTGCTGTAAATTCTTCTTAATTGCATTTATAAAAAGAAGTTTCTTCTGAAGAATTTTCTTTTCACTAGCATATCATAATTAATATTTCTGCAGTGTTTTATTTGGATTCCAAGTTTAGTTGAAAATAACCTTTTAAAATTTTTGTGATGCTGGAAATTAACATACATATACTGCACAGTATTTAACATAAAGACATATCTATGTATAAGTAATTTGCTTTCATTTGCAGATTCTTTCCATTTTTTATAAAGTTAAGGTTTTTCTAAGTTATTTAAACATATTAAGCGGTTTTTTTAGGCATCTCTGTATAACTGCCCCTGGAGCCTTCGGGATTGCATAAGTATTTTCAAGACTCTGTTCGGGAGGGTGCTGCTGGTACAGAAAGGCTAAATGAGCTTGTTTGGAGACTGGATAATGTTCCCAGAACAGAAGCCACCTTCAGGCTTGCTAAGAACTTATGCACCATTGCAAACCCAGGAAGCTGTAAATGTGAGGGTGCCAGGACACCATCACCCCTCGCCATTGTAAGTGTGTCTTTGCCCTCTTCCAATTACACTCTTCCATAGGCACTGCCTTTAGCAGATGTAGGAGACAGGATACTTTGGTCTGACTGCTTGTTCTTATGCTTTTCATATCTGTGTGCACATCGATGTGGTGCCCACACAGTCTGTAATGCCAATCTGTGATTTCATAGAAAATTCCCACTTTTCAGTTGTCATCCTTTAAATTTGACATGGTCTGTATCACAGTAATCTCAGAGTGTTGTGGAGCCTGTAGTGTGTGTTCACACCGGTGTTACTCAAAGATGCCTGCTCAAGATACAGAGTAGGAAAAGAGTGCATAGTCAAGATGATTATTAAGCACAAACATTTTATTTTGATAGCTCAAATAGCTTCTGTCAATTAAAATAGTACAACATTAATTAATTGGACAATTTGTCTTAGAGATGTGGCAATAGATCAGAGTTATGGGGAAAAGAAGTTGTTTCAGAAAAATTTGGCGAAAAAAATAGAAAAAAACACTTCCCCTCCTTAAAGTGTTTAAATATGTATTTTTATTTATTTATTTATACTGTCTTCAAGTGCTTCTCAAATTCTCTTTTTGCTGCCTTGTGTTTTTACCCTGCCAGAATTTACAGTCCATCCTATTACCCTTCCTCAAAAATCAATTCGGCTTTTTAAAGATGCACCCTTATTTCTAACATCCTCTTCTATCCCATAGGGCCACGCAGACTTTTCTCAGCTTAATGAACCTTTTGGCTTTTTTTTCTCATCATGGAAACTGAATCAAAGTATACTTTTGCGACCTTTTGAAAGCTTCTTACTACCAACATTTTGAATAATGTCTTGTCTAGTCCTGAGTATAGCTTTTTCTGTATCATTCTGCCTCAGCCTTTGATTTTTTTTCATAAGAGCTGAATCCAATTGGACGTAGACCCACTCATCTGCTGTGTTATCACATTTCTTGACCTCCTAAACACACGGATCTCCCTAAAAATAGTCACAATCACTTTTCCTATCTTGGAAAGACAAAAATAAGGCTGTAGATGTAAAAAAAAAAAAAAAAAAGTTACTTTGCTTAGCTTCATTTTACAGAGAAAGAATTAATGTTACAACCATAATTTATCTCATGCCTAATAATTTAAATTTTAAATCTAAAAAAATAGATTTCAGAACCCTATTCATTTCATCCATCTAGATATAATCAATCCACTAAGCAAAATAAGTAGTATTTGGGGAAATTTAAGTAGACTCAGAGTTTAGCACATTTCTGTTCCTTATTCATGAAACATTATATACATGTTACTGCTGTTTCTGTGATTTTTCCTCAACAGCAGGCTCACACAGGAGTCTGACTTTGCTCCGTGTGGTCCCATCCTTGTGCACAGCAATACAGCAAAATTAGCTCATCCATGGACACTGATTTACCAACTTGTGTGCTGCTATTGGTGATCACTTCTGGTTAGTGTACAACTCATACTCTTCGCACATCCATGAATTTCTCAGCCATTAAGTCCTTAGCTGTGGAATACAATCCAGAGCTAAAATGGAGGTTTGAATCTAGCCTGCAGGATTACAGTGGGTGAAGGCATCTTGTAAGCAGGCACACAGTGCAGGTCCTTGAGAGTGCCTGCTCTGGCAGCTGTGCCACACAGGCTGTGCCAGCACAGGGAATGGTGTGGGAATGACATTTGCTTTCAAGAGGTACAGTTTATACACCAGGAGCAATCTGTAGATCCCAAGAAACTGCAGAGCCCAAGGGAAATTCAGAGCTGGATAGTTCTTAGGTAGCTCTTTCAGGATGAGTACCTTTTGCTCCTCTGAAAACATTAAATTCATAAGTATATAGACCATATGTAAGGCAAACCATCACTTTTGACAGCACCCTCAGTGACTATTTGAGAATTAGAAACTGAAGAAGCTCTACAATTATAATAAGTTAGGTAGGGCTCAGATGTGAATAAAATCAATATTATTTTTCACTACATACATTTTTATTAAACTACTGTGTAATCGTAAAGGCAAACTTACAGGCTCACACTTAGATTTATCTACCCTCATTCCTCTCCCCAAAAAAGTCAAAGTAATCCTCCTGGCCTTCATTACCTGGCTGCTATTTAATAAACCACAGCAATCTCTGATATTGAAACCTATTAAAGCTCTTAGTGTCGTTGCATTGATCCTTTTTTCATCATGGTCTTCCAGGAGAAGATTTGTGGACCTAGCGTGTAAGGCCTAAGTAGAAGTCCTACTGTGTGGTTACTTGTACGTTTCTTGTATCCCTACTGTCACCATTCCTGTCTTGGGTAAATCTTTGCATGGTTTACCTTCCAATTATAAGGATTATGGAAAAGGATTTATTTACTGGATTAATTTCGCTTCTGTATCTGGGGCATACAGTTGCTGTGTGAAGCAGTCATTCAGGCCTGTGTACAAGCCTACCTTTCAAAGAAAGGTGACATGAGATGATTAGGGCTTTTAAAAAATCTAAATTTGGTATTGCTGAACTTTGTTGATTTTCAGGATGAAAAATTTGAATGAACATAAATTTACAGTCAGTACAGTGCTCCTGTCCAAAAGTCTACCGTTCTTGTTCTTCTAAAGACCCTCTTTAAATAACTAGAGTTGCTGAAATCCAAACCAAACCAAGCCAAACCCAAAAATTTTCCTATGCCAAGGAGTGCTTGTTTGTCTTCTAGTGCTCATCCCCAGACTCTGAAGGTGTAAAAACACTTGGTTCCTCTCTGTAAAAACTGTCAACTGAAGAACAGATTTGTTCTTCAACACTGGACCTTATCAGTTAGAGTGTCCTTCCAGCCTTCAACCTCCAAACTCATGTTCATGGCCATTGGTCCTCAGAAGAGACACAAAACACATTGATATGTGCTGCAACAGCAGCACAGAAAGTATGAGTCATCCAGGAGGTTTCTGGAGTGCTCTGATGACAACTTGATGACAGAATTAATCAAAGATAATATGAATGAACAACTTGCTCCTGACAAAGACACAAAAAAGAAGTTTGCAAGAGGTAAAAATGGGGTCAGGTGGTCCAGGAGGAATTCAGAGACACACTGAGCAAGCAGGGACATGGTTAGGAAAGATGAGGTCCATTTGGAGTTGAATCTGGTGAAGAAATTGAAATGTAACAAGACTTTTTTGGGTATCCGCAAAAAGGAAGAATAGAAAAGAATAGAAAGAAAAGAATAAGAAAAAGAAAAGAAGAATAGAAAAACTGTGGGCCTGCTAGTGACTGGGGCAGAGAATGTGATGCAAGAGGAGCTGGGAAAAATGCATTTGCTGTTTGCTTTGCTTTAGTTTTGGTAAGACTTGCTATAAGGAAACCATGGCCACACAGCTCAGAGAAGTCCAGAAGAATTACCTTAGCAGATGGGGATCAAGTTAGGAAGCATTTAAACATATGGACATACACAAGTTCAGGGACATTGATAGGATGCATGTGCAAGGGCAAAGAGAGTTGTCTGATACCGTGTGGGAATTACCTATATGGAGCCCTGGGTGACCTGTTGACCCTGCCCTGTGCTTGCACACTCAGTGCACTCAACTACTGCTCAGTTAAAACAGAGAGTAAGCATTGTGGAGAATGAATACTCATCAAAAAATCACAACAAAAATGATTCTGTGAGAGACCTTAATGATCATTTAGTTCCCATGGACAGGGATACTGTTCACTAGACCAGGGTGCTCAGAGCCCCATCTAACCTGGCACTGAACACTTTCAGGGTGGGACATCCACAGTTTCTCTGTGCAACCTGCTTCAGAGCCTCACCACTCTCTTAGTAAAGGATTTCTTCCTAATATCTAATATAAACCTTCCCTCATTCAGTTTAAAACCATTCCCCCTTTTCCTATCACAACATGCCCTTGTAAAAAAAAAAATTTTAAAAAATGAAGCTTTTTTATTATTATTGACTGAGTAAATTATCAAAAAACTTGATAAGTTGATCAGACATATGGATTTTTCTTTAAGAAATTAAGCTATCCCATTTAAGTTTTTAAGTTTGTCAATTCTAATTACATATATTAGTATAATATTGTTCCCCCTATATTGGAATGTATACTTACTGATATTTCAAAAGCAGTTGCATGATACAGCAATAGTCTATTTTGTTTCTTGAAAGTCATCCTAAATTCTGAAAAATAAAAGTTAATGTATGCAATGCTACTGTCACATGAAAATGGGACATTTACTCAAGCCCATAGTATGTGATTATCTGTCAGTGCCCCGGGAAAGCCACGGCCCTTGTGCCTGACCAGTCTGTCAATGTGCTGTTATGGGGACCCTGCACGGAGCAGTTCAGCACATCACAGGGCGGGTCAGGGTCACACACCAACAGAGGGACCTGCCCCCCCTACTCCTGGATCTCTACACCTTTACCCATTGCTGGTGACTTGGAGCACCTTTGAAAGACCCAAAGACACTGTTTATGGAGTAACACTCTTTATTAAAAAAATTGTGACAGGTTAAGGTTTGAGGATTGTTGGTGATAGATAGTATCTGACTGCAAAAATGCATTCAAAGCATTATACTAGTTCAATGCAATATGCTAGAAGAAGCTCTAATCCCCAATAAAAGGTAGCTGGAGTTAATGATCTAGTGTGAACAGGGCACAATTTTTACCCAACAGGCATCCCCACAGGGGAGAAGACAAGTTTAACTTGTCGACTGATCCCAGAAGTTACACTGGAATCTTTCCTAATTTCTTCCCATTCTTACCTCACTTTTACACTATTTCTTTATGTTCAGGTGGAGTTTGTGTGACTAAGTTCTACATCTTATTCAGTGAGGGGTGGCTGTACCCTGAAGGCAGATATCTCAGGATAGCACCTGAGATAACCTCGGGATGGGGACATGCTTCAATCAGTGATGCTCCCCACATTGACTGATTCAAGAGCAGGACATCTTCCTTCCTGTCCCTTGGTTTTAAGCTGCTGTGAGGGTTACCAGCGGGGAAGTGCACTGAGTTCCCTCTTCTGCAAGGGCTGTGACAGAGCCTGGCTGTGGTGTCTCTGCTCCCTCCATTTAGAGCCCCAAGGCTGTTTTGTGTCTGGGAGGCTGGACAGGCTGCCTGCATTCCACCTGGGAGCAGCAACTGTATTTTCCCCTATAATTTCCATCTCCCCCAATTATTTTCCCACAATGTTGTTTGAAAAAGGTCTTCTTCCTTCTTTAATTGGAGTTGTTTAGGGGCATCTAAGCAACTATTTCAAGTTAGATGATGATGAGACAGATGTTACTTCATTGAGTTGGTCTTTCTGAGATGAACAGGGAAAAGTAGCACCAAAGCAGACAACTGGATTCTGAAATTTGTACTAATAACACTTAATTCTGTTTCTGTGTCATTGTGTCTAGCTCATATCATGTGGAATTGTTCAAGGTTGCCTTGTAAAAACTGTTAGGCAGGAGCAATATTTCAAAGCGATCTTTGAAAAATTGTAACAATATTGCAACATTCAAGGTAATTTTTTTGTAATATTGCAACAGTGCAAAGGAAAAGCTCTTCATTTATAGTATGGAGGATAACTCTAGATAAGCAATATAGCTGTAACCTCTTCAGATATTAATATCGGTACAAAACACTGATTTTCCAGTTCTTAATTTGCAGTTGCTTGACACTCTTTAATCAACACCAGGGGAAACACATCAAATAAGCTTGCTTGATAGTTTCAATTAATGCATGTAAACTTCACAGAATTTTATGCAGCATCACATTTGCATGGCATTGCATCTGTTCTTGCTTTTAACTCTCATAAGTATTTATACATGATATATGGCCTTTGAGCCATTGCTGTCTGCATAAAAAACCTTATACAACAGTAGTGCTGGTTGATGGGCATATGTTAGATAATGTGTTTAATGGTCGATGAATTAATTTCCATGGAAAACTACTGGATATCAGAGGAATAGATTGTTTAATCAGTTACGATAAACCTACCACTGAGAATATGAAGAATAGAAGTTAAATAATGATGTTCTAAAATTGTCAAACATACAGCAGTGTGTAACCTTTTTACCACTGTAAATTTACTTACCACTTGATTATAGCTGACTAATAACAAAGGCCAATACAGTTATGTTCGAATATGGCCTTTGTGATGCCTCTCTATGTTTTTTAAACAGGCTTTTTAGAAAGGATGAACTTTTCTTTATAGGTACAGGTGTCTATTTCAGTCATGCTGGGGCAGCACAGGACATAGGACTCGAGGTCATCTTGTACACATATAAAGTAGCTGTATTCCCAAAATTTGTAGGTAAAATGTTATGTCATTCTCTGGTAAATCAATCACTCAAGCACTTTTTTGTACATATCATGGGAGCTATGACTTATTTGCACATTATTGTAACAAAATATCAGAAGGTATTATTAATGCTGGTGGCTTTTGGTCAAGGTATTTAATTTCTAATGCACATTTTCTGGTTTTCATGGAGAACTGAAAGAAACTGAAAGCAGATTCAAGGTTTTACTATATTATTTAGGTTGGAAAGTTTTGTTTGGTGTAAATGACATTTCATAAGACATAGTACCAGACTATAGAGAATAATGTTCTGTAATATGACAAGAAAAAGAATTTGAGTGAAAGGTTTATATGTTTATAATAATATTTTGTTATGAAATCCTTCCCATAAAAATATTATCTTTGCCTGCCTAAGACTTCAGTACTTCTGAATTGCATGAACTGTGACCACAAATATTCATACGAGTGACTAAAACTAAATTTTGCTTATACAGAAAATGAGCCCTCAGGTTGCCCTAATACAGACTGGAAAAAAGAGCAAAGGTTCTGGACTATTATGTTGCACATATAGACCATTGTTCCAGGCAAGAAAAGGGACTCATAGAGTAATTATTTCCCATCTATCAGGAAATGAGGGAGGAGACAACAGGCCACAGACAGAAGAACCACAACTGGCCAGCTGGGGACACATGCAGGGTAAACATCCCTCTCACTTGATGGCTCTCCTTCAGGAACATGTGCTGAAAAACTAGTGCCATCCCCAAATCAGCTTAATTTCTGTTCTTTTTCTGTCACATAATCACAGAATATTCCTAGTTGGAAGGGACCCACATGGTTCATGAAGTCTAACTGTTAAGTAAATAACCTGTACAGGGCGCAACCCCCAACCTTGGTGTTTTTAGCATCATGCATTAACCAACTGAGCTAATCTCAGGGTGCAGCATCATTAGAACCCACAAGATGCAGATTATGGCTGCCTTGCAGTCCTTCAAGTCCCTGTCTTGGGCTTACAGAAGAAACTGGTGCTGCTGCATTTTATGGAGGTGTTGAATTTCACTTCAATCTTGTTGGGTAGCCCTCAGCCAGACACCTCTCCACTGGACATCCCCCATGACGAGAGCCCCCAAAGTCCTAGTGTGGGTTTAGAAATAAAGAATTCACATGGTGTGCTGTCTGGTGGTGTGTCACCCAGCCATTGCTCTGAGGTTAAGGACATTTTCCCTTAGCAGATCGCTCATGGAAAGGCTCTGTTATGAACTTGTCTCCTTTTTTTGCTTTCCTAGCTTGCAATCTAAAGGAGCAGGTTCTGCTCAGAAAAAAGGTCACAGAGGCAGTAGTTGTTAGCACCACTTGAATTCTTAGCAGTGTACTGAACAGTTATTGAAGTGATTGTGTCTCTCTTCCCTCAAAGTCTCTTTCCAAAGTAGGTAATGCATTTATTTGACAACAAAATGCTAGGGAAGACATTGATATTTGTTTTGGAAAAATCTCATGAACTACGTTCCTATTGTTTCCATGTTGTACTTGGAAATTGCCTACTGTGTTAATCTATTATATAAATAGTACACTACGACGCTCAAGTCAAATGTAAAAAGAAAATGTGTAACAGAAGTGGAATTTTAGTAATGTTCAGTGTAGTGAAAGCAGGTCTTTTTCCCTAGGTAAGAGAGAGAGAAAAAAATAGGTTGTGTGTGCTCAAAGCAGTCCAGATGGAACCCCAGCAGGAGGCATACTAGTGTAAATACAAGTCTTGTTTTTTTCAGGCAATGTATGCTTCACATTTCTCTTATATTTCTTTGCTTTCCTAATTATTATATGCTAATATTCCATTACTAAGTCTTCAAAGATTTTTTTTCAGTTTTCAGTGTTCTTTGTTATGAAGTGCTTATACATTTTCCATGTATTAAAAATAGGTTTACTTTATGGCAAGGCTGGCTTCCAACCACTACATAATACTTTTGCTTTCCTGTATACTTCAATACAGTCAAAATATTATATATTACACCAAATAAAATACCTCAGGTAGCAAACCATCTTATCTTGATACATTCTTCAAAATAATTTATGTAAGCTGTGCTGTAGCAACTTTCTAGAGCTCAAAATATAAATCTAGGTTGTCATGGATACACGCATGAGAAGGCTTTCTTTATAAATATGTTAGGAGTCTGACAATTTATTTTTAGTAGAATTTAAAAAAAAAAAAAAGTAGTATCTAACTAGGGCCGTTATTGGTTATTCTGTTTGCACTTGAATACATTTCTTTTTCTTCCTCTTCATTATCTCAAAATGTCTTTTAACAAGGAGGTTTATGTTGATGTCAAAATGGCTGATAAGGGCCCTGGGCTTTTTCTCTCACCTGTTTTACTCCCTTTTTTACCAAGTATGCCTGAAGTGGAATTCATATATTACTCACCACCAGTTAGAAAGTTAGAGTTTTTTATCTGGCACAGGGTTAAGCAGTGCTTTCAGGACTGAAAAAAAATCAGCTTGCATTTTTCTCTCACATTAATTAAAATAAATACAGTAATTATGACATATACCTGGATATGCTAAATAATTCTTGGAACTTTCAAGTCAGGACATACCTTCTGGTATCACATGTTCCATTTTGCTTCTTCTTTTCTGCTACATCAGTAGTGCAAGAGGCAATGCCCTCATATGTGATTTTCTGTTACTGATCATTGTAAAAGTTGTAAGCCTCTAATAAAAAAAGTTATATTTAAAAAGTTATATAATAAAATAAAGTTATAAGCCTCTAATAAAAAAAAAATTAAAAAAGGAAAAATAGATTGCTGAGAGTAATTAATAATCATAAAAGTATACTAAACAAACTATTCTTTTAACATAGTTTATCTGTAGATTTTGATAAAACCAAAAATAGAGAAGATGCTAGTTCAGAGATGTGAAACTTCTTGGGTATTAATATAAAACAAAACAAAAAACCCAAGCCATTGAAGAAGATAAATGGAGGATTTCCATAGAAGAAACACAAAATATTATGAGTTATCTAAAATGTCACAATTTTTCCAAGAGTAAATAAATGTTCATATATCCTGCTTATTGTATGAACTTTGGTAGAAAACCAGATTGTATTTAGCATTTGTGCAGCATTTCTTTTCACAGAAATACTGTTAATTAAAAATTTCCTAAAAAGTCCACATATGAAAATATAATCCCAAGTGCTGACTTCTTGGAAGATTGTATCCAATATCAAATAATTTTGGAAAATGGTTTTCAAAGATATTGATGCAAATACCTGTTCATTATTATTTTCCAGAAGGTTTTACTCCTGAGAACTTCTAACTTGCTTATGTCTGTCCATCTTCAACAGACAGTTTTCAGTTTCTTCTCTTCTAAATTCGCTTAACAGTGGTAGTAAAATGATATGTAAATCATACCCATAGATGCTTTCCGTCTTCCACTGAGAATCAGAAAGTCTTTGTCATGAATCTGAAAAATAATTCATTACTTGTGCCCTCAATATAACAGATAGTTTATACATAACACAATAGAGGCATCAAGTTTAGTGCCAACAAAACAGGAAGAATCTGTTTGTTTGCTTTCTGGGACTATGCCAGAGGTTTAAATCACAGAGCCAAAATTTCTGACCTAGCATATTAAGGAAGTGCTAAAAACTTGAAAGAGATGGTGAAATCACACAATCCTGAAAAAATCTGTTATTTGTTAAGGCTGGCAGGGTAACCATTGTTTGATAAAATAGAATATGGGATTACTACATTAGGAAATTGCTGTCTCTCAAATTTATTTTTTAGATTCTAGGACTGAAGAACCTAAAATACGATATACATATGCTGTCTTGGCTTCTCCTATTAATATTGGCTTGTCCTATTAAATCCTATTAATAAGGATTTGTAAGTATCAGTAGAATTAGTAAAGTATAAATCATGGGACTCAAGTATCAGAGTACTTTAAAAATAACAAACATGCTATGCCTGTTGGATACAGGCAAAATGGAACAGTCTACCATGGGGACATTGGCCTGACAAAGACCTGCTGGGTAAGCCAAAAAAGCTCCTCCAGAAAAGCCTTCCAGCAGCTTTATATTGCCAGTGGAATCTGTCCATAAAGTGTTGGTATGAGTGGCTAGAATTTTATAGTAGTGATAGGAGAGCTGTGAGCACAGTGCGGTGTGGGACAGTACACAATTAAAGGCTAGTGCAAAGACCAGTTCCATAACTGAGGGGTTTCTTTCGAGGAAGGAACTAAGCTGTACTTTACATCTGAGCAGGAAAAGGGTCCAAATCCTGTAACAACAAAAGGGATTAAAAAAAAAAAAATCAGCCCAAGGAAGTGGTTAGGCAAATGCAAACTGAGACTACAGCTTATTTGATGCAACTGATGCTTTTTTAAATGTTGCCCTCATCTGACACTTTTTGTGTCACCCATCTGTTGTGTCTGACTAGGAAACCAGATTACTACCTCCAGAGGCATTGACTGCTCTTCCTACAGCTTTGATCAGTGATCAGTCTAAAAGCCCCCAAGCTTTGGTTTTTCCCCGATGTAAGACTGTATGCAAATGCATAATAACTGCAACAGACTATATGGAAAACAGCTATATTGCACCATCCAGAGTTTGCTGCTGTCCAGATGTGTTTATAATTGTTTCCGTGAAAATACAGATGTAAAACTGCAGGTGTTTTTAAGTCCAGGATATAACAAGAATATATATAGACTTGGTATGTGACTTTAGAAATAAATCAAAACAAAACCCATGAATGCTGAAAACAGACCCAATTAAAGTTATCAGTTTAGAAGTGTATTTTAAACTAGACCACTGGAGTCATTTGTATCTCAGAAGCTAAATGTGGTTTTGAGTAATACTGCTTGTTGCAGTATCTTTGTCCAGATTTTGCCATTCCTCATTTGTCTAATTTCATTAAGTTCTCAACCTTACACAATTTCTTGTGTTATTCTGTGAAAGAAAATCATAAATTGCCCATGGGATGCAGAGGATCAACAACTCTGTAATTTGTATTCCCATTGTCTAATAGAAGACATTGCTGTTCAAAATGCATGTGGAAAATTTACTTACAGCTCTGGTCAAGCCTTATTTTTTTCATTGAGGCTGAAACTTCTGTGAAGGATTTCCTAGTCAAAGTTCAAGTATACAGTTAGTTAATTCGTAGTACCTGTGTACTAAGCATAATTTTAGCACTTTTCCAAGTTCTTTTGCTGATACCTGCTAGCACTATACCTGTTTGTGTTACATTGACTTAACAATTTTCCTTGCAGCTGCTTCTATGGTGCTGCCTGCTATGTCTCTTTCTTCTGGGCCATCAGCTACTGGGGTGTTTCCTCACAAGTGTGAGGATGCCCCTCTGTGGTCTTTTCAGTTCTGGTGGCTGATCCATTTATTGACAGAGAGACTCTTCCCTGAAAGGGCTTGATGGCCAGATTAGTTCCTCAAACCAGAGGGAGACGTGGTACCCAGCTAACTGGGGAGCTGTGGAAAGTACTGAAGGCAGTGCGGGATTAGCTGCCTCCACTGATGTGTATCGAAAATTATAAAATTATGGTGAAAGGGCATACTAAGGAAAGCAGACGCGCCAGTAATGAAACACCAAATGTGCTCAACCCATCCAAACCAAGGGGTTGCAGGTAGCTTCATCATCAGAGAGTGTGTCTGCTCTAAGGTAAGGTGTCTGCCTTTGGGAGGAGAGCAGAGGTTGGGGGGTGAGGTATGTAGGAATGGAGTACCTGTGGAAGGTATCATTTGGTTATCTTGAGGTTTTTTATAACCCCGTAGCAGAAGGCATTAGGGATTTTTGTAATTCTTTGCTACTTTGAAAGGGTACTAAACTGTTTTCCAGTTCTGAAGTACTAAAAGCCAAAGCAAGGAAGTTGCTCTTGTTGCATACTGCATCTGTCTGAGTCAAGTGAAGTACAGAAGTGCAGGAGAGTTGTTCTGTAGAGTCTTTGTTGAAATGCATAAGAGTCAGGGTGAATTGCTCTCGTTCATGAAGTATTGTATTTTTCTGCATTTTCTTTAGCAAAATAATCAAGACTAGAAAACACTACACCACAATAACTCAGTAAATTTGATAACTGAATAGGAAGTTATAAAGAAAATTATGTTACAGGTCAAACTTGAGAGAGTATTTACGCAAAGTTAAACAGCGCAGATAAGAACATGATGGCTAAGATGGAAAGAAACTTTAAGCATAAACATAAATCTGAATGTAAGAGCAGCCTTATTTCTGTCGTATGCTGCAGAGGTTAAAGAACTGACAGCTTGCCTACACTTGAAATTCTATTTAAACTAAGATAGATAGCAATTTAAAATGCAGTATTTATACCTAAGTAACAATCAACCATGGATATTTCTAGTCCCAAAATACAAGTGTTATATGCATATATGTCTTAATCCCCTTCAAAGATAAGCTCTAAAAGCCTTCAGCCCGCAATTAAAGAGGGATTTCTGGTGTAATATACCATTCAAAGATAACAGCTTCAATATTTAAGGGTAGGTATATTCAAGAGTACTTGGAGAGCAACTGAAGGTAAAATGGTGCAAATTATCATGACTTTCTGTCAGTAGCTGCAGAAGTGAAACCACAAATAATGGTGAAGTCTCCTTGTGACCTATCCGCTCAAACTTATACTTTCTGTGTCCATAGTCTGACTTTGAGACTCCTCCACTTGTGTATTTTGGAACTGGGAACAGTCCAAAAACAGGGTCTCCAGAAAAATACTTCTTACAAGGGCGCACTGGGTGTGCTGCACTGCCCAGTTCACCTGCTCTCTCACAAGTCTGCGTCCCCCTGGTTCTTTGCAGTACTGTGTACTGTGATACCTCTGAGATCTCTTGTGGTAGCCCAGATAGAGGTGCTTTTCCAGGCAAAAGCTAGATGCAGATCAGTCAAAGACAATCTCAAGGTAGTAGGCATATAAAATAATTGTATTTGATCACATCCCTATAAAACCTGGGATAATAGAAAGAAAACCCTTTATTTTGGCTTTTTAGTCAGTTGACAAAAGACGTTATTTATAGCTACCTACAATAATGTTTATATATGTGCTTGAAATCTACAGAGTTGTCTTCATCTATAACAAATTATTTAATTAATATTTAATAAGTATATAGATATTACATTACATTAGTATGTGTGTCTGTGTATGGGGAAGAGGGAATTATGAGCATGTGGAAAAAGACCTGTGAAATACCTTAGCAGAGATAACAGCAGAAAAACCACCTCAGACTTGCAATGAATAAAAAAGGTGTGGGAGCAGTGGATTACTTTTATAATTTAATTCTCAGTTGAATTAAGCATCAATAAAATTTGTGTCCCTTAAGATGTTATGGCATGCATAAAATTAAGTTTCATTTATCCAAACTTTGTGTTATAAACTTATCTTTCTATCCTCTGTTTTTTGCAAGAAATCACATGAAATGGACATAAATAAATTGAAATATGAGTATGTTGAAAGAAACTCTTGCTGTTATTAGTGCAGCCTTATAATCTTTGATATACTCTTCGATTTTGCTTAGCTTACAGACCTGCAAAGTGACTGGATACTAAGGTGACTGATGCTTCTTGACTATACCAATGGAAGGATTTGTTGGCTCTGACTTTGAAATAAGAGCTTCTGAATTATTTATTTTTCTGTTGCCAGCTGGCCATTTCCTCCACAAACATAGGAGATGGCCCAAGTGTGTTACACAGAACTAACACCTCCACATCAGCGTGTTTGTGTAGTCCCATGATGAGCTCTGCAAGCAAGGGGGTGCAAGGGTAGCTCTATTTTTTCTGGTGTTTGCTATCCCACTGGGCAGTGCAAGCCCTTTGGTCCAAAAGCAAGGAAGCCTTGACAAAGTGCCTCTCTAGCTACACTGTGAAGGTGTATCTTTCTTCTCACATACGTTGCACTGAGGCCTTTGACAGGGTCCCCACAACATCCTGCCCTCTAAATTTGAGAGAAATGGATTTGAGGGGTGGACTGTTCAATGGATGAGGAATTGCCTGGATGGTCATATCCAGAATGTAGTGGTGAATTTTATGACCAACACCGGTAACAAGAGCTGTCCTCCAGGGGTCTGTAGTGGCACCAGGACTGTTTAATATCTTCATCAATGACATGGGCAGTGGGATCGAATGCACCCTCAGCAAGTCTGCAAATGACACCAAGCTGAGTGTTGCAGTTGACACACCTGAAGGACAGGATGCCATCCAGAGGGATCTGGACAAGCTTTAGAAGTAGGGCCATGGGAATCTCATGAGGTTTAACAAGGCCAATTGCAAGGCTCTACACCTGGGCTGGGGCAAACCCCAGTATCAAAACAGGTTGGTGATGGGCAGATCAAGAGCAGCCCTGCCAAGAAGGATTTGGGTGGGTGAGAGGCTGGGGAAGCACCAGCCATAGGTACTCACAGCCCAGAAAAACAATCGTGGCTTGGGCTGCATCTACAGGAGTGTGGCCAGCAGGGTGAGAGAGAGGATTCTGCCCTTCTGCTCTGCTCTGGTGATACTCTGCCTGGAATGCTGCATCCAGCTCTTGGGGACACCAGAACAGAGGAGGGCCACAAAGATGATCAGCAGGCTGGAGCACCTCTCCTGTGAAGAAAGGCTGAGAGAGTTACTGTTATTCAGCCTGGAGAAAAGAAGGCTCCAGAGAGACCTTCAGTAGCCTCCCATACCTGAAGGGTGCCTATAGGAAAAATGGGGGCAGATGTGTTATCATGGCCTGTTGTGATGGGAAAAGGGGCAATGGTTTTTAAACTGAAGGGGGTTGATCTATATAAGGAAGAAGTTTTTTAGAATGACGGTGGTAAAATACTGGGACAGGTTGCCAGAGGGGTGGTTGGTTTGTCATGGAAACACTCAAGGTCAGGCTGGACAGGACTCTGAGCAAACTATTTTACTTCAAGATGTCCCTGCTTATTGCATGGATGTTGCACGAGATGATTTTTAGAGGTCCCTTTCAAACCAAAGTATTTTATGATTCTGTGATTTTATGATTCTGCTCTATGATGTGCATGGGAAAACCAGATGTGATATCATGGGAAAACTCTTCTGCCTGATGTATCTCCGCAGTTAGGCACTGGCCACATAGAAGAGGTTTTCTACCATGCTAACCAATACATCTCTCTGGTTTCCTGGTCCTGCCTTTTCCGTCTTTCATTTATTCAGCATCTCTGATTTCATAAAGGAATTATTACTTGGACAGGATAGGAGAGTAGTGTCTGGGTTTGCTTATAATACCCTTTTTGCTTAATTTTGCTCTCAGGTTGAAAATGTTGGACATTGCTGATGTGCTAAGAGTGGTCGGGATGTTAATGTGTTTCTCAGAAACCTTTCATTCTGTAGCATTTGCAGAGGTATTCAATTTTACCATATCAGAGCTTTCTAAGTGTAGAATTATTACCATGTTAGATTGCAGGAATCCAAAAAGAGGTGGTCAAAAAATGCTTTCCATGAACAATAGGTTTAAGAAGAATAGAAATCTCCCGGTGTTGCAGGAAGCAATGGAATTTGTCTTCTATTTGCTTTGCTTCCTGTGGTACCAAAGGTGCTCCTTCACAAGAGGCAAAGAACTAGAGGTGAATACTGATGGTGCAGTCAGCATGCTTCAAGGACTAAATGTTTTAGTATGAAAGTGGCAGCTCTGTCTTTTAAATCTAGCGAAGAAGTACTTAAATTCTAACAGTATTGCTACACCTTTGCATCTCCTAATAGGCCTCAGATTGTAGGAGCTGAGCTGGTCTGAGCACTTGCCTTTTCCAATATGAATAGAATAAGAGATTCAAACTTGGACTTTTTCACTGAAGCGATAAAAAGCCACCCAAACCACACAAAATCCTCCATCATATTCCTAATTTTTCATTATGATTTTTAACCATTATAGTCAGAATCTCTGGGGAAAAGAAGAAGCTTTTCAGAATTTTCTGCTGTAGTTCCCAATTCTTCATCATCTATGCTTACTGAAAGGGGGTGGGGGCGGGGGGAAGGGGGTTGTGCTGGGAATACAAAGAAATCCCCTTGCATTGGTTTCCTCATATTTACACTCAATAGCCTCAAAATCACTCCAGTATTGCTTGTAGGTAAGAAACACACATTTAAAATAAAATTAATTAAGGCTTGGCCTTAAGGACAAGCAGAGTTTCAATGTTTGACCCAAAGGCATACAAGGACTTTGTGGTGGAAGTCAAGCTCCCATCTCATGATAATGTCCTGTCCATCAGAGCTTCTTCACTGCCACTGACAGAAGTTTGCATTCTTGCCCTCATTTTATGCAAATACAAATGACTAGGCAAGGTACATGGCCATGGAAAACAGGCCTCTGCAAGAAGTTTGGTGTGTATTAAACACTGCAGCATATAACAACTCTCATCCCTAAGGTACTGTTTGCAGAAGAAGGCAATGATAGAGCTCATCTTGAAGACAGGAAGCTCTGTGGAAGCTAGAAGATACATTGGACTCACTATTTTTAGTTTATTAAAGCTATCTGTTATGTTTCTTCATTGTCTTCAGCTCTCTAGCATCTTCAGAGAGTTATTACTCTACTCATTGAAAAGAAGGGCAGCATGCTATGGCTCCTCTGTCTTCTTTGTGCCTAGCACACAGGCTGAACATTTTGTTTTATGGCATATGCCTAATGCAAAATGGACGTGCAAGGGACAAGGTAATGTTGAATCTGGTACCTTCCCAAGAACTCTTTCCTGAGCTTCAAGGGTAGAAAGAAGTTCTAAGCATTACTTGAGGGGGCGTGGGATAGGGAAAAGCCATTGTCTTGAGTGTTGTGAGTTCTTGTTTCTGATTTTCTTGAGTCCTTTGCTTTCTTTTAACTATGAACCCCAAAAGCTTAATCATTGGATATGATTACCTTTATAGCTGAACAAAGTTATCATGCTGTACATCTTCTAAGGTGCATGCTATTTTAGGTCAGGATTATTTTTTTTTCTACCTGTTTAATTTTGCCTCATTTATATAGCCTTGGAAGATCAGTTTCAGATAATCATATTTACTTACTGACGTTTTCTTTCACTATCAGTTCAAGGTTTTTTCCTCCTTTCATCAAAGAAATATATTCAGAGCTCATACCAGAGTCATTTAAATATGTATAATTTCAACTAGCTTCTCAGCCACAAGGAGAAATTCATCTGAACAAATGTTGTCACTAAGTCATATCTCCTGGTGTCCTACCCACTCCATTCTACAGACAACTCATGGTGTAGTCCCTGTACCTTCGAGGTTCTCTAATTTTGCCATGTACAGTGGGGTGGAACAAGTGAGACCTCTCCTGGTCCACAGACAGTCTTGCACTCTGTTCTGGGACATTATATTCCAGGCAGAAGAATTTTTAATCCAGCACTGACATTAATAAGAACCTTCATAAAATTCCTGAGGGGAAGAGGAGCTGACTGGTATGCCTGCGTTCGAAAGAAACAATAGTCTTCATCTCTTTGCACCTCATTTGGAGAATTATTCAGCTTTGCTGATTAATGTAGACACAATACTAAGAATAAATTATAAATAGAGGAGATTATAAGTAGTGCATTATGGGGGTTAAAAGGAAATGTGAAAATGGCAGATCAGAGAATCTGAGCCAAGTAAATTGAATTTGTATTTCCTAATCTGAGTTATGAGAGATTTAAACTTTACTGAGAAGCAGGTGTTTTCATCCATAATCTGAGTAAAGACTGGTCATTACTGGTGAAATGAAAAATCACCATTGCTTTATAGGATGTTTCTTATACACTTTCTAACTCTTCCTTCATGTAATCTTTATGCCCTACAAAAAAATAGTAAGAAAATTGTATTTCTTCTTCGGCTGTAGAGCTGCCATTAAGAACATCTCCATTATCTGGGAAGGCCATTTATGGCCCCAAATAGAAACACATTTTGTTATACTGGAATTGCCCGAGCAATATTACTTCATGTGTTTTCACATCTTTGATAGAATTATTTAGTGCACATATTTAATATTCAAATGAGCTGAGTTGTTTTGGGTTTGGCCGAGGTTTTTTTTGCCAGGATGTGTATGTTAGCACTCATGCTCTTACACTCATGCACTGTTGCAGCTTCTAACCACTGGCACTTGCCCCTAGCACACCGATACTATGCCAGATCAATAAAATGCCTTCCAGGTCGATTGTATCAGTAAATCAAGAGTGGATTTATTCACTCACACACACACCCCCACCTCCAGTCTCTGCTGTCTGAGCGTTGGCCCCACCTCCCCTCATGCCGGTTTCCCTTTCCTCGCAATGCTCTGGCAAAGAAAGTGCTGGTACCCCTCCCTTGCCTCATGCAATTTCCCCCCCTTNGGCAGCCTCGCTGCTCCCGGCGGCGGGCGGCTGGCGCTGCACGCCGCGGCTGTGCCGCCTGCCCCTCTGCGCTGCCCGGAGCATCGTGCCGGGCGGATCGCCGCCAGCTCCGCGGCCCCGCCGGGCATGCACGGACCCTGCCGGCCCCCCGCAGCCGCCTGCTGCTCTATGAAGGCTCGG